>JAGFNQ010005741.1:34666-90453 GCA_024364735.1 Boesenbergia rotunda | reverse complement strand
TTCGATTAATTGGGGATCATGATGTACTACTAGGTGTCACTCATGATCGTTCTATAATTGGTTAATTATAGATGGCCAACATAAATTGAAAGCCTATTTAGTCACACGCACTACGAGTAATCCGAGGGATTTAAAACGAGTTAAAAATTAGATTTTCCAATCAAGAGAGATTAGGTTTGGTTGAGCCAAACGATAAGTCGAATCTGAATTTTTCAGAGATGCATCGGAAGCGTAAAATGGCTAAGTCTTTTAAACACTTAATAGATGAATTAAATAAGTTTAATTCATTGGGGCGTGGCTTCGATGGGCCGGCCAATGAGGGTCTCCACACTCTTTGCTTGGCCGGCCAAAACAAAAGGAGAGAACCAAGTTTTTGGTTCAATTTATAAAATAAACCAAGTGTGGTTTGTTTTATAAAATTATGGATGATATAAATTTTATATAATAAACCAAGGTTTGGTTTATTTTTTATGGAAATTAAAATGAACCATGGATTGGTTTATTTTATTTTATAAAATCAATTATGGATTGATTTACCATGATAAGAAAATTTATTCTATAAGAAAAAAGAGACTTGGTTGATTTTTATCATGAATTAAAATATGATAAAACTTGTCATCATGGGATAAGTCATAGAAAATTTATTCCATAATAAAAAAAAGACATGGCGGTTGAGAGGCCACTATATAAAGGACCCAAGGCAAGGCTTGGAGAATAATCGAAGTATTCTTGCCTAGGCTCTCTCCCTCTCCTCCCTTCTGTTGGGGATTGGTAGAGCTAGAGGGGGGGGGGTGAATAGCTCGCTTTAGTTGAATCTTTTTCTTCCAAGCAGAGATCAAAAACCACACACCACCAAATCCAATGCTAACACTTAGATTTACTTGGTCTCCACCTCCTTGAGGTGACTAATCCAAGGGTCCACACCAGCAATCACAGATTTCACTATCAAAGCTCCTTCTCGGAACAACACCGAGGGTAGAGAAATCCTTTTACAACACCCTTGAAAACTTTCACAAAGATCAACACAAAGAAGAAGAAGAGAAAGAAGTATTACACAATAGGTTTGCTTCTCCTTCCTTTGGTTGTTTGATGAAGGTGTTGGAAACTTGAGCTTGAGCAAAGAACTTGAAGCACCAAAACCCTAGCTCAAATCGCAATGGAATAGTATCTCCGTTTGTGCTTGATTTTTCGCTTATAACGGTCTTCTTTTGCTTCCTGAATCGATTGGTGAGAATCCCCAATCGATTACCAAGTAACCGTTGAACAGTACGGATGTCGGATGAATGGCTGAGATTACGCCATTTGAACTTGAATCGATTGGCTGATCGATTGGTACCTTGAATCGATTGAATGATCGATTACGGAGTGTTCTGGCTGCACACAGACTAGCTGGTTATCGATTCACCAATCGATTACAGGGCATCTGAATCGATTGACTGATCGATTACAAAGCATTCTGCCTGCGCGCAGAATTACTCGTAATCGATTCACCAATCGATTACAGGGCATCTGAATCGATTGAATGATCGATTACGGATCATTTTGCCCGCGCTAGAAATACTCGTAATCGATTCACCCATCGATTACAGAGCCTTTTGGTTCAGCCCAGAAATGCCCTGAATCGATTCACCCATCGATTAGTCAGTTACCAATCGATTGGCTAATCGATTAGTCAGTTACCAATCGATTGGCTAATCGATTGATGCACTCAACTCCGGCCTTCACACCTAGATCAATCATGAACTTTCCGTTGGATCCGATTACCTTGTGCCAGCGAAACCTCTCGTTTCCTGAACTTCACGCCTGGAGCCTCCTCAACTCCGGGTCTTCATGCCATGAGTTCCGTCCCCGACCATCCCTTGGACTTCTTGCCTGGAGCTTCCTCAACTCCGGGTCTTCATGCCAAGAATTCGGTCCCCGACCATTCCTTGGACTTCTTGCATTACTGCACACTAAATCTCAATGTTACATCCAATGTATTAGCTTAAACTTAAATAACCGTCAATCATCGAAACCTCTCATTTAGGGCATGATTGCATCTACAATCTCCGCCTTTTTGATGTTTGAAATTCAATTTAAGTTTAAGCTAACTTTCAACATAATATCAGCGATATTAATTCAATAAGCATATAGTAAAGTCATTTCAAGCATAATTATGAATATAAACTTCAATGTCTGCAAGTCTCCCCCTTTGCTAAATATCAAAAATGATAAAGAACATGAAAAGAGCTCTCCCTCAATGAAAGCACATTCAAGATAGAAAATCGCATACACATAAAACAGATCAGTAGCACACGCACACACAAAGCATATAACGCATAAGATGGAAACATAGCATATCACCATCAAAAGTTGACAATATCCATAGACAAAGTATATGATAGCAAAAACAACCAACATAGACAATGTATATGACAACAATAACAACCAACATAGACAATGTATATGACAACAATCATGGCGCAAAAAAGAACTCGTCAAGGGCAGAAGCAGGATCCGCGGTCGGGGTCTCCGCAACATCAGGAAGACCAGAACCCCCTGAAGTGAACCCAACCGCCGACGGTGGAGCATCAGTAGACGGTGGAGAAGGAGTACCCTGGTCGCGCATCTAAGAGCGACACATATCGCGCACCTCCAGAAGAACTCGCTCCATGGATGTGAGGCGCGACTGCGTCTCGAAGTGACGCTGGTCATTCTCCAACCGCATCTCCTCAAAACGGGTGTCGATGGTCTCCTCAAAAGCAAGCATCCTATCCCGAAGGTCCTCCTCCTCGTCATCATCCGGAGCAGCTGCAGCTGCAGCAGCGGGTCCATGCCCAAGGCATGCTCGCAGTCCCTCCCCAACCTGCCGACCATCAATCCAACGAATGGCGCCAAACTCACCTGTCATCCCGGACTTGGAGAAGGAACGTGCTGAAATCCGGGAGTATTTGACGGTCATGGGCTCCACCTTCCCCCAAGTGACGTCAATCCGCATAGAAGCAAGCCACTCTGTGATGATATGCCCAAAAGGCATATGAACGATACCGTGCATAGGCTGAGTGAAATGGACAATGGAATGAAATATGTTCAGAGGGATGTTAACATCAAGACCCTGGTGAAGTGCATAGGCCAGGAATAGCTGAGAGGGTCTGACGGTCGCTAAGGCGCGAGACACAATAGGCAAAAGACAGTTGATTACGACCTTATAAAAGGCATAATCAATAGCGGAGAGCTCAAGAGCTGGAAACGTGGTAACATTGGCATACGGGCCATCTGGACGCGGACGATGAAAGATATGCTAATACATCAAGTCAATGGAAATGTGCTCAAACGACGGAGGTAGAAGCTCAGGAAGTGTAGGAAAGAAAACAAAGCTATTGGTAGAGGGACGACACTGGAAGAACTCGGAAAGAGTCGTATAACTAAAATCCAAACTCTGTTTGGCTACCCGAGTTTTATAATTCACACCATCCACGGTGTGTAGGTTGTTGTAGAACTCGGAAACCAACCCTATATTGACCCCTCGCTCATAATAGATAATAGACTTGAGTTTATAGGTTTCAAGGATTTGAAACACCGTGAAACAATGATCATGAAAGTATTGGCGGTCTAGTGATCTAGGGGCAATCAATTTGATTACATGTTGACCAAATGCCTTTTGATAAGCGTCATTCGGAAAATGGGCATCCGTAGGGGGTTTAGGGCGAGAAGACCCGGCACCCGTCTCATCCGCCCTTTGTTTCTTCCTATGATGACCAACCAAAGATGACCAAGAAAGGAAGACAATGTGAGGACACACAAACAAGCAATTTGGAGTTTGAGATTAAGGTAAGGGTCGTGAGTTTTAGGGTTAGGAGAAATGATGTACAGGTTGAAATGAGAAATGTAATGCAACCAAAAGAACACAGACAAAAACAGATTAGCCAAAAACCAAGATAAATGAGTAAGGAAATGAAGATGAAGTAAGGTTAGGGTTACTTTGGCGCCATTGGTGAAGGAAAACTTGAGCAGAGGGAGAAGACACTGCACGAACCCTCCCAGCGCCTGAGAGTTGCGAGAAGGAGGAGGAGCGACAGCGAGTTGCGAGAAGAGCCGGAGAGAACGTCGTGAGAAGAGGTGGGCAGCGACGGAGGAGGGACCAAAAAGCTAGGGTTTCAGATGGAGAGCACGGGGGAGAGAAGTGCGGGAGATCTCGGGACGGCTGGCATTTTTAGGTCAAGAGACGAGTGACATGACAGGGTAAGTTGGGGCGCTTTAATGGCCGTAATCGATTGAGTAATCGATTACGAGAGTTCGTAATCGATTAACCGATCGATTCGACCTGTATTAATCGATCAGCGCGCGTAATCGATTAACCGATCGATTCAACCTGTATTAATCGATCCAATGATCGATTAAGAATAAATCTGTGCCCGGAATAACAGCTTGAATCGATTAGGCAATCGATTTAGAGAGTTTCTGCCTAAAGGTGCAGACCCACCAATCGATTGATAACTGAAATCAATCGATTGGTAACTGGAATAACTAATACATGGCTAAAACATACTAAATTTGTGGCATTTTCGAGTTCCAAAGGGTTCAAGCACGATCATATGGTCTCCAAGGACTTGGATATTGGGTTAGTTCATGAAAATATCCAATCATGATCTTCGGACTAAGTACACAATAATGGCGTACTAGTCTTACCCATGATTGATCAAGTGAATGATTTATGATAAATTTTCATCTTCTTGCTCAAAGTAATACATCATAACAAGCATTATGAACAAGTAGATGAACCCTAACATCTCACTCCCATCTACAAAAGCACAAGCAGGGGAAGTTCTAGGTTCTTGTGAGATGCATATGAAGGCAAGTTGAAGTGAGCATGGAGGATTATTCAATATGGCACATTCCTAATTCTCTTTGCAAGTAACTAAATTCAGATTCCGGAAGAGGTTTGGTGAAAAGATCCGCAAGATTTGATTTTGACTCAACATATTTAAGAACAATATCCCCATTAGATACATGATCTTGAATAAAATGATGTTTAACCTCAGTGTGCTTAGTTCGTGAATGATGAACTGGGTTTTTTGTCAAGTTTATGGTACTCACATTGTCACAAAGAACTTGCACATTTTTGTAGATGAGGTTATAATCTTCCAAGGTATGAGTCATCCATAATAATTGTGACACACATTCACCCATAGCTATATATTCGGCATCGGTTGTGGAGAGTGCTACACAATATTGTTTTCTACTCGACCAACTCACCAAAGAAGATCCCAAAAATTGGCATCCACCACTAGTACTTTTCCGATTCAATTTACATCCGGCATAATCCGAATCGGAATATCTACAAGATCAAACGTTTCGGTTCTAGGGTACCACAAACCCACCCGTTGAGTCCCTTTAAGATAGCGAAGGATTCGTTTGATTGCACATAGATGTGACTCCTTGGCACAAGCTTGATACCTTGCACACATACCCACGGCAAACAATATGTCGGGTCTACTAGCCGGGAGATAGAGGATACTACCTATGACACTACGATACATTTTGGAGTCAACTTCCTTACCTTCAATATCATTGTCTAACTTGGTGTTAGTTGCCATAGGGGTAGATATTTCTTTGACACTCTCCATTCCAAATTTCTTAATGATTTCTTTTACATATTTGGATTGATGAATATATATGTCATCTTTTGTTTGTTTAATTTGTAAACCCAAGAAAAATGTTAATTCACCAACTAAACTCATTTCAAATTCACTTTCCATGTGATTTATGAATTCATTTAGATAGTCTTTGTTTGTGGATCCACAAATAATGTCATCGACATAGACTTGGGCCACAAAGATATCTTCCCCACTAGTCTTTAAAAATAATGTAGGATCAATTTTTCCTCTATGAAAACCCTTTGACACTAAGAATGTAGACAATCTTTCATACCAAGCACGAGGTGCTTGTTTTAGTCCATACAATGCTTTCTTAAGCTTGTATACATGGTTTGGACATCCTAAATCTTCAAATCCCGGAGGTTGCTCAACATACACTTCTTCTTTGATGAAACCATTTAAAAATACCGATTTTACATCCATTTGATACAACTTAAATCCTTTATGAGCGACAAATGTCAACATCATCCTAATAGACTCTAACCGGGCTACCGGTGCATAGGTTTCATCATAGTCCAATCCTTCGACTTGATTAAAACCTCTAGCAACAAATCTAGCTTTATTCCTCACAACCATTCCTTTATCATCAAGTTTGTTTCTAAAAACCCATTTCGTATCAATGATTGATTTTTCTTTGGTTCTAGGAACTAACTCCCAAACTTGACTTCTCTCAAATTGAGACAACTCATCTTGCATTGCCAAAATCCAATCGGGATCAAGCAACGCATCACTTACGGCTTTTGGCTCAATTTGTGAAATTAGAGCCACTTGACTCCCTTCATTCCGAAAATAAGATCGAGTCCGTACCCCATGGGTAATGTCACCCACTACTTGCTCCAAGGGATGGTTTGTACTTGTCCTTGTGTGTCTTGGTTCTTGAGTTGTAGTGATTACATTCTCAAGTGGTAACTCAATCACACCTTCCGTTTCACTCTCTTCTTTCTCAAGATTATTTTCCTCCTCTAATGTCAATTTCTCTAATTCAAATTGTACTTCCTCCTCTATTGCTTTATTTGAACCCGAGCTTGGATTTTCTTCAAAAACCACATTTAGAGACTCTTCAACTATTTTGGATCTCTTATTATAAACTCTATAGGCTTTGCTATCAGTGAAGTACCCTACAAGAATACCTTCATCCGCCTTGGCGGAAAATTTTCCTAAGTGATCTTTGGTGTTTAAAATATATACTTTACATCCAAACACCCTAAGATGTTTTATTGTAGGAGGTTTACCAAACCACAATTCATGAGGTGTTTTGTTCAAAAACCTATGTATTAAAGTCCTATTTTGCACATAACATGCCGTATTAATTGCTTCGACCCATAGATAACTATGAAGTGAGTATTCATTTAACATACTCTTAGCGGCCTCTTGTAAAACTCTATTCTTTCTCTCAACCACCCCATTTTGTTGTGGTGTCCTAGGGGTAGAGAATTCATGCTTATATCCATTTTGTGAGTAAAAATTTTCAAATCTTTCATTTTCAAACTCACCTCCATGATCACTTCGTAATCTATTGATTTTCAAAATTTTCTCATTTTCTACTCTTTTACAAAAAGTAATCAAAGTTTCTAAGGTATGATCCTTATGCTTTAAGAAAAACACCCAAGTGTATCTAGTGAAGTCATCTATCACAACTAAACAATATCTACTATCGTTCAAGGAAACATGCTTGCTACTATCAAACAAATCCATATGCAATAATTCCAAAGCTGTAGACGTACTTAAGTTCGTTTTACTTTTGTGGGTAGCCTTGGTTTGCTTACCCATTTGACATGCATCACATAGTTTGTGCAACGCCCCAAAATTTTCCCATATAAAATGTTATGAAATTCATGAAATAGTATCATGGATATTAGAAAATATTATGAATTCATGAATATGAAATATTATGAAATTCATGAAATAGTATCATGGATATTAAAAAATATTATGAATTCATGAATATGAAATATTATGGGATTCATGAAATATTATAGATTCATGAATATGAAATATTAAAAATATTATGAAATAATATTTATAGAATATTATGAAATATTATGAATTCATGAAATATTATTAATATTATGAAATTTCATGATAGGCTTGGCTTAAAGGGCTTTGATATGGATTGATGCAAATTGAGATAAAAAGAAGAGATAGAAGGGAGGAAGCAAGGATTGAACCTTGAACCTCCTAGTTGCACTCTCCATGTCTTAACCACTACACCAAGCATTGTTTCTTGTTGAGAGAATAAGAAATATGCTTGTTAAGCGTGTAATAGTGAAGAGACATGTCTCTTCATGAGAATAGTATAAATAAGAGAGGGAAGGGGTAGGAGTAACTTCCTCTTCTTCCTCCTCACTTTCTCCCACCCGAAATTCCTTCTTCTTCCTCTTCTCTTTTCCATTTTCGAAAAGTGCTTCCTAGGGTTCTAACCCTAGGGGATTGGAAGGAAGAAGACTCCCTAAAGGATCTTGCCCTCTATTAGGGCCAAGGAGTCTAGAGAAGAAAAAGTAAGAGGAACCTTCACCTCTCCTTCAACCAAGGGTACCCTAAAGATCTAGGGAAAGTGAAATTCAAGCGAAAGGATGTAAGTATCCCCTCGCCTGCAGTGTAATTATTGTTGAATGTTTCTTTGGTGTCCTTGTTTTCGAAAATGGGAGTTCCTCCCTTGTAACCATTCGGCCACCACCAAGACAAGGGTCTAGGTTGCTTCTTGATGCATGAGGATACTCCTACGAACTTAGGGTATGGATGTATGTTGTTTCCCATCATGTTGTGATAAGGAAAAGTAGGGTTATCCACCCTACAACTTTCGGCCAAGAGGGAATGGGCTAGGTTTTTTGGGTTGTTTGCTATCGTATGATGTGTCCATGTTTAGTAGTGTAGGTAAGGTGTTTGAATAAATGTTTGTGTGAAGATTGGATGTCAAAAACCTAGCCTACCCTACCCTTACATCATTCGGCCAACCTAGGAAGATTAGGGTTTAGGGATGCTTGATTTGCCTATGATGTATCTATGCCTAGTAGTGTAGACAAGGTGTTTGAATAAATGCTTGTGTGAAGGTTTAATTTCAAAACCCTAGTTTCCCTACCCTACACCATTCGGCCAAGGCATGAAACCTTAGGGTTTGTGAAGGTTAAATTATTTTATGTGATATGCTTATGTAAAATGATATGAGATGTATATGCATGTGATATTCAAAGGAAATGTTTGATTGGATTCCTTAGCATGTAACATTTGGCCAAGGCATGAAACATGAGGTCGTGAAGGACAACTTACCCTATGAGATTATGATTGTGTTTAGTAAGATCATATGCCTATATATGTGATGATTGTATGAGATGTACCCTAGGAGATATGCTTATGTTTAGGATGATGATATGTATATGCAAATGATGTTTAAATGGAATGTTGGATTAGGAAAAATGGAACTCTCCCTAGCCTTGAGTTTCGGCCAAGACCCTAGTTTTAGGTTAGGAACCATTTGATTTACCCATGAAGCATCCTACCACTTCCTATGATATGAATATGATTTATGTGATCAACCTTGTCATATATAAGATATGTTTAAGGGGTTGAATTATGATCTATGTATGAGCATGCATTATAGCCCATAGGGCACCCTTATGAAATGCATGCTTTATACTAGGCTAGTTATCATGATTATGGAGATCTATGTATGAGCATGCATTATAGCCCATGGGGCACCCTTATGAAATGCATGGTTGATACTAGGCTAGTTATCATGATTATGGATGCATACATATGCATAAGAATGAGCCTTGTAGGGCATGAACGAAGAAGGCTTAGGGCCTAAAGAATGCTTCCCTAGAAGGTTGGGATTAAGAGCATACTTTATGAAAATGAAGAACATGATAAGTATTTTATTTTGTAATGGCTTGTACTATAGACTCTTAAAGCGAGTCAAATGATTATGATACTAGGCTGAAGGACTTCTGAGAAGGCCTAGTAAACCCTAGTGGTTCGGGATTAGCTACCTCGTTCCTATTCAGGGGCGCGCGCAAAACATGAAGTACAAGCCGGGCCCTAATGATTATGCTATGTTCAAGTATTATGTTTATATGTTTTTAAAGAAACCTTCCTATGAAGTTAATATGCTTAGATGTTTAACATGCTTAAACACTTACCATGCTTGAATGTGATTTATTCTCTTATCTTTTTATGATATCCGATTTTGCGAGTAGGACAGGATCCTTACTAAGCATTTGTGCTTACTAGTTTATGTGTTGTCTTATGCTGCAGATCAGGGTAAGGGACACTTATACTAAAGGAAGAGGCAGGAGGGCTGAAGATGTGTGGGGTGGTGGCTCAGGAAATAAAGATCTTCATATCTACAATATTATGCTTATGTTAACATTTCTTTAGTAATGAATGTTACACTTGGATTACTCATATACTTGATTTTATTATGAGTTGAACCTATCATGTTATAGGTTAGTTTTGAACAAGCATGCTTAGTACTTTGTTATTCGTACTTTAAGAAAAAAAAATTTTATACGAATGATAGTACGTGACCCCGCCCCGAGAGTAGATATAAGGGCGGGCGTCACAGTTTGTCCTTTTGAAACTTCAATTTTGGCAATCCTTGCACCAACTCATTTTTTGATAGTCTCTTGATGTGTCTCATGTTGGTGTATGCAAGTCTCCGATGCCAAAGCCAAGTCTCTTCCTCTTTAGACATGAAACACTTAGCAAACACATTAGTAATACCAAATAGTTCAACTTGATAAATGTTTTCCTTTTTATGGCCAATAAGCATGATAGTGTTTAGTTCATTATGTTCAATTAGACATTGAGATGAGTCAAACTCAACTCTATATCCCGAGTCACATAGTTGGCTAACACTTAATAAATTGAAAACCATACCTTTCACTAACAAAACATTCCTAATTATATATTGTTCAGAAATTTTAATATCGTCTATTCCAATAACTTTTAATTCACCACTATTACCAAAAGAAACAGTACCTTTATTTTTATTTTTGAGTGATGAAAATTTTGATGAGTCTCCCGTCATGTGCCTAGAGCATCCACTATCAATGAACCATGTTGTTGGATGCTCCCCCTCGATGCATGCCTGTTCAAATGCGATGAACTAAATGTTTTGGTACCCAAATGTTGGGTCCAATAGCATCTACAACAAATTGCTTGGGTACGCAAGCTTGAACAATTTTCACCTTTGTAACATGATTTCTACTAACAAGAGACATGAAGTTAACTTCCTTATCCTTTGGTTTATATCCTACTCCTGCCTTGTTATACACTGCTCGTTGACTTCCTAATATCATGTCTAAATATTTGGAGCTAGAGGTAAACTTCTCCAAAGCACTTCTAAGATCCTCTACTTGCAATTTCAATGATGCATTTTCCTTTTTAAGATCATCACCTCTAGAATTTGCAACTTCATGATGTGTACATGCTTCACATGACATAGTATCATTTTCAAGTAATTTTATCTTAGTTTGTAGTTTTTTGACTTTGACTTTTGATCTAGTTAAGGCATTTGTCAAACATGCAATAGTAGCATAGAGTTTGTCTAATTTAGGAGAAGTTACCTCATCCTCACTAGATGATGACTCGCTTGAAAACTCTACTTCATCTTCATGATTTTCCTCAGCTTTACTACTTTCAACATCATTCAAAGCCATGAGAGCCATATGTCTTGAAGTCATTCTCCCAATTTCTTCATCTGATGAACTAGATGAAGTATCATCCCAAGTAGCTTTCAAAGCCTTCTTTTTCTTTGTCTTGTCATCCTTTCTTTTTAGCTCCAGACAATCGACTTTGATATGACCCTTTTTACTGCACTCAAAGCAAATTGTATCAGTCTTTGCTTTTGATTTAGCTTGAGACTTACCCTTTTTCTTGTCATCAAGGAACATCTTCTTGACATCCTTCTTGTTGAACATTCTAGATCGTCTCATCATCTTCCGGACAAAGTTTGTCATTTTACTTGATGATAGCTTCTCATTGCTATCACTATCACTATCTTGCTCGGACTCGGATGAGGAGGATTCTTCCTTCTTCCCTTCTTCTTTCCTTTATTTTTCTTCTTGCTCCTTTCAATTGCAACCAAAGCTATACCTTTCTCCTTATGACTTATATTAGCTTGTTCATGCAATTCTAGTTCACAAAATAGTTCATCTAGCTTGACAATTGATAAATCCCTTGAAACCTTATAAGCATAAACCATTGATGAACATAAGGAGTTTCTTGGGAAGGATTTTAGTGCATACCTGATGAGGTCCCGGTTTTCCACACTTTCTCCAACCGAATGAAGGCCATTGAGATGCTCCTTAAACCTTCCATGTAACTGACTTACGGTTTCTCCTTCCTCCATCACAAAATTTTGCAATTGATTTATAAGAAGGTCCCTTTTGGCAATACTTGAATCTTTTATGCCTTCATTTAGCTCAATTAGCTTATCCCACAACTCTTTAGCACTCTTAAATGGACCGACATTGTTTAGTTGTTCCGAGCTCAATCCACATTGAAGAGTTACCGTGGCTATAGCATTTGCTTGCGCCTTCATCTTTTGCTCAATTGTCCACTTGGATGATTCTAAAATTTTTCCATCTTGTGTCGGCGCAACAAAACCCTCCGTAACAGAAAACCAATTGTCGATTTCAGTCATGAGATAATTTTCCATGCGACTCTTCCAATATGTGAAGTTGTTTCCTTCATAGTAAGGTGGTCGTGTAGTGCTGTGGCCCTCTTTCAAAGACATCCTCGCAGCTCAAACACTTGCTTCTTTGGGTTTGAGTCCTCCGAAGCGACCCGACTCTGATACCACTTGTTGGGGATTGGTAGAGCTAGAGGGGGGGGGGGTGAATAGCTCGCTTTTGTTGAATCTTTTTCTTCCAAGCAGAGATCAAAAACCACACACCACCAAATCCAATGCTAACACTTAGATTTACTTGGTCTCCACCTCCTTGAGGTGACTAATCCAAGGGTCCACACCAGCAATCGCAGATTTCACTATCAAACCTCCTTCTCGGAACAACACCGAGGGTGCAGAAACCCTTTTACAACACCCTTGAAAACTTTCACAAAGATCAACACAAAGAAGAAGAAGAGAAAGAAGTATTACACAATAGGTTTGCTTCTCCTTCCTTTGGTTGTTTGATGAAGGTGTTGGAAACTTGAGCTTGAGCAAAGAACTTGAAGCACCAAAACCCTAGCTCAAATCGCAATGGAACAGTATCTCCGTTTGTGCTTGATTTTTCGCTTATAACGGTCTTCTTTTGCTTCCTGAATCGATTGGTGAGAAGTCCCAATCGATTACCAAGTAACCGTTGAACAGTACGGATGTCGGATGAATGGCTGAGATTACGCCATTTGAACTTGAATCGATTGGCTGATCAATTGGTACCTTGAATCGATTGAATGATCGATTACAGAGTGTTCTGGCTGCGCACAGACTAGCTAGTAATCGATTCACCAATCGATTACAGGGCATCTGAATCGATTGACTGATCGATTACGAAGCATTCTGCCTGCGCGCAGAATTACTCGTAATCGATTCACCAATCGATTACAGGGCTTCTGAATCGATTGAATGATCGATTACGGATCATTCTGCCTGCGCCAGAAATACTCGTAATCGATTCACCAATCGATTACAGAGCCTTCTGGTTCAGCCCAGAAACGCCCTGAATCGATTCACCAATCGATTAGTCAGTTACCAATCGATTGGCTAATCGATTGATACACTCAACTCCGGCCTTCACACCTAGAGTTCACGCCTAGATCAATCAAGAACTTGTCGTTGGATCCGATTACCTTGTGTCAGCGAAACCTCTCGTTTCCTGGACTTCACGCCTGGAGCCTCCTCAACTCCGAGTCTTTATGCCAAGAGTTCCGTCCCCGACCATCCCTTGGACTTCTTGCCTGGAGCTTCCTCAACTCCGGGTCTTCATGCCAAGAATTCGGTCCCCGACCATTCCTTGGACTTCTTGCATTACTACACACTAAATCTCAATGTTACATCTAATGTATTAGCTTAAACTTAAATAACCGTCAATCATCGAAACCTCTCATTTAGGGCATGATTGCATCTACACCTTCTTCTTCTTGGCCGGTCACAAGGATCTTCTCCCTTCTTCTTGTCGTGAGCACAAGGAGAAGCACCGAGGCAACGAAGTTCTTCTGTTGGGACGATCTTCTTCTCCGGCCATCATCACCTTGGGATTGGGCACAAGTCATCTTCCTCATTCTCGCCGGAATTGTGATTCCAGCCAACCTTGGTAGTGAGTTTTTCAGATGTGATTACTTCTCTCTTGGTTTTTCTTGTCGCGTTCTCGGAGAATCTAGTAGTTCTCGAGAACACGAAACTCGTGGCTTTGCGAAGTCATCCCGAATATACTCGGCGTGGACGCGAATAGAGGCGGAGCTTCCAAGGGACGCTTACGGTTGGATCTCGTCCCTTCCTTCGAGTTACGCGAGGTAATACGTAAATTAGTTTACGTTTCTGCAAAATTTTAAATATATGATCATGTCTACACAAGATAAAATTGCATGCTTAGATGTGTGGTTAAATAATTTGAGAAATTATTTATGCTAAACCTTCCGCTGCACGTAATTAATTTTAAAATTACGAACCCACATCCATGTCAACATGCACCCGGTCCCAACAGTGGTATCAGAGCCGGTTTGTGTTCGACATAATCATATAATTGTTTTGCGAAAAGCTTTGTCATGATCTCAATTTTGAAAATTTTTCCAATTATGGAAACTTTCCAATTATGGTAAATTTTCGATTTAGGAATTTCAAAGTTTGGAAGTCCTCATGAAATTTCGCAAACTTTTGAAATATCTCTGTTTATGAAATTTTATGATAATTGTGAAAACTTTCCATTTTTGGAAACATCCAATTTTAGAAATTTTCCAATTATAGAAAAACGTAAGTTTTCTTTGTACCAGAAACTTACAATTATTTTGAAAACCTTTTATTTTTGGAAACATTCCATTTATGGAAAGCTCACAATTTTGGGCACTTTCTTTCAAGAAAGTCTAGACAAATTATGGGAATATTAATTGGCATTTAAATTCATAATTCGAAATTAAATTATTTACAAAATTATTTATTTTGGATTGAGCCTCGGGGAGCCATCCAATTTAAAGTTAGTTGTTATAATTAAATTTCCTAAATTGAATTTAAACTGTCAAATTCTTATTTTGGATTGAGTCTCGGGGAGCCGTCCAAATTAAGTTATTGATATTAATTTTTCATAAATAAAATATGTGATCAAATCTCGAAAATTTTGAGGTGATTCTCAAACGATAATTTCCTTATTTGATTTATGAGGGGATGCTCTTACATATTATTGTCTCCAAAATTCATTAGGAAAATTATTTCCTATAGAGTATATTTCCTTAAATAAGATTTTTATGAAAATAATATGTGGTTGAATTAAGGAATCTGTCTCTTAATTTAATAAGATTTGATTTAGAGAAATCAATGTCTTAAACATATTATTTTCGAAATTGATTATGATAATTCAGGAAATAGTTTTCCAAAACAATTCCTTGAATAAAGTATGAAATTAGAATTAGGAAATCCGGTTCCTAATTCAATTAATGAGACTTGATAAATTAAGTCACATACAAACTTTATTAAGGAAATCGTTAGAACATGACATAATTATATGTCATGAATTTGCATAAAAGAAAAGGATGAGACCCAAAACCCCTTACAAAATATTAAGGCCAACACCTTCCATTAATATGGTTAGAACCGGAGTTTTGTTTCTCGTTTGGGTTGATGGACACATCCATGCCCGGCTTGAACCTCAACATGTGCAAACCATGGAATTAGTTTATGATTAATATAGTTGGAGTCAGAGGTCAATCCTTAGTTTTGGTTGTTGAACACTGTAGGGTTTTTCGGGCCGCGAAAACCGCTTTTTCGCGTCGCGGAAATCCCGAAAGCCCCAATAGAAAGGATCCGAGCGAAGAAAACCATTTCAAAATGTACGAGTGCTCGTTTACATGCTTCAAAAACCGATCTATAACCTAGATCTATTAGAGAAGAGAAAAAACTACCTTCGATGCGTGCCCCGCAATTCCCGCTCGCTCCTCGATTGGTGTCGGATCTCAAGGATGCAAAGTAGCAACCCTCTAGAAGTATCCACACAAGCAAGAGAGTGGAGAGGAGAGCCTAAAAGTGTGCTAGCACTCCTTGGGGTCTCAGTAAGATGAGAGGAGAGGGAGAGCAAAAACGAAACAAAAAAACCAAGTTAGGAGAGGAATCAATCACACACCCACATATGGACTTAAGTGGCCGGCCACCACCTTAGGTAACCCCTATTTGAATTCAAAATTCAAATGGGGAGGTTACTTAGCCTTGATGATGATGCCAAGTCATCACTTGGTCAAGTCAAGGTGATGTGGCTTGAGTCAAGTCAAACTTGCCTCTTATGGACTTTCCATATTTAGCCAAAGCCAAACTTTGACTTCATTATTCTCCCATGATTAGATTCATCCAACACTTGGATCAAACCCGAGTCCAACTCAAGTTGTCTAATTTGAGTCAAGTCAAACTTGCTTTTTATGGACTTTCCATATTTAGCCAAAGTCAAACTTTGACTTCATTATTCTCCCATGATTAGATTCATCCAACACTTGGATCAAACTCGAGTCCAACTCAAGTTGTCTAATTTGAGTCAAGTCAAACTTGCCTTTTATGGACTTTCCATATTTAGCCAAAGTCAAACTTTGACTTCATTACTCTCGGTCCATCATATGGACTTATTCTCCATCTATTGCTCTATGTGTGTGACCCTATAGGTTCTTGTAACGTTGGCAATGCCCTTAAACCTATTTAAGGACATAAGCAATGAGAGGTATCTAGCAACACATCATTGCTACCCAAGTTACAAGAATGTCGAGATCCAACATCATCATTGTGACTAATAATTGTGACCATCACAATATGTGACAACGTCCTTCTATCCTCGATATCTAGATTGATCTTTCATGAGGCATAGACCGTGTCATCCTCAAATCAATCTATATGTCTTGATCTCCAAGTAGACTCACTATAATTAAATAAGCTCAATATCTAATATTGCCTTATTTGGGCATGGCCATGCACTTAGTAGTCTTACTCTATCAAGAACGAAGATATCACTCCCGTCATATAGGAGGGATAGATCCCATCTACGTTACTCACATCCCTCCGCATAATTTGTTACAAACCCAGTAATCGCCTTTATAGTCCACCCAGTTACGGGTGACGTTTGACGAAGCCAAAGTACGTAACTCCTTATGTAGGGAACTATGGTAACTTCAGGTCTAGGACTATAGTCATACTAATAGTCACATGAGAAAGTATATGACACTCATATAACGATCCATGATACTTTCTCATGGCGGGCCATTCAGTATACATTCTCTAATGTATACCCATGTGTCAACTTGATATCTCATATCCATGACTTGTGAGATCAAGTCATCATGTTGACCTACATGCTAGTCTCTATGCATTAACATTGTCCTTGAATGTTAATACTTGACTAGAAATAATTAAGAGTAGTGTTCTCTATATCATCTCACTATCGATTCAACTAATCGATTGATATAGATAAGAACCTTCTACTCAAGGACGTTATTATACTAAGTTATTTGGCACCAATACACATAAGTACAATAACCATAAGAAATGCCTTTATATATAAGAAATATATATACAAGAATATGATACAATGAGTCCAAAAAGTAATCATCATATGATTGGCTCTAGGGCTCTCACTAACAAACACATCCAAGCCTGACTAAACGGTTGAATGAGCTCCAACCATATTAAAACTATTTCTTGATTAATGGGTCAGCCTTAAGCTTGGAGCATCAATTTGTTGTGCCACAGCCAAGGTCGATGTAAAGAGAGGTGCAGTTGGGTGCTATGTATATTGTTGCATACTTGTTAATGAGTTAACAACCCAATGATATATGCAAACATTCAATTAGTTGATAGCATAATGTGATAGTTACATATGTGTAATATGTAATCGGTATAATTACCTACCTTCATAGCTAAAAAATAACTTGATGGACTCCAGCCATGGTTGTTCTTATCTATGGTTGGATATCATCCTATTTGAAGATGTTCCTACGATCTCCCGAATTGATAAAAAGGGTTATTCAATTTGAAAAATAAATAGGATTTAATTAATGTATATTGATGCATTCTTTATCATTCTCATCACATAACCTCAATTTGTATTTCTAGGATAATCACCTTATCATGTCTTCTCTGAATTTGTATTCCATTTTGGACACCAATAAGTTAACTAAGGCCAAAAAGATTGAAAAGGTACCAAAAGGCACTTGTCATCACTGCGGCAAGAAGGGTCACTAGCGAAGAAACTGCAAGGTTTATCTTGAGTCTTTGAAGAAGAAGGCATCCGATGCCCCATTCTCTTTAGGCATCTTCGTTATTGAATGTCACTCTATTTCCTCGTTCACCTGGGTACTTGATACTGGGTGTAGCTCACATATATGTAATGACATAGAGGGGCTAAGGAATAGAAAAAGACTCGTCAAGGGAGAAGCGAATTTGCGAGTTAGAAATGGAGCAAAGATTGCTGCTATTGTCATCGGAACATATTTGCTAAAGCTCCCTACTGGACTTGTCTTAGAATTGGATAATTGTTATTTTGTTCCTTCGTTAATAAAGAACATTGTATCTATTTCATGCTTGAATGAAAAGAGTTACCATTTAACTTTTAGTAACAATTGCTGTTACATAACTTTAAATGATGTTCTTTATGGGACTGGAACTTTATGCAATGGTATCTACACGTTAGATTTATCCGGCGACGTTTTCAATATCGAAGTTAGCAACAAACGTGCTCGAATAGATAATCAAATAGACTCCTATACGTGGCATTGCCGTCTTGGCCATGTAAGTAAGAAACGCATGACCAAATTACACCGATGTGGAATTCTGGAATCATTTGAACCCGGTTCATTTGATACATGTGAATCATGCTTAAAAGGCAAGATGGCCAAATTACCCTTTTCCGGAAAAGGTAAACCAGTGGGAGAATTGCTTGGTCTAATACATACTGATGTATGTGGACCAATGTCAACTCTTGCGCAAGGAGGTTATAGCTACTTCATTACCTTTATCGATGATCACTCACAATTCGGTATGTGTTCTTAATGAAACACAAATCTGAAGCTTTTGAGAAATTCAAAGAGTTCAGAAGTGAAGTAGAGAAACAGCTTGGAAAAAGTATTAAGATACTTCGATTCGATCGGGGTGGTGAATACTTAAGTCAAGAGTTTCATGATTATCTTAGGGACAATGGGATATTGTCTCAATGGACTCCGCCATATACACCACAGCATAATGGTGTATCTGAGAGGCGTAACCGAACCTTGATGGGCATGGTTAGATCTATGATGAATCATGCAACTCTTCCAAAATCCTTTTGGGGCTATGCGCTTAAGACAGCTGTTTACTTACTAAACAGAGTCCCGACCAAGGTAGTCTCTACTACTCCATATGAGACGTGGAATAGTAAGAAACCTCATTTATCTCACCTAAAGATATGGGGTTGTCCAGCTTATGTAAACCGGACTGTATCAGACAAATTGGATGCTAAGTCTGATAAATGTCTATTTATTGGATACCCTAAGGAAACGAAAGGTTACCAATTCTATCATCCCTTGGAACAAAAGGTGTTTGTTTCAAGGCATGCTGTATTTCTAGAAAAAGAATTTCTTTTACAAGAAAACAGTGGGAGTAGCATTGAACTTGAAGAAGTTCAAGAAACTCCAATAGACATTACAGAGACACCTAGTCTAGATCCACAACCAATAACTCATAATGATGAGCTATCAGTTGAACCTAAAACAACACCACTTCTTCATAGGTCTGATAGGACACGCAATATTCCAGAGAGATACGGATTTCTCATAAGTGAATCGAACGACGTGTTACTCATTAACGATGACGAACCTATCAGTTATGAAGATGTTTTGAAAAATTCAGAAATGGATAAATGGCTTGAAGCCATGAAGTCGGAAATGGATTCCATGTACAAAAATCAAGTATGGGACTTGATTAACCCACCTTAAGGGATTAAGCCCATAGGGTGCAAGTGGGTTTTCAAGAAGAAAACCGGCATGGAAGGCAATGTTGTTACCTTTAAGGCTAGATTAGTGGCAAAAGGATATCGTCAGAAATAAGGAATTGATTATGACGAATCTATTCGCCAGTAGCTATGCTTAAATCCATTCGGATGCTCCTAGCCATAGCAGCTCATTATGATTATGAGATATGGAAAATGGATGTGAAAACAGCTTTCCATAATGGAAACCTGCTTGAGGATGTATACATGATACAACCTGAAGGTTTCACATCGGTTAATAAAATCAAAGTATGCAAGCTTCGACGATCCATATATGGACTAAAGCAAGCATCCAGGAGCTGGAACATCCGTTTTGATGAGACAATCAAAGAGTTTGATTTCTCACAAAATCCTAACGAACCTTGTGTGTACAAGAAGGTTAGTGGGAGTGCAGTCGTATTCCTAGAATTATATGTCGATGACATATTACTTATAGGAAACGATATATCAGTCTTACAGTCAGTTAAAATTTGGTTGTCCAAAACTATCTCCATGAAAGACCTGGGAGAAGCATCCTATATCCTTGGGATTAGAATCTATAGAGATAGATCAAAACGATTGCTTGGTCTTTCGCAGTCTACATATATAGACCGAGTGTTAGAAAGGTTTAGCATGTCAGAATCCAAGAAAGGTTATCTTCCCATCAGGCATGGGATCAACCTTTCGAAGTCTATGTGTCCACGCACAGAAAACGAGAGGATTTGCATGAATAAGATTCCTTATGCATCTGCGATAGGATCTATCATGTATGTTATGTTATGTACTAGGCCCGATGTATCGTATGCTCTGAGCGTCACAAGCAGATACCAGTCTGATCCAGGAATGGATCATTAGGCGGCTGTCAAGACAATCCTCAAGTACTTAAGAAGAACTAAGGATGTGTTCCTAATATATGGAGAAGGTGATATGGTAATACGTGGGTATACAGATGCCAGTTTCCAGACAGATAAGGATGACTCCAAATCTCAGTCCGGATATGTATTTATTTTGAATGGAGGCGCAATAAGTTGGAAGAGTTCCAAGCAAGACACCTTAGCAGATTCTACCACGGAAGCGGAATATATTGCAGCTACGGAAGCAGCAAAGGAAGCAGTCTGGATCAAGAAGTTTGTTTCAGAACTTGGTGTGGTTCCAACCATTGATAGAGCAATACCGGTTTATTGCGACAACAATGGAGCTATTGCACAAGCAAAGGAACCAAGGTCTCATCAGCGATCCAAACATGTGCTTCGCCGCTATCATTTGATCAGAGAGATTATAAGTAGGAATGATATATAAATTGAGAAAATTCCCACTGAAAGGAATTTAGCTAATCCTTTAACTAAGGCCTTGCCTCAAAGCAAGTTTGAGGGTCATGTTAGAGCTTGTGGTATTGGGTACCGTAGCGATTCGCATTAGGCCAAGTGGGAGTTTGTTAGTGATATGAGAAAAGTGTCCTAAGGCAATCGCCTTATGATTATAATCATTTATTTTAATAAATGAATATTCACTATTTGAGTATACATGATTATGTATTTGATTGAGATCTTAAACTCATTTACTGAATGTCCGCAATACAATTCACAGCATGAGAGAATTTGTGATGAATTCACAACTAGTGATTATCTTTACATGTGCAATTGTGAAGTATTGAAATTGTCCCTAGTCAATGAATTGATAAATACGGACACTATCAATTCTGTTGAGACTAGCATGGGTTATTCTCTAATCAGCTGATTCTCACTGGCTGGTGACATTGAGATGTCCGGAGATAAACATGAATGCTAATTAAGGGAACTAGTTCATTGGAGTGACTGGCTGTAAAACTTCATATGGTAGTCTACATATAGATATGTCAGTGAAGTTCTTACTGCAGCTTAAGTACGATGTTCCTTTAACTTGCGGTGTTCAAGTCATCTTGGTCATGGAGACTTATACTTTGACATCTTAAGCAAGCATCTCCAAGGAGGTGTGGACCCAGGATGATTGGGTATAAGCCGAAGTGCCCGAAGATGTTTGAACAACCTACAAAGGATTCACCACTCCTTGCGAGGAGATGTATACCCGAGGCCTATCGTCGGATTGTTACTCGAAGCCTCTGGCCAGAGTAAGACATGTTCAAAGTATGAATCTCTTAAATACATGAGAGTAATTAGAATCCGTAGGACGAGAAAACGTTACTTGGGCTAGGTGTGACGTAGTTAGCCTAGTGGGGACTGACTCAAATAGACCATGTCCTGAACCAAGTGGGTATAAGATGGTGAAGGAAATGGAGCACGATTCATTATAGCAGCTGAAGGGTTTCAAATAGTTTCTGAGGTCAACCGTTGATTTTTCGATTAATTGGGGATCATGATGTACTACTAGGTGCCACTCATGATCGTTCTATAATTGGTTAATTATAGACGACCAACATAAATCGAAAGCCTATTTAGTCACACGTACTACGAGTAATCTGAGGGATTTAAATGAGTTGAAAATTAATTTTTCCAATCAAGAGAGATTAGGTTTGGTTGAGCCAAACGATAAGTCGAATCTGAATTTTTCAAAGACGCATCGGAAGCGTAAAATGGCTAAGTCTTTTGAAGACTTAATAGATGAATTAAATAATTTTAATTCATTGGGGCGTGGCTTGGATGGGCCGGCCAAAGAGAGTTTGCTTGGCCGGCCACAACAAAGGGAGAGAACCAAGTTTTTGGTTCAATTTATAAAATAAACCAAGTGTGGTTTGTTTTATAAAAGTATGGATGATATAAATTTTATATAATAAACTAAGGTTTGGTTTATTTTTCATGAAAATTAAAATGAACCATGGATTGGTTTATTTTATTTTATAAAATCAATCATGGATTGATTTACCAGGATAAGAAAATTTATTACTTAAGAAAAAAGAGACTTGGTTGATTTTTATCATGAATTAAAATATGATAAAACTTGTCATGATGGAATAAGTCATAGAAAATTTATTCCATAAGAAAAAAGAGACTTGGCGGTTGAGAGACCACTATATAAAGGACCCAAGGCAAGGCTTGGAGAATAATCAAAGTATTCTTGCCTAGGCTCTCTCCCTCTCCTCCCTTCTCCCTCTTGGCCGGTCACAAGGTTCTTCTCCCTTCTTCTTGCCGTGAGCACAAGGAGAAGCACCGAGGCGACGAAGTTCTTCCGTTGGGACAATCTTCCTCTCCGGCCATCATCACCTTGGGATTGGGCGCAAGTCATCTTCCTCCTTCTCGACGGAATTGTGATTCCGGCCAACCTTGGTAGTGAGTTTTTCCGATGTGATTACTTCTCTCTTGGTTTTTCGTGTCGCGTTCTCAGAGAATCTAGTAGTTCTCGAGAACACGAAACTCGTGGCTTTGCGAAGTCATCCCGAAGATACTCGGCGTGGACGCGAATAGAGGCGGAGCTTCGAAGGGGCGCTTACAGTTGGATCTCGTCCCTTCCTTCGAGTTACGCGAGGTAATACGTAAATTAGTTTACGTTTCTGCAAAATTTTAAATATATGATCATGTCTACACAAGATAAAATTGCATGCTTAGATGTGTGGTTAAATAATTTGAAAAATTATTTATGCTAAACCTTCCGCTGCACGTAATTAATTTTAAAATTACGAACCCGCATCCATGTCAACATGCACCCGGTCCCAACATACCTAAACTTAATTTTGAAAACTCAATTTGTAACCCATGTCTACAAGGTAAGCAAACAAAGTCAACTCACAAACCTACCCAATTAGATCTAACCCAATTCACACTTGAGCTCCTACACTTAGACCTATGTGATTCTCATGGAATCAAGTCACTAAGTGAAAATCGATATTGCCTAGTAATAATTGATGACTATTCTAGACTCATTTGGGCTAAATTTTTTAAAATCAAAGATAAAACTTTTGACATCTTTAACACTTTAGTAATATGAGAGAAGTGTCCTAATGCAATCGCCTTATGATTGTAATCATTTATTTTAATAAATGATTATTCACTATTTGAGTATACATGTCTGTGTATTTGATTGAGATCTTAAACTCATTTACTGAATGTCCGCAATACAATTCACAGCATGAGAGAATTTGTGATGAATTCACAACTTGTGATTATCTCTACATGTGCAATTGTGAAGTATTGAAATTGTCCCTAGTCGATGAATTGATAGATACAGACACTATCAATTCTGTTGAGACTAACATGAGTTATTCTCTAATCAGCTGATTCTCACTGGCTGGTGACATTGGGATGTCCGGAGATAAACATGGATGCTAGTTAAGGGAACTAGTTCATTGGAGTGACTGGCTGTAAAACTTCATACGGTAGTCTACATATAGACATGTCAGTGAAGTTTTTACTGCAGCTTAAGTGCGATATTGCTTTGTCTTGCGGTGTTCAAGTCTTCTTGATCATGGAGACTTATACTTTGACATCTTAAGCAAGCATCTCCAAGGAGGTGTGGACCCAGGATGATTGGGTATAAGCCAAAGTGCCCGAAGATGTTTGAACAGCCTACAAAGGATTCACCACTCCTTGCGAGAAGATGTATACCCAAGGCCTATCATCGGATTGTTACTCGAAGCCTCTGGCCAGAGCATGACATGTTCAGAGTATGAATCTCTTAAATACATGAGAGTAATTAGAATCCGTAGGACGAGAGAACGTTACTTGGGCTAGGTGTGACGTAGTCAGCCTAGTGGGGACTGACACACATAGATCATGTCCTGAACCAAGTGGGTATAAGATGGTGAAGGGAATGAGGCACGATTCATTAGATCTGCTGAAGGGTTTCAGAATAATTTCTGAGGTCAACCGTTGATCTTTCGATTAATTGGGGATCATGATGTACTACTAGGTGCCACTCATGATCGTTCTATAATTGATGAATTATAGATGACCAACATAAATTGAAAGCCTATTTAGTCACACGCACTACGAGTAATCCGAGGGATTTAAAACGAGTTGAAAATTAGATTTTCCGATCAAGAAAGATAAGTCGAATCTGAATTTTTCAGAGACGCATCGGAAGCATAAAATGACTAAGTCTTTTGAAGACTTATTGGACGAATTAAATGAGTTTAATTCATGTGGTCTTGGCTTGAGTTTGGTCGGCCAAAGAGGGTCCCCACCCTCTTTGTTTGGCCGACCACATCAAAAGGGAGAACCAAGTTGTTTGGTTCAAGTTATAAAATAAACCAAGCATGGTTTATTTTATAAAATTATGGATAATATAAATTTTATAAACCAAGGTTTTGGTTTATTATTTTCATGGAAATTAATATAAACTTGAATGGTTTATTTTATTTTATAATATCAATTACGAATTGATTTTCCATGATAAGAAAAATTTATATAATAAATTTCTTATGAAATTTTATTCCATAAAGAAAAGAGAGACATGGTTGTTTTTATTATAAATTAAATTATGGTAAAAACTTGGCATGATGGAATAATTCATAGAAAAATTTATATGATAAATTTCTTATGAAAATTTATTCCATAAAAAGGAGACTTGGCAGTTGAGAGGCTACTATATAAAGGAACCAAGGCATGGCTTGATTCTTAATCCAAGAGATCTAGGAATAAGTCCTCTCTCTCTCTCCTTCTCTCCCTCTCCCTTCTCTAGTGCCGCCGGCCCTAGAGGCCCCTGCTGCCGTGAGCTCCACCACCACCGGCCTCCTTTTCCGGCGTCCAAGCTCCGGCGATCAGACACCCTTGGCCACCAAGAAGTCGCCGCAAGAAGAAGAAGAAGCGGGTGCATCTCCTTCCTTCTTCCCGAAATCTTGATTCCATTCTTCGTTTGGTGGTTAGTCTTCCCATCTCTCTCTTGGTATTCTTGTCGTGCCTTTGGAGAATCTAGTAGTTCTTGTCGGCACGAAACTCGTGGCTTTGCGAAGTTATCCCGAAGAAAACTCGGCGTGGACCCGAATAGAGGCGGAGCTTCCAAGGGATGCTACGGTTAGATCTCCTCCCTTTCTTCGAGTTACGCGAGGTAACAAGTAAATTAGTTTACGTTTCTGCAAAATTTTAAATATATGATCATGTCTACACAACATAAGGTTGCATGCTAGATGTGTGGTTAAATAATTTGAGAAATTATTTATGCTAAATTTTCCGCTGCACGTAATTAAATTTTAAAATTACGAACCCGCATCTATGTCAACATGCACCCGATCCCAACAATTCACACTTGAGCTCCTACACTTAGACCTATGTGATTCTCATGGAATCAAGTCACTAAGTGGAAATCGATATTGCCTAGTAATAATTGATGACTATTCTAGATTCATTTGGGCTAAATTTTTTAAAATCAAAGATAAAACTTTTGACATATTTAACACTTTATGTAAAGTACTTGAACATGAAAAAGACACTAAAATTAAAATAATAAGAAGTAATCATGGGTGAGAATTTGAAAATCTAAGGTTTAATGATTTTTGCAAAATAAATGGCTATATATATATGAATTCTATTGACCTAGAACCCTCCAACAAAATGATATAGTTGAAAGAAAGAATAAGATCCTTCAAGAAGCTGCTAGAACTATGCTCAACGAATATAACTTATCAAACCAATTTTGGGCAAAAGTAATAAATACAGTCTGTTATATCCAAAATAGGATTCTAATAAATTAAAGACATAATAAAACACCTTATGAAATTTATTATCACAAACTACCTAATCTATACTACTTAAAAGTTTTTGGATATAAAGTGCATATCTTAAACACTAAGGACTACTTAGGTAAATTTCAATCAAAATCAACATCTAGAATATTTGTAGGGTACTCAACTACAAGTAGGGCATATAAGGTCTATAACAAACATATCCTTAAAATTGAGGAAACCACTAACCTAACCAATTCACTTAACCTAACCAATTCACCTAACTCAACCAATTAACCAAACTTAATCAACTCAAATCAATACTTAGAAGATATAGACGTCAATACCTGAATCTATCCCAAACCAACCAGATAAACCAATTATTGAACTTGAACCAATTGAACCATTATCTAGGACAAGGTTAAATCACTCGACTGACTAAATTTTAGGTGACCCAACTTTAGGTGTTAGAACGAGATTATCCTATAGAAACCTAAGTCAGATTGCTTTAATTTCTAAGATTAAACCCAAGTCAATAGAAGAAGTCTTACTTGGCCCAGAATGGATTATAGTCATGTAGGAAGAGTTAGCCTAATTTGTGAGAAACCAAGTCTGGAACTTAGTACCAAAAGTAGAAGATAAGACAATAATAGACACTAAGTGGGATTTTTAGAATAAGTTAGATGATAAAGGAGAAATAGTTAGAAATAAAGCTCATTTAGTAGCTAAAGAATTCGTCAAATTAATGGATTAGATTACGATGAAATCTATGCACCTGTAGATAGACATAATCAATTAGAATGCTTTTAGCCTACGCAGCTCATAAGGGATTTAAGTTATATCAAATGGGTGTCAAGTTTGCTTTCCTATATGAATTTATAAAGGAGGAAGTTTATGTATGTCAACCCCTAGGTTTTGAGGATTTAGACCACCCTAGCTATGTCTTTAGACTTAAAAAGTCACGCCCCGAGGAGCTGCTAGTCTAATACAAATCTGACAGCACCTCCCATGTACGGAGGACAATATTAAAGCAATATACAAAAGACCTCATGACCCACAACAACCTCAGCCAACACGGTTGGTATAGACAATATAAAAGAAGAAAAATATGACATAAAACATATCATGACATACCTGGACTACGAACCGGTCCGACATACGACAAACTACACCATATATGCCCCTCTGGGGCCCACCACGTACAATATAACCACAGTATAAATACAGGACCACGAATCATGAAAAAATACACAAAGAAAATAAAATCTCCGAAAGTACAAAACCAAAACGAAGTCATCATGACGGGGAGAGGGACTGTCAGTTGGGGAACTCTAGACGATCATCCTAAAATAAAAATATAGCTAACAGGGTGAGTCCAAAGAACTCAGTGAATACACCTATCTGATATGTAAAGTAATATAATAGCAGTAAGAGTCTAGCTAATACAATATCAAGTGCAGTAGTAGAAAATACAAAATTGAGGTACTAAAAAGGTAAGACATACCAGTGTCAAGTTATCTCGGCAACACATGGGTCATTAACCGCAGTACCGCTCCGGAGGTAAAACAAGGTCGTTAGACTATATACGTAACACAACATGTATGCGCATGCCAAACAAATGCAGCATCCAAATGCAGCAGTCACAAACAAATGCAAACAAATGCAATCCATGCATCATGCACATGATGCAATAACATGGTCACCCCTTTCATCAGTCAGCCATCGTATAGGTCATTAGTGAGGATGCTGGCAGAAGTACTCATCCAGGTATAGAGCTATGACAACTGTACATACTCTACCATCACTGCTCCTGAGTGACTGAGTGGACAGGATGCTGGTGGAGTAAACACTCCTACCCATGTCATATGGGGGATCCTCGCTCTCATCTCCTCGTCTCACACAAGAAAGGAGGGACCCCCGTTTGCTACCACGCTCCAATAACCACTAACCCATGAATGGCTGAGCGGAGTAGCATGGAGCAAAATTGGCCACACTCCGATAATCACTAACCCTTGAGTGATTGTGTGGCCAAGTCCTGCATGACTGACGACCCGTCTTAAGCACAAGGGAGCCAAGGGTCACCAGCTTTGCAATTGTGCAAATATGATGCATGACACTAAACGCATGCAACATCCGGAACGATCTATCTAGAATCTATGGTATACACAGATCTAGGTCGTGAATCATGATCTAGAAATAATCTAGTAGAATACATGCAAGGTACTACTCACGATCAATCTATACCATGTAGGAGCTATACGAGAATAAGCAGGATATATCTCAAAGGTATGCTACTAGTAATCGACGGAGATATATAAAACAGATAAGTAATAGAAACTTACTACTAACATGACAAACCATGCATATATATATCTATGACAATATCTAAAAATAGATAAGTCAAAGGTCTCGTCTCCGATGTAGTTGTCCAAAAGCGAAGAGAACCTCCTCATGGCTAGGTGTCCGTATAAGCTCAAATCAATATCCTGTATCAAAGGTATAACTTAGCAATTTATACAAACGACAAATAGCTAAGTACAATACAACCTAACGAGGATCACCCCTAAAAGTGAAACCGGTAGCACAGCTAAGCCATGCTGACTACTTATTCTGCGCCCAGAAAGCAAAGTGTAAATATCTTAAGGAGGCTGATCGAAACACAAGCTATTTCCATACATTACTAAAAAGAACCAACCAAAGAAGAGAGATTGTAGTGTTAGAAAAGAGGAACGGTGATATCACTACTAACTTAACACAAGTTGTGGATGAGCTCCAAGCTACATTTGAAGAGTTGCTTGGTACAAGTAGTTAAAGGACACCACTGCAGTGGGATTGTATTGGTTATGGCAAGCTGGTTACTTTGGAACAATAAGCAACCCTACAAGTGGAGCCCACAGAGGAAGAAATCAAGACTGCACTATTTAGCATTGGGGATCAAAAGGCCCGCGAACCGGATGGGTATGGAGCAAAATTCTTCAAGCATTCATGGGAGGTCATAAAAATAGATTTTTGGGCAGCAGTGAAAGAATTCTTCAGGCATGGGAAATTACTTAAGCAATGGAATCATACACTCATCTCTCTAGTCCCCAAGGTACAGCAACCAAGCAAGGTGGCAGTTTCCGACCCATCACATGTTGTACGATCTTTTACAAGACTATATCGATGATCTTGGTCTCTAGACTAGCAGTCGTAGCAGAGCAACTCTTCCATCCAGCTCAGGCAACTTTTGTCAAAGGCAGAACCATAACGGATAATATACAGTTGGCACAGGAGCTGATGAGGAATTATGCTAGGAAAAGAATCTCACCAAGAGCCACTTCGAAGGTTGATCTACAGAAAGTTTTTGATACGGTGCATTAGGATTTCTTATTGGAAGTGCTTGAGGGGTTGCAATTCCCACCACGGTTCATAGCATGGATAAAGGAATGTGTCACGACAACTAGCTTCACCCTTTCCATCAATGGGGGCATGTATGGTCACTTCAGAGGAGCTCGAGGCTTGAGGCAGGGTGATCCCCTTTCCCCCTACTTGTTTGGGATATGTATGGAATATCTAGCAAGAATGTTGAGTCGAGTAACAAGGCGAGCTGATTTCCATTTCCACCCAAAGTGCCAAGACCTTCGGATAGCACATCTTGCCTATGCGGATGATCTTCTACTTTTCTCCAGGTGGACCAGTCTTCCATCACCATCCTTATGGATCGTCTCGGGGCTTTTGGAAGCATGGAGGGGTTGAGCCCAAATCTAAGCAAGTCATGTATTTATATGGCAGCGGTGGAGGGCAACACAAGGCAGGAGCTACTTACTATCATGGGTTTCCAGAAGGGTCACATGCCTTAAAGATATCTAGGAGTCCCTTTGGCTTAAAAAAACTCAAAATAGCATACTATAGACCACTGATAGATGCATTGTGCAAAAAGATAGATGCATGGCCGAAAAACACTCTCTCTTATGCTGGGAAAGCTCAGTTGATACAGTCTGTGTTGCAGGGAGTAGAGTGTTACTGGATGTCGATATTGCCGCTGCCCCAGAGAGTAGTGGATTGCATTTACAACTTATGTAGTGATTTCATGTGGACAAAAAAACACCCACTCATAGCCTGATTGAAATGTGCAAACCTAAAGAGGAAGGGGGACTAGGGTTCAGAGAATTAACTGCATGGAATATAGCTCTACATTCTAAAGTGCTATGACACATACATGATAAATAGGATGCCCTATGGGTTAGGTGGGTTCATCATACATACATACAGACCACGGACATATGGAGATGGCAGTCTAAGTGCACGGATTCACCCCTATTAAAGAAGATGGCACAGCTACGGGATCGGATAGTATTTGCAGTGGGCTCCGTGGGAGCAGCGCAGCGAACATTGACAGAGTGGTTTGCTAAACACAGTTTGCATAGCAGGGGGGGTTACACGTGCATATGATTTCTTTAGAGAGGCAGGGCCCCGCATGCCATGGGCAAAGATAGTATGGAGGAAGCAGATACAACCTAGTCATCGATTCACAATATGGCTACTAGCGCATCGTAGGCCGCCCACTGCTAACTGACTACATTACTTAAAAGATGATGATATGACATGTGTATTCTATAGATCAGAGGAGAAGACCCAAGAGCATGTGTTTTTTTGGGTGCCTATAGTTGAGACAGCTCTGGGATCGTGTCAAATTATGGTTGCACATGACACATGAGATGACGACATATTGGAGGATGCTGCATACATTTGCATGATGGTACCATGGCACAGGGGTACTGATGCAGGCACGTCATGTTGCCATGGCGGTCATGGTGCACTATATTTGGGAGGGTAGGAACCACGCACACTTTGAGGGCCAGATGTTTGAAGCAGACACTGCTTATCAGAAGATCCATACCCACGTATACTGATCATTGGACATCACCTCGGATTAGGCACTGCGCTAACACCTTGTGTACTGTGTGATATGTATATAGAGGGTATAGTACGTTGAGTGTGTATATACGTGAGTAGGTTAGATTATGTTGAGTGTGTGTATGAGAATGTGAGTAGGTTAGGTGAGGTTGAGAGTGTATGAGTGTGTAATATAAAAAAAACGTTGACCAGGGTTTGACCTAGTCAACAAGGTCAGGCAAAACCAAGTTTAGCTGGGTACGGGTAGGTTGACCAGGGTTTCACTGGTCAATCACATCTGGTTTGACCAGATTTTAGAGCCATGTTGACCCAGAATTGGCCTGGTCAAACGCATTGACCAGGCTTGACTGGATCTCGGTTGACCAGCATTTCAAGAGGGTTGACTAGGGATTGACCTGGTCAACTGAACCTGGTTTGACTAGGTTTTGGTTTGGTCAGCCCATCTTGGATGTGTTTGACCAATCATTTCTCTCCAGTTGACCAAGGATTGAACTGGTCAATGCAACCTGGGTTGACCAATTGGATGCAGCATTGACCAATACTGGTCAGTTTGACCAGCGTTTGATCTGGCCTACTTTGACCAACCTTTGACCCAGTTCATGGTTGACCAACATTGACTTGGTCAAAATGTTGACCAGCCTTTGATGTATGTGTATTTGTGAGTAATGTCTGTTTGTGTCAAATGCTAATGTATTTATATGTGAGTCATGTGTGTATATGTGAGTACGTGTGGTGACCATGTGCTTGAGATGTGTTAGTGAGGAGATATGTTGGTATATGTGTGTATCATGTAGGTGGAGGCTTTGAAGTTTTACATTATGTGAGTGATATAGGATGATGTACTGCAGGATTTCATTCTGAGCGGTCTGGAGAGTGGGTGAGGATGGTGAATAGGCTCACCAAAATGGCCTATCTAGCCCATAGCAAACGACTTACGGTAAAGGCATATCAAATCCGTTGATGACTGGGGTTTTGCCAAAAAATCTAAGAGGGTGAATAGGTCCACCAAAATAACCTATCTAGCCCGCAGCAAATGGCTCGCGGTAAAGGCATGTCAAATCCTTTGATAGCTAACCACTTGCTAAAAGTGGGTGCAACAGAGCAGATTGGCTAGACAACATGTTTGAGGCAGGGCATGGACTTGAGGGCAGAGCATGCAGCATTTGATGGGATCCACACGGTTGAGGATGCATCATGTAGTAGGATACTCACTTCCGTAGCAGATAGGGATTCACACATTTATGGATTAGTGGGCAGCGATGATGAGAAGAGACCAGAGGATACTTTATAGTTATTGGCGTAGCTTCCATGACTAATGATGCTTGCTTCAGATGGCTGACCTCGTACCGCGCAGGAGGACCAATTACCACTGTCATGCACCCACTAGTGCACACATTAGGATAGCCGACAGTGGGAGAGCTGAGATAGGAGATTGACTGATATGCTTGATGAGATAGGGTTTGCTCACACGGCAGATGTCGGAGTGATGGCTAGTGGATGTAGTAGTCATTTGGGGGATGTAGTATTTTGGAGGTTGGTACTGTGAGAGTATGCATACATATGCATGTACATATAGAGTCATACCTTCGATAGTCACCTGGATCTGATACTACATCAGAAACGGAGGGCTATCTTAGGACTCATGTTTGTAGTACTTTTCTTGATGATATAATTTACCTTTCATAAAAAAACTAGGATAACCCTAATCATAAAGATTAACTTCCAATTTAAAAACCTAAATATTGGATGTTACTTAGGTTAATCCTAAGTAGGTTAAATCCTTACAATTACCTAAACAATATCTCATGGAAAAGGACTAATGAGTCTATCAAAAGTGAACTCAGTCACGACCAAGGTTGGAAAGATTCCCACCATAGTGAAGCTACACACTTGCTCCACCCCAATTGGAGCCCATGGTAAGGATCACAAGAAGGAATAAAAAACCAGGTTACCCCGTAGTCTTCATCAAAATCCAACCCTCATTCTAGCTCATGGCACAAGCAAGGAAGACAAGCTTAAAGCATACCTTTTCAAATGATATAACAGAGTCAAATAAGGCTTACGGTGGAAGAAGCAACACCAAACTCTAAACCCATGCTTACCCTATCAATCAGCAAGTAACTATAGCTAAAAGCAAAAGGAATCCTCCCTCACCAGATTGAGCTCATGGCATGGAATGAAATACAAGAAGGAATTAAAACCAAAAAGCAAACCAAGAAAAACTCCTCACGACAGCAAAATCAAAAGATCTAAGACTAAACATTCCAACATAGATTAAATTCCTTAACCACAAGCTCAAGATAAAACTGATCCTAACCTCACAAAATAGAAAAACGAATTCCCCAAAGAGAAGAACTCACACCTAGATTCGAAGAGAACCAAATCCAAAATAAAATTCGCATCAAGAACTGTAATCCGATCAGAAACCCATTTATCCTTACAGATCTAACAAGTAGCATCAGAAAGTCAACCAAGATCAATACTGAAGAACTAATTCTTACCTAGAATGCACCGACATCACTGCTATCCCAAATTTCGCGAGACCAGCCATGGCAAGAAAGAAACCATCAACCAAAACACAAATCCTAGATCTATCCTTGTAGCTCCAAGGAAAACCCCTCTTCGCCAAGAAACCAGAGGTGAGCTACAACTAAGGGGGCGCTTGGTAAGCGGATTTAAAAGGCGGGAATGAGAATGAAATCTATTTCATTCCCATTTATGATGCTTGGTATACGGAAATCGAAATCAAAATATGGATATGATACCCTTGATTTGATAACCCAACCCCCACTAGGTTATCACTAAACTCGTAAACCCCTCAATCAAAACCCATTACTATTCCCATTGCCAAATATATACCAAGCGCCCCCTAAGGTTTGATTAGGTCACGACGTGTGGTGAGGATTGCTTGCATCGATCAAGGTAAGGGAACAGTAAACCCACTACAATACCATACCTAGATCTGAAATCTTGATGGTGAAACCTTGCGGAGGAAGAGATCTGTCGCCAGCAAACTGCTGGGATCAATGACAAGGGAATCTTGGATCGTCAGAGCTCAGAGAAAAGGGGCGGCCACGACACTCGGGAAATCCACCTCCTATTCATGATGGAAGAGACGCTTGTGCAGTGAGATCGTGACGATGAAGGTTGGAGTTATCTCTGTGGTGGCTCGATCGAGCAGGGAAGGAGAAGAAACTGGCAAAGAAGAAGAGGAAGGAGGGTCACGGTGGTTTTAGGGTAGATGTGTCGAGTAGAGAATTAGAGGAGGAATTGGAGATTTAAGTGAGAATCACTTTTGCATTTTAGCCCCCCTATTTATGCCAATTCAAAACTAGCCCTCAAATTTAGGATTTTAAGCAGTTTAATCCCTAGAAATTAGGATATCAAATCCAAAACAGCCAAAGGCCTTAATATCGTTGCGAGAAAATTTCTTGAAAATTTTCCGGACCGATTTTCGACTTACTGTATTTTACATTCTCTCCCACTAACAAAAATTTGACCCCAAATTTCGTTATCTACATGCAATAGGTATAATCATGCAGTACACATACTGAACGAAAACAAACCTCCCGCCCCTCAGGTAGACTAGTGAGGAGAGCAAGCTCTGATCGTCTCCACATGCTCCTAGGTCAACTCTCTATCATAATGGTACTGTTATCCGACTTTGACCAGCCAGATTGTCTTATTCCGTAACTGACGCTTACTGTGGCTCAAAATTCATACAAGTACCTCCTCATTGGTCATGTCAATAAAATATGGAATACATTGTGCAACCAACAAGAGATAAGGGAAGAGCCAATTAGTAAGCTACGACTCCGACCCTCTCCAAAATCTGAAAGATCAAATATATACCCCAGAGCTAACTAACCTCTGAGGTTAAACCTCTTCACCTCTGCCATGAGTAAAACTCATGGGTGCACGTGATCGCTCACGGAAAAATTCAAAGATCTCCATCCCTACCCTGCATAACTCATCCGACGATCTCGAGCGTCGAACATCCTCTGTCTGATAATACAAATTAACTCTGCAGCGTGCTGAGCTCCCAAAGGTCCTAACTGCTACAATTCTGTTAGTAGGAGCCCTAGAGCCAATCATGTGATGATTGACTAGAGGCATTTTGTATCATATTCTATTATTAATAAAGACATTTTGGTTATTATACTTTGTATTCTGTGCCGAATGACTAAGTATAATAATGCCCTTGTGTAGTAGGTTCTTATCTACATTATATCGATTGGTTGAATTGATAGTGAGATAATGTAGAGAATACTATACTAAATTATTCCTAGTCGAGCATTAATATTCAGGGACAATATTAATGCATGGAGACTAGCATGTAGGTCAACTGATGACTTGAGCTCACAAGTCATGGATATGTGATATCAAGTTGACACATAGGTATACATTGGATAATGTATACTGAATGACCCGCCATGAGAATGTTTCATAGATTGTCATATGAGTGTCATAGACTTTCTCATGTGACTATTGGTATGAATAGTCCTTAGACCTGAAGTCACCATGGTTCCCTACATAAGGAGTTATGTACTTTGGTATCGTCAAACGTCACCCGTAACAGGGTGGACTATAAAGGCGATCACTGGGTTTGTAATGAATTATGTGGAGGGATGTGAGTGATGTAGATAGGATCTATCCCTCCCATATGACGGGAGAGATATCTGTGGGCCCCTTGATCGAGTAGGACTACTGAAACGCATGACCATGCTCAGATGAGTCAATATGAGATATTGAGCTCATTTGTTTGAGTGAGTCTACTCGGGGATCATGAAACACAAGATTGATTGAGGATGACACGGTCTATGCCTCATTGGTCAATCTAGATATCAAGGATAGAAGGACAAGGTCATACACTATCATAGTCATGGAGGTTTAGTCGGATCTCGACTTTTCTTGTTACTTGGGTAGCAATGATGCATTGCTAGATGCCGCTCATTGGTTATGTGTCTAAAGTGTTTAGACGCATTGCCAACGTCGCAAGAACCTATTGGATCACACACAAAGGACACAATGCTTCAGGAAATTCTATCGGCAGGCCTGAGTCCGAGTGGGAACTCGGGAGGCCCGGGCCTGAGCCCGAGTTGGGGAACTTGGGAGTCCGATCCCGAGTTGGGGAACTCGGAAGTCCGAGCCCGAGTTGGCAACTCGGGAGGTCAGTTCGGAGGACTCGAGTTGGGAACTCGAGAGAGACCGAGTCAGAACTCGGCGGGCCGAGTCGGAGCTCGGCGGACCGAGTCGGAGCTCGGCGGACCGAGTCGGAGCTCGGCGGACCGAGTCGGAGCTCGGTGGACCGAGTTGGAGCTCGGCGCACCGAGTCGGAGCTCGGCGGACCGAGTCGGAGCTCGACGGATTGGGTCGGCACTCGGCAGACTGGGTCAGAGCTCGGCAGACTGGGTCGGGAGCCCGCCACTCGGGAGACTTGGTCGGGAGACCGAGTCGGGAGTCCGAGAGGCCCGGTCGGATTTGCATGCAGGAAAGAGAAAAGTCTCACTTCATTGGATGAAGAGAAGATGAAGAGTCACATGGAAAGATATGCTCTTTATTGACTTTAATGAAGGGAAGGCAAAGAGACAAATGACTCTTGGTATTCATGGGATGAATATAAAAGGGGTCAAGTCATTTTCGAATAGAACTAAGTGTGCTTTCTTCTTCCTTTCCTCTCTTCTTTCTCTCCTCCACTCTTGGCCGAAACTCTATTGTAGAGTTCTTGGTATTTTCAAGCTACCACAAGTTGCTAGCACAACTATGGTAGTTCTCCCGAAGTTGAGAGATTGTGTCCGTGTGGATACGAATAGAGGCACGGACATTTGAACGCGCAAGAGATCCGACACTTCATGGACGAGCGGGATACGCAAAGGGCACGCTCCAAAGGTATACACAGTAGATAGATCTATTAGATGAATAGCTTTGTACGAGTTTTCTTTCGCTTGGATCACTCGTGGGTTCTTGTTTCCGCTGCGTTTTTGTTGTTTTGTGCCGAAAGAACCCAACAAATTCACCCCAAACGGATTGTACAACCTTCGTAAATCAACGTATTAGGCTTACTCTCGTAGGGAATTCTTTGAGCGTAAGTTCGCTAGTCTCTGATGCACTCTGTGGGTTATAAGCCCACTACGCTACCGCTGCGTCAAACGACATACTAATAGTCAAAATACAAGACATACAATGTCCCTTTTTCCACGATTCACTATCTCGAGTGAATCGCAAATCCAGGCTGATGTGCCACCGAGAGTAAAAACTTCAAGACCGGAGGAAATTGCAAAACCGCACCATTTATTATGGAATAAAATACTCCCTACACACCACAAGGACAACTCCGTCTAATGCCTAAGGCTACTCTGTCTCGGACACGTCGAAGATAATAACCTCTAACCGGAGCACTCTTAATCTGATTGATAAAAGTGTATAATCAACCAAAGTCATCAACACGTGCTCATATATCCAATCAGGAATATGTTCGGATGCCGTCTACAAATAGTAACGACTCAATCCCAACACCCCAAGGGCATTGGACTCATGGAATTCATGTGGAGGTCGGATCATCGGTATGCCCCTACAGCATTATCAAGAGCATGACTGGTGTAGAGGTCATCATCTGGCCATCATCTACAATCGAATAAATAATCAGCATCACCCCTATTCATGGTGCTCAACTCTAAGGTCACCAATGCCAAGTCTATATCTAGTCCTTCATATCAACAAGAAATGCACACATTGGATTAATCGGTCAACGATCACCCAAGTCGCATCATGCCCTCTACAGATCCTAGGTAAATCAACGACGAGGTCCTTTGTACATGTTCCCATTCCAACGGGAAATTGGGATCGTCTAGAGTGATCGAGCGGGTTTCTGATGTTCAACCTTCATCTACTGACAAACCAGATATCTAACTACGACATCTGTGATGTCTTCCTCAATATGGGTTCACCAATAGAAATGCCTCAAATCTCGGTACATACAAGTATCACCTGAAAGACACACAACCCAAGAATGGTGAGCCTCACTTGCCTCGTCGGGGACAATCTAGGAAGCTCCTCTGAAAATTTTCAAACCATAGGAACGCTAGAAAACTCCTCCGAAAATGCGTCCGACAATTCTCAGACTACGAGAACACCCATGAGCTAAGGACTACCACTATCATCAGTGCGGAACAGTGTCAACAGGAAACCCTAACATCCATGTATTAGAATCCCTGGGCCTGAGACATAGAGATAACTGAAATCTCATCATCTCTAGTGCAAATGAATTACCATATGGGCTAGTTCAGCGGTCAAATCGTGACCACCCCTTACTTGACAATCAACAGTCTACCCTCGATGACCATCCTCTATAACCTCCACTAGTTACGGTCGAATTTTACAGGTGTTACGCTGCTAACACCAAATTCATCACATCCTATCTGGTCCTGTATCTCAAGGTACCATCGAGAATATCTAACACATACAACCGTCCTATAAGTCACCATTCCTCATTGAATATAATAGCGTTAGGTGAGTCGACTAATTGTCACCTCGTAACCCAACATACTCCAACTCCTCCACAAAAGGAGATAGAGACGAAACACCTTCATGGTCAACCAAAAGGATATGATTGCGATTGGAATAGCTTGACGGCGTGTCAATCAAGCTAACACCAAGTCAATGTATACCCACTAGACCAATATAGGAATAAATATCCAATCTCTCTAAATTAGGAAATATTCAACCAACATTAATCAAAGTAGTGTATACAAAAGATAGGTTATGCCCAAGGGATATATATCCGCTAGGGTATACACCAAATACCACAAAAGGTATGTATCTATGGAAGCCACACCCATATACTGGACGTATCGATCCTCTAATATTAGTGATTATATATAGCTAATACTACACTTCCTGCATCAATGTAGATTATGTACTCACTCATATCCTCCGAGTCACCTAACTAGGCACGAGCAAACCAAAAGTCTGATACTCCTCGATATAGGGCAAATTATCCTTGTATTAGTATGCAGTCTCAACCTCTTACACAATTGATAACAGCTGGTACTAGTAATCAACTAGTTGTTGGATCGAGAAGAACGATAGAGGGGGGGTGTGAATATCGTTAAACGTTTCGGATTCGAATAGAGAATAAGCAGCGGAAAATAAAGAAACACAAACGCGAACTCAAGCGATTTTACTTGGTTCGGAGTCGCGGTCGGCTTCTACTCCAAGGCCCACGGTCATTGACCGTTTACTGCGGGCAATTCTATATGTGCGCAAATATTTACAGAGAGATTTTATAGATGTAGTACAGTAAACTTAAAATTAAGCTCTTTCATTACTGACGCCCGGTGTAGATTGTACTTCGGAGCAGAGGGTCGTCGTCGGTACTTCAATCTCGAGATGGAAGGTTTCCGGAGCAGAGCGCTTGAGTCGAAGAGCGCTTGAGTCGAAGAGCGTAGTAGCGTTGGAAGAATTGCTGTTGAAGCCTTGGGGGTCGAGCCCCTTATATAGTGCACCTGGGGGCGCCCTCCACTTGTCTCCCGATCCGCAAACCCTCATCCGCAACTGGGTCAGCCCTTATCCCTCCTGGATCGGGCTCGGTGTTTGACGGGGGCACCCAGGAAGCAGAGGGCGCCCGAGTTGACTCAGTCAGCTGGCTTCTTGCTGACTTGAACTTATCTGCTTCGTTGGCTTGGACCCAGGGCGCCCGAGGCATCTGGGGCGCCCGAGGCATCCGGGGTGCCCGGGAGCACAGGGGCTCCCGGGAGCATGGGGGCGCCCGCCCAGTGAGCTTCCGAAGCTCTTTCTTTGCTCAACTTTTGTTTGGATTTTACCTAGGGCGCCCGGGACCTTCCGGGCGCCCAACCCAACTGCTGCCTCTTTCCTTTGAGGCGTCTTGAGCTGCAGGCACTCGTTCCTTCGATCCTGCTTCCAGGGTTAGTACCAAACATGATAAAGCAAGTATGTTAGTGAGTCTTACAGCCGTAGCTGTCTTGGTTCTGACTTTAGGTCTCCAAAATGGAGCCCTAGGTCGAACCGACGCCTACTGTTCCCTCGACGGGGAACGCATCCTCACCTACTCCTCTCAGGAGAATTTACTTGTTGCCAACCGACTCCTCCGGTTGGACTTTTGCCCAGCAGTCCTTCGCCAGGTCTTCGTTACCAAGCAGTCCTTCGCCTGGTGCCTAGCAATCCTTCGCTAGGTCTTCAGTTCCAAGCAGTCCTTCGCCTGGTGCCTAGCAGTCCTTCGCTAGGTCTTCGGCTCCAAGCAGTTCTTCGCCTGGTGCCTAGCAGTCCTTCGCTAGGTCTTTGACTCCTAGCAGCCCTTCGCTAGGTTCCCAACAGCCCGTCGCTAGGACTTAGGGTTTAGTGCCTACCAGTCATTCACTAGGTGCATATTAGTCCTTTGCTAGGACTTCAATCTGCACACTCAAGTAGCATGTTAGATAAACACAACATCTTAACTTTTGAACCCTTTGCCATTATCAAAACACAGGTTCGACTTGGGTGCTGTCTACACTAACACTAGTAACAGAAATCCCTACCCTCCGATAGGTTATTGATAGGTTTAACCCTCGTCTTCCGATTATATGTCAGTGCTACTCGAGTCCGCAACATGTCAACTAGTCGCTTCCATGATCGACCTCGATCACAATAGCGAATAGGCTAAGTGACTACAAGTCGCAATAGTAAACCATATTCGTAGATACCTAATAGTTAGGTGCAGGAGAAAATATACTATCCAACTAATCTAGCATATGTCTAGTCAAATATATACCTGAAAATAATATCCAAAGTAAGATAGTCACCAAAGATGTACCTTACATCCATGTCGCCTGGAGAGTCTCATCACCGCCAAGCCCCATACACGACCATATCGAAAAAATGACTGAAATAAAATTTGAAAACACCCACAAATCCTTAAGGTATTTCACAACCTCGCTCTGATACCAAATAAATTGTCACGCCCCGAAGAGCTGCTGGCCCGATACAAATCAAACAGTAACTCTCCTATACAACGGGCAATATGAAACCAATATACAAAAGCCCTCACGGCCCATAACAGCCTCAACTAACACGGCTAGTATAGACAATATAAAAGAAGAAAAATATGACATAAAACATATCACGATATACCTGAACTGCGGATCAGTCCAACTTATGACAAACTACACCATATATGCCCCTCTAGGGCCCACCACATACAATACAACCATAACATAAATACAAGACCACGGAACACAAAAGAATACACAAAGAAAATAAAATCTCCGAAAGTACAAAACCAAAACGAAGTCATCCTGATGGGGAGAGGGACTGTCGGCTAGGGCACTCCAGACGATCATCCTAAATAAAAATATGGCTAATGGGGTAAGTCCAAAAAACTCAGCGAATACACATATCTGATATGCAAAGTAAGATATAATATCAGTAAGAGTTCAACTAACATAATATCAAGTGTAGTAGTAGAAAATACAAAACTGAGGTACTAAAAAGGTAAGGCATACTAGTGTCAAGCTATCTCGGTAACACATGGGTCATTAACCCTAGTACCCCTCCGCAGGTAAAACAAGGTCGTCAGACTGTATGCGTAACACAACCCATATGTGCATGTCAAACAAATGCAGCATCTATATGTAGTAAATATAAACAAATGCAATTAAAGTATCATGCACATGATGCAATGACATGGTCATCCCTGTCACCGGTCAGCTATCGTCACAAGTATCAGTGAGGATGCTAGTGTTGGGTTCTCCCGACACAAAACAATAAAAACGCAGTGGAAACAAGAACCCACGAGCGATTCATGCGAAAGAAAACTCGTACAAAGCTATCTATCTAATAGATTTATCTACTGTTTATACCTTTGAAGCGTGCCCTTCGGTTATCCCGCTCGTCCAAGATGCGCTGGATCTCTTGCACGTTCAAACGTCCGTGCCTCAATTCGTATACACACGGACACAATCTCTCAACTTCGGGAGAACTACCTTAGTTGTGCTAGCAACTTGAGGTAGCTCGAAAACACCAAAAACCATACAGTAAGGTTTCGGCCAAGAGTGGAGGAGAGGAAGAAGAGAGGAAGGGAAGGGGAAAAGCTAAGGCAAGAAGAAGACCTCATCCAAAGTCACAAGTCCCTCTTTTATAATCATCCCATGAATATGAAGAGGTTTGTGTCTCTTTGGCATCCCAATAAAGAGCACATCTTTTTATGTGGCTCTTTATCATTTCCCATGCAAGAAAAGAATCTTTTCATCCAATGAAGAGAGACTTTTCTCTTTCCTTCATGCAACTCCGACCGGGCCTCTCGGGCTTCTGACTCGGTCTCCTGACCAAGTCTCCCGAGTGGCAAAATCCCGACCCAGTCTGCCGAGCTCCGACCCAGTCTGCCGAGTGCCGACTCGGTCCGGCGGGTTCCGACTCGGCCCGCCGAGCTCCGACTCGGCCCGCCGAGCTCCTACTCGGTCTCTCTCGAGTTCCCAACTCGAGCCCCCTCCCCCCCCCCCCCCCGAACTGATCTCCCGAGTTCCCAACTCGGGCTCAGGTCTCCCGAGTTCCCAACTCGGGCTCAGATCTGCCGATCAACTTTCCCGAAGCATTGTGTCCTTTGTGTGTGACCCAATAGGTTCTCGTGACGTTGGCAATGCACCTAAACACTTTAGACACATAAACAATGAGCGACATGTAGCAATGCATCATTGTTACCCAAGTAACAAGAAAAGTCGAGATCCGACTAAACCTCAGTGACTATCATAATGTATGACCTTGTCGTTCTATCCTTGATATCTAGATTAACCAATGAGGCATAGACCGTGTCATCCTCAATCAATCTTGTGTTTCTTGATCCCCGAGTAGACTCACTCAAACAAATGAGCTCAATATCTCATATTGACTCATCTGAGCATGGCCATGCATTTCAGTAGTCCTACTCGATGAAGAGGCCCACAGATATCACTCCTGTCATATAGGAGGGATAGATCCCATCTACATCACTCACATCCCTCCGCATAATTCATTACATACCCAGTGATCGCCTTTATAGTCCACTCTATTATGGGTGACGTTTGACGATACCAAAGTACATAACTCCTTATGTAGGGAACCGTAGTGACTTCAGGTCTAAGGACTATTCATACCAATAGTCACATGAGAAAGTCTATGACACTCATATGACAATCTATGAAACTTTCTCATGGCGGGTCATTCAGCACACATTCTCCAATGTATACCCATGTGTCAACTTGATATCACATATCCATGACTTGTGAGCTCAAATCATCAGTTGACCTACATGCTAGTCTCCATTCATTAATATTGTCCCTGAATATTAATGCTCGACTAGGAATAATTTAGTGTAGTGTTCTCTACATTATCTCTCTATCGATTCAACCAATCGATATAATGTAGATAAAAACCCACTACACAAAGACATTATTATACTTAGTCATTGGGCTAGAATACAAAGTAAGTATAATAACCAAACATGTCTTTATTAATAATAGAATATAATACAAAATGCCCCTAGTAAATCATCACATAATTGGCGCTAGGGCTCCTACTAACAGCTAGAAGAAGTACTCATCCAGGTGTAGGGCTATGACAACTGTACGCACTCTGCCATCACTACTTCTGAGTGAACGACTGTACAAGATTTTGGTGGAGTAAACACTGATACCCCATGTCATATGGGGGAGTCTCGCTCTCATCTCCTCGTCTCACACAAGAAAGGAGGGGCCCCCGCCTGGTACCACGCTCTGATAACCACTAACCCATGAGTGACTAAGCGGAGTAGCACGGAGCAAAAACTGGCCACACTTCGGTAATTACTAACCCCTGAGTGATCGTGTGGTCATTGTCCTATATGACTGACGACCCATCTCAACCACAAGGGAGTCAAGGGTCACCAACTATGAAATCATGCAAATATGGTGCATGACACTAAATGCATGCAACTAATGTATACACAGATCTAAGTCATGAATCATGATCTAGAAATAATCTAGCAGAATACATGCAAGGTACTACTCACGATCAATCCATACCGTGTACGAGCTATATTATAATATCCTCAAAGGTAGTCTAAAGGTGAAGACAACCTCCTCACGACCAAGTGTCCGTATTAGCTCAAATCAATATCCTGTATCAAAGGTATAACTTAGCTATTTATACAAACGACAAATAGCTAAGTACAATATAACCTAACTATGATCACCCTAATCATAAAGATTAACATCCAATTTAAAAACCTAAATATTGGAAGTTACTTAGGTTAATCCTAATTAGGTTAAATCCTTACTTAATTACGTAAACAATAGCTCATGGCAAAGGATTAATGAGTCTATCATAAGTGAACTCAGTCACGACCAAGGTTGGAATGTTTCCCACCATAGTGAAGCTACACTTGCTCCACCCCAATTGGAGCCCACGGTAACGATCACAAGAAGGAATCAAATACTAAGTTACCCCATAGTCTTCATCAAAATCCAACCCTCATTCTAACTCATGGCACAAGCAAGGAAGACATGCTTAAAGCATACCTTTTCAAATGATATAACAGTGTCAAATAAGGCTTACGGTGGTAGAAACAACACCAAACTCTAAACTCATGCTTACCCTATCAATTAGCAAGTAACTACAACTAAAAGATAAAGGAAGCCTCCCTCACCAGATTGAGCTCACGGCATGGAATGCAATACAAGAAGGAATTAATACCCAAAAGCAAACCAAGAACAGCTCCTCACAACAGTAAAATCAAAAGATCTATGACCAAATATTCCAACATGTTGGTGTCGGAAGCACCAGATCGAACCTTATTTTGATAAGTGGCAAAGGGTTCAAGTTAAGATGGTATTTTGTACTAATGGATTTGTGGAGATTGCAGGAAAGTCCTAGGTAAGCTAGGTTAGAAGTCTTGACCTGCAGAGTTGAGCACGAAGTCCTGGTCGGGGATCGGGCAACGAAGACTTGGTGAGTGAAGCCGAGCATGAAGACTTAGTCCGGGGGACCGAGCAGAAGACTTTGCCAAGCGAGGATCATAGACAGGAGTCGAGACGGGTCGAGGTCAAACATCGTTGAGTTCCAGGTTCTCGGCAATAGGAGGTTCCGGGTGGCAACAGGTAAACACTCTTGAGAGGAGTAGGTAAAGATGTGTTCCCCGGTGAGGGAACAGTAGGCGTCGGTCCAACCTAGGGTTTTGGATGAAACCTGAATGTTAAGGCCGAGACAATAGTATTTGTGATTCATTGATGTTTTCATTATACATTATTGGATGTATGAAACTAACCCATGTTACAGCTGACAAAGATAAAGCAGCTTGACTGGAGTGCTTGAATGGGACTTAGGCACCTGAAAGTTGGCAGATGGAGGCTGAGCTGGTGCAACGGTCAGACAAACATGGCGAGTGCTGAGTGAAGGATCCACGTCAGCACTTAGGCGTCTGAAAGGGACTCAGGCGTCAGACAAAGATAGAGTTTGACTACGCAGCAGATAGAGTTTCTGCCTGATCCATTGTGACGATGGCGCCTCAATGGCCTTTCAGGTGCTTGAGTAAGTAGTATAAAGAGGGGTCGAGTGCAACAGTCCACAAGATCAATTAAATCATTGCGATCACTTTCTTCTTCTGTGTGTTGTACGATCAAAGTTCAAACAACACCGAAACGTCATCCGACTCTCCGAATGAAGATTTGTCCTCACACTTCAGGAGTCGGTATTATTGCTCATTTCTTATTGCACACTTCAGTTTGTAACTTGTAAACATTCATGCAATTTTTTAGTAATGCCCAAAGTAAACGATCAAGAATCGTGAGCCTTGCAGTAGGAGCCGGTTAAGACTCCGAAGCAAGTATAATCAATTCAAGTTAGCGATCGTGATTTGTTGTTTATTTCCGCTGCTCTATCTCTCTAACTCCTACGCTTATTCTCAAAGCTTCCATTGTGTACATTGTCGCTTAGTAATTTAAGTGTTAAATCCAAAGTTTTTGTAAACCAATATTCACCGCCCCCCTCTCTATCGCTCAATCTCGATCCTACAATTGGTATCAGAGCGGGGGTTGTTCAATTTTGGTGAAACCACCATTTGAGCACTTTTTGAATTTTTGTAATTTTTTTGTGATAATTTTGCTTACTTTTCGAAGCTGTCTTCAGTTCCATTTTTTATTTTATCCCACACTGCTAATCCAAGAGAAAAGTCTTGATACATTCTGTTGTTTTTGTTATTTCAAGTTCGAAATTCTCTCTACTATCCTTATGGCATTGCAAGAGGGCTACAGTACTGCTCACCCTCCTCTCTTCTCAGGAGAAGACTTCGATTATTAGAAGAGACGGATGGAAGTTCATCTGAAAACTCAGGTCGACATGTGAATAATAATCCAAACCAGATTCGATCTTCCAAGAGACGAGCAAGGGGTGGTATTGAGCAACGACAAATGGGATGTCACCGCCAAAAGGAGAATCGAAGCTGACGCAAAGGCGACACGGACCCTCTAATGTGGACTTACAAAGGTGGAACTTAACCGCGTTGGTGCCTTCAACAGCGCCAAAGAACTCAGGAATAAACTCATAGAACTCCACGAAGGAACCTCCGATACTAAAGTGAGTGAACGTTGTTGATACAGTCTGACCTGATTGTTGTTTTGGTGTTGACCCCGATTTATGTTTAGTTGAGTGAGATCAGATAGTTAAGTTCATATTTAGTGTACTGGTAAGAGAGGGCTCGGTAGCTCGTTCTCTGGACCGGAATGAGTCGGAGAGGGCTCGGTAGCTCATTCTCCGGACTTAGGTCAGAGAGGGTTCGGTAACTCGTTCTCTGGACCGGGATGAGTCGGAGAGGGCTCGGTATCTCGTTCTCTGGACTTAGGTCAGAGAGGGCTTGGTAGCTCATTCTCTGGACCAGGATGAGTCAGAGAGGGCTCGGTAGCTCGTTCTCCGGACTTAGGTCAGAGAGGGCTCGGTAGCTCATTCTCTGGACCGGTTTAAGTCGGAGAGCGCTCGGTATCGTTCTCCGGACTTTGTTCAGAGAGGGCTCGATAGCTCGTTCTTTGGACCGGGATGAGTTGGAGAGGGCTCGGTAACTCGTTCTCCGGACTTAGGTTAGAGAGGGCTCGGTAGCTCGTTCTCTGGACCAGGATAAGTCGGAGAGGGCTCGGTAGCTCATTCTCCGGGACCAGACTGAGTTAGAGAAAGTAAGGGAGCTTGTTCTCTGGATTCAGGGTCGAAATGATTGGCTTGATCGGTCTGAAGTCCGATTAGGGAGTTGGCACGAACTCTCTTGATAGTAGATCGGTGACAAGACCGATCCGGGATGTCTGATCGGTCTGGTGAACGATCAGAAATAGATTAGAAACATTCTGTGAAGTCACTGAGAGATATCTGATCGGTCAGTGCGATCGATCAGAACCAGGGTGGACCCTGATTGGTCGGCCACCCTCCTGATCAGTCACTTTGACCGATCAGTGAGTTCCCTGATCGATCAGGGAGACCGATCAGGTGATCTGATCCAAATTCCAGTGGGGTTTAGTGATCTGTTTAGTGACCGATCCCCTGGCCTCTGATCGGTTTGTGAGACCGATCAGAACTTCACTGGATCGATCAGACTAGAGTCTGATTGGTCAGGAGGGTGTCTGATCGGTCCAGGTGACCGATCAACACCTCATAACTTTAATTCATATGATTGTCAGACTTCTGATTTGCTTCTGATTTGCTTCGCTAATAAACCTGTGAGTGTGCAGATGATACAGAGCTGTGATAGTCAAATGGAGGAGCAAGAAGAAGGGTCCAGAGATACTTTTAGCTGTGCTATTTTGTTTGATACGCATTTGCAGGTTTCAACGGCGTCTGACCTGAAGCTGCAGCTGAAGAGGGTGACTTCAGTGAGCTCAGAAGGGGTCAGTGAGTCAATGGGTGACGATGCCGTGGGTCAGTGAGTGACGAAGCCTATAAGTGTGATGTAGAAGGAAGCTTAAGAAGAAGAGGTTGGCGAAGCAGAGAAAAAAATGAAACGAAACAAGGAGCAATAGAGTAAAAGGGTTTTGTTGTTGTGTTGAGTTGTGAGAGTTCTCTGTATATTCTTCTTGCTTGAGCTTTCTGCTACATCCGTGGTGCTATCCTTCTCGTAGTCTCGTGTGCTTAACTTGTTATTCTTCTGAGACATTTGTGGAGAGGTTACTCCACTGAGAAGGAGAAGTTTTTAGCCAGAGTCACTCCGGGGCCTAATCTGCCGAAGATCAAGGGATCACCCACCTCACCGGCACCCCAAGGAGTAGGGGCAAGTTATCCCCGAACCTTGTAAATCCTGGTGTTCATTTCTGTTGTGTTTCTTTCTGTTTTGTTTTCCGATACTAACCTGATCGTAGGAAGATAGAAGTGAGTTTTAGGTGGCTGGCTAATCACACCTCCCTCTCTAGCCATCCCAAATCCTAACAAGTGGTATCAGAGTCTGGGGCTCTTTCAACCGGATTAACACCCTAAGAGAAAAAGATTGCTTTGAGAGGAGAAGGTTTCAGCACCAACCGTCCACCTTTCTTTGATGGAGCTGATTTCCAGTACTGTAGAAGCCAGATGGAGTACTACCTGAAAACCGACATAGGTATGTGGTTTTCAGTCAAGGAGGGATTCACTCCTCCAAAGGATGCTGAGAGCAAGGAGCTTGAGTTCTCAAGATGGTCAACCGAACAGATAAGGAAGGGAGAGGCAGATACCAAGGCAGTGGTCACCTTGCAATGTGGGATGACCAAGGATTAACACATCAAGGTTGGTCCCTTCTCAAGTGCCAAAGATCTATGGAATAAGCTCATAGAGCTACATGAAGGCACTCGAGACTCCGGGATAGCAAAGAGGGATCTCTTCCTCAACCAACACCAGAACCTTTCCATGAATGATTCTGAGACCGTGAGCGAGCTTCATGGTCGATTCAAGGAGATCCTAAATGGCTTGCACTCGATCGATGAGAATGTCGAGAACCGTGACCTTGTAAGGTATGTACTTAAGTCATTTCCTAGGAATGTCTTGTGGTCATCCATGGTGGATGCCTACAAGGTATCCAAGGATCTTTCCATTGTAAAGTTAGATGATTTCTGAAATGAAATGGAGCTACATGAGCTAGCTAACAAAGACCAAAAAGAGAAGGGTATTGCTCTTGTAGCAGGGGACAAAGGAAAGAAGAAGAAGGAAAAGAAGAAGGAAAAGAAGGAGGAGAAGAGCACCCGCCACATGGCTCTTATGGCATTGGAAGAGTCAAACGTAGAAAGTGGTGACGAATCAAATGATCCTTCAACTGCGGCTTTATCATCTTCGGATGATGAAGAGGTAATTTCTCCCGAGCTTGATAAGTGTTATAGAACTATGCTTATTTAACTAGTTTGCTTATGAAATCTAAGGACAAGATAAAGTCCTTAAAATTAGAAGTAGAATAATTGAGTACCTCCAATGATAATGATATAGATGATTTGCATGTAGAGAGGTCCTTGAGGATGAGAACAAGGCCTTAAAGAGTGAAGTTGAAAACCTCAAGAATCTTCTTGAGAAATTTTCAAATAGTTCTAAGACCTTGAATATGATCCTCAACTCCCAAGGAGCGGTCTACAACAAGGACACTATAGGTTACCAATCTAAGGAACCAAGTTTTGTGTCATTGATATCTAGAACCCAATTTAAATCATCAAATGATTCTAGGGTTCAAGGACATAGGAAGAAAATAATCAAGGCATGGGTGCCAAAGACTTGCATTGTAGGTGCATTAGGTCCCAAGGTTTGGGTGCCTAAATTAACCTTCTTTCGTGTTGTGTAGGCATTGTTTGAGGGGGAGCATCTATCAACTTGGTTTGTTGATAGTGGGAGCTCCAAACACATGACCGGGGACAAATCGTTATTCACTACAACAAGAAGTCTAAGTTAGGTTTTTGGTATCACCTGCATTTAAAGAACACTAGAATGCTGAGAACTTTTTTGTGTTTTTGGGATTGCCTGTATTTAGAGAATTTAGACAATTTCATGAAAATTCTCATGTTTTTGTGATCTACATTTTGAACTTTCTAAACTCTCTAAATAAAATAATTAGATGGAGGATCTGCTGTGAGGTGGAACATAATGGTCATAAAAGTAAATAATCATTTCTGAAGCACTGGTCTAGGCTCTTAGTAATGAGTAAAAAGGGTTTCAGGCGTTTAGGAAAAACACTAGTCAAAGTAAAAACTACTTATCCTTGCGTATGATGGTACAATGGATGGATAAGGTTTTTGTTGACACTAGCATCAGTTTGATGTAGTTGTCTGTAGTAGTTATGACACTTCCTGAGCCAAAGAAATATGAAAATAGATTAGGGCATTCTCACAATAATTTATAACTGAACTTAATTTAATATTTTGGTCTGTAGGGGTGACGATGTTGTGGGTCAGTGAGTGACGAAGCCTGTAAATGTGGTGCAGAAGGAAGCTTAAGAAGAAGAGGTTGGCGAAGCAGAGAAAAAAATGAAACGAAACAAGGAGTAGCAGAGCAAAAGGGTTTTGCTGTTGTGTTGAGTTGTGTGAGTTCTCTGTATATTCTTCTTTCTTGAGCTTTCTGCTACATCTGTGGTGCTATCCTTCTCGTAGTCTCATGTGCTTAACTTGTTATTCTTTTGAGACGTTTGTGGAGAGGTTACTCCACCAAGAAGGAGAAGTTTTTAGCTGGAGTCACTCCGGGGCCTGATCTTCCGAAGATCAAGGGATCGCCCACATCATGGGCACGCCAAGAAGTAGGGGCAAGTTATCCCCGAACCTTATAAATCCTGGTGTTCATTTCTGTTGTGTTTCTTTCTGTTTTATTTTTCGCTGCTAACTTGATCGCAGGAAGATAGAAGTAAGTTTTGTTGGATCGTGAGAAAACGATAGAGAGGGGGGGGGGGTGAATATCGTAAACCGTTTCAGATTTAGAGAGAGAGAATGCACAGTGGAAAATTAACACGAAAACTAAGCGCGAACACAAGGATTTACTTGGTTCGGGGTCGCGGTCGGCTCCTACTGCAAGGCACACGGTCCTTGACTGTTTACTGCAGGCAAAACTATAATTGCGCAAGTTCTTACAAGAAGTTGTACAGTAACAGTAATAGTGCAGTAAGAATACAATTAAACTAACTCTTCGTTACCGACGCCCGGTGTAGATCGTTCTTAGATGCGTAGGGTCGTCATCGGCGCTAGAACCTCAAGATCAGAAGTTTCTGGAGCAGAGCGCTTGAGCGAAGAGTACTGAGGCGTTGAAAAACTGTGTTGTAAAGCCTTGGGGGTCGAGCTCCTTATATAGTGAGCCTGGGGGCGCCCGGGACGTTGGGGGTGCCCTCCACATATCACTTGATCCGACAAACTCTCGGTCAGCCATTATCCCTCCAGGATCAGGCTGAGGTTTGTCGGGGGCGCCCGGGATGCAGGGGGCGCCCGGGTTGACTCGGTCCGCTGGCTTCTCGCTGAGTTAAACTCTATCCACTTTGTTGGCTTGAGCCCAGGGTGCCCAAGGCATCCGGGGCGCCCACCCAGTGAGCTTCCGAAGCTCATTCTTTGCTCAACTTTTGTTTGGATTTTACCTAGGGCGCCCGGGACCTTCCGAGCGCCCAACCCAACTGCTGCCTCTTTCCTTTGAGGTGTCTTGAGCTGCAGGCACTCGTTCTTTCGGTCCTGCTTCCACGGTTAGTACCAAACATGATAAAGCAAGTATGTTAGTGAGTCTTACAGCCGTAGCTGTCTTGGTTCTGACTTTGGGTCTCCAAAATGGAGCCCTAGGTCGAACCGACGCCTACTGTTCCCTCGATGGGGAACGCGTCCTCACCTACTCCTCTCAGGAGAATTTACCTGTTGCCAACCGGCTCCTCAGCAGTCCTTCACCAGGTGCCTAGCAGTCCTTCGCCAGGTCTTCGTTACCAAGCAGTCCTTCGCCTGGTGCCTACCAGTGTCTTCACTAGGTCTTCGACTCCTAGCAGTCCTTCGCTAGGTGCCCAGCTGTCCTTCGCCAGGTCTTTGGTTTCAAGCAGTCCTTCGCCCGGTGCCTGGCAGTCCTTCGCTAGGGCTTCGGTACCAAGCAGTCCTTCGCTCGGTGCCTAATAGTCCTTCGCTAGGACTTTGTTTCTTGGTAGTCCTTCGCCAGGTGCCTAGCAGTCCTTCGCTAGGACTTTGTTTCTTGGCAGTCCTTCGCCAGGTGCCTAGCAGCCCTTCGCTAGGACTTTGTTTCCTGGCAGTCCTTCGCCAGGTGCCTAGTAGTCCTTCGCCAGGTGCCTAGCAACCCTTCGCTAGGACTTTGTTTCCTGGCAGTCCTTCGCCAGGTGCCTAGCAGCCCTTCGCTAGGACTTTGTTTCCTGGCAGTCCTTCGCCAGGTGCCTAGCAGTCCTTCGCCAGGTGCCTAGCAGCCCTTCGCTAGGACTTTGTTTCCTGGCAGTCCTTCGCCAGGTGCCTAGCAGCCCTTCGCTAGGACTTTTCCTGCACACTTGAGTAACATTGTTAGATCACCAATAATACTTAACTTTAAACCCTTTGCCAATATCAAAACAATGTTCGATATGGTGCTTCCTGCACCAACAATCTCCCTCTTTTTGATTTATGGCAACACAATTCAAAGTTAAGTAAAAATTACAACAGTTTAAGCAAGAAGGTTAAGACCAATAAAACATAGCAATTCTGAATAGTATAAAGTCTAAAACCAATGTAATTTGAAAAAAAAAATTATAATACTCCCCCTGAATAATTGTGTTATTAAACAACAATTAACTTAACTCTTAACTTTGACCTTTCCTCCCCCTTTGACATATATCAAAAAACATGGGTGAACAAGGTAAAATTTTGAGAAGGTTTGCAAACCTAAATTTTGTTAAAAAAACTTTTACTTACTAGGCTTTGCAAAAAGAATTTTACTTAGGCAAAATTTTGAAGGCAAATTTTCCAAAAAAATTGTTTACCAAAAATTTTGCACACTTAGAAATATTTATTTGGAATCACTTTGTGCATTTTGGAAAACAAGATCTTTAAGAAATTTCTAGACAAGTTTTTCACCAAAAAAACTTTATTAGAAATATTTGGCAAAATTTTTCAACAAGTTTTTGCTCAGACAAATTTTGTTTACTAAGAAAAAAAATTTACTTAGGAGAAGACATGCACTTAACAAAAATTTTGAAACACTTAGAAATACTTAGAAACTTTTGAAGCTCTATTTGAAAAAGAGATAAAAATTGAAAAAATTTCTCTCTTTCCTTTCTCTCCCTCTTAATGTGAATTTCTTCTCCTTATGTTTTAGACCATTTCTAAAATAAATTTTCTTTGAAAAAGGGAAGAAGTTTAAGGAAGAATTTAATTTTCACTTTTTCTACTCTCCCCCTAGGCCATATATCAATAAAGAACTCTTGAAAAATATATTTTGAAAGACATTTAAAATTTGTGTATCAGAGCTTATGGGTTTTGAAAACATAAATATTTGAGTGAGAGAATAATGTCAAAAATTATGATAATTTCTATGTAACAATATATTGAAAGAGTGAAGAATTGATGCTCAAAAAAATAGAATTGGAGTCAAGTGTATATTTTCATTGAGTCCATGCATGACAAGCAACAAAAAATATTTAATCAATAAGTTTACTTGTTTTGAATATTTTGAAAAATGCAAGTACTTTAAAAGATATTGAGCTTTTTGAGAGATGCAAGTGCTCTGTATCTTTGAAAAATATAAGTCGCTTTGAAGGATATTATGCAGTTTTTTGAAAATATAAGTATTATTTGAAAAATATGTATTTTTGAAAAATATGCAAGTACTTTTGAAAAAAATAGATTGAGCATTTTTGGAAAGTCTAAGTACTGTTTTTGAAAACTATTAGGCTTTGAAAAATATAAGTAATTTTTGAAAAGTACAATGCATTTTGAAAACATAATATTTTACTTGACTAAGTTTCTTTTCCAGTCTGACACAATCCTAGGAAACCTTGTTAAATATAAGGACATTTTCCTAAGTGTCTTGGAAATTTTTCAAACTCAAGTAAATATTATTTTTAAACAAAAGTTTGATAATCCAGAATGATAGTACTTTGAAAATATATGCTAGTACATTTTGAAAAATGTGTGAACGTTTGAAGACACAATATTTTACTTGACTTGGTTTAAGTTTCAGTTTGACACAATCACAGGAAACCTTGTTGACTACAAGGACATTTTCCTAAGTGTCCTGGAAATTTCTCCAACCCAAGTTAAAATTAATTTAAAAATAATTTCATAAGCCACAAGAATTTTGAAAAATAAAATAATAGTATTTTGAAAGAAAAATTATTTAAGTTTTCAAAAGGATTTTAAACGTGTAGTGCATGAAACCATATAATTTAGAAAATGTTCAATAATTCTTTTAATTTAATCTCCCCCTAAACATGACCCAGTCCTAGGAAGCTTGTTGACTACAAGCGATTTTCCTCTGAGTTTTAAGGCTTGATTTAAATTATAAGAATTATCTAATAACTTCAAAACAAATAATTACCAAAACAAAACATTTCAGAAATTCTTCTTTTGACTCAAACCCCCCCTAAATTTGACACATCTTAGGAGTCCTTGTAGATCATGAAGTGGACCTTCCTCTGTGTCTCTAGGGTTTATTAAAATCAAAAAAATAATTTTGACTAACCTTCTGAGTATGATAACTTTCAAGGAGATAAATTTTTGAAAACACAACTTGGAATGATAGCACAGTTTTCGAAAATCATGATGATAATTTTTTAAAGAGATAGTTGTTGGATCTCGGATTGCTAGAGAGGGGAGGGTGACTATAGCCAATCAATTGGACTTTAAGCTTTTATCAAACTTCTACACTTTAATCACTAGTAGCACAACGGAAGCACAATAAAACAGAGTATATGCAGAAATCTAAACCCTAAACTATGAGCAAACACAAGAACGCTAACAAGAGGATTTACAAGGTTCGGGGATAACTTGCCCCTACTCCTTGGCGTGCCCTTAAGATGGGCGATCCCTTGATCGTCGGCAGATCAAGCCCCGGTGAACACCGGATAGAAAACATCCTCCTTCTCGGTGGAGAAACCTCTCCACAGCGTTTTAATCAAGGATATAGTTTGAGCACAATGAAACACAAGAAAGATCTTACATAGCACTTAGCAAGGACAAGAACACAGCAAGCTTCCTCCGAACTTCACCCAACGACGATCTCACACAAGAACCCTTTCCCCGTGTCTTCTCACTGTTGAACTCAAAGCCTCTTGTTCCTTCCTCCAAGTGCTCAAGCAAGGGACGGTTGCTTCACTGATTTCAGTTGCTTGCTCAAGATGATGGAATTTCAGAACGCACAAGCAAAGTGTGGAAAAAGCAAGACTGCAGCAAGAGCTCAAGCCAGAGATTACTCATCAAACTTGCGATTCGATACCTTCCTCTGCATTTCCCCGTTCCTTTTGTTTCTCCAGTGAACCCAGGTGACGCCAACTCACTACAGCCTCCAGCTGCTCACCTGCAAGCACCAGCCACCACTGAGCTCTTCTGGACTCCCTGAGCTTCCCTCAGACCAGCCCCAGACAGCAGCTCCAGCCAGCGCCAGCGCCCGTGCCCGTTGCAACCT
>JAGFNQ010005741.1:0-34656 GCA_024364735.1 Boesenbergia rotunda | reverse complement strand
GATCGGTCACCAGACCGATTTGGCTGGGTTCAGACCGATCAGGCTCCGTCCTGATCGGTCCCCAATGCTCAATTAGAAATCGCGATTTCTTTTGGAATCTCCTGGTCTGATCACCAGACCGATCCCAGGTTGTGGATCGATCACCAGACCCATCCACCCCTTTGCTGGGCGATTTCTGAGTTTCGTAGTCCAAAACCTCCTGATCGGTCACCGGACCGATCAGGGAGCCTCTTGATCGGTCACCAGACCGATCAGGTCATGACCAGTCCGTTCAGGATCCGTCCCGATCGATCATAGTGAGATACTCGCGACTCTGGATCGTTCTCCATAACGATCTGCACAGTGATTCAGATCGATCACCAGACCGATCAGGAGTAGATCAGCGGGGGAACTCAACTCACTGAGTGCTTCCTGATCGGTCACCAGACCGATCAGAAACAAAGAAGTGAGGAAGCTGACTGCTCCCTGATCGGTCACCGGACCGATCAGGAGCCAAGGAGCAAAGCAACGGCCTGCTCCCTGATCGATCACCGGATCGATCAGGAGCCGCACAGTAGGTTCCCAACCTCACTGTGTGCTCCCTGATCGGTCACCATACCGATCAGTCATTGCTGGATCGATCACTGCACCGATCCACGAAGGAGCAGCGTGCCAACTTCCCTGATCGGTCACAGACCGATCCAGGGACTCAAACCTAGCCCTCCAAGCTAGGATTTCATCCACCTTAGCCCTCAAAGCTAAGGATATTTCACCTAACCCTCCAAGTTAGGAATTTGCACCTAACCCTCGAAGTTAGGACTTTTCACCTAGCCCTCCAAGCTAGGACTTTTCACCCAACCCTTCCGAATTAGGACTTTTCCAGACCTAGCCCTCCAAGCTAGGACCTGACCCTCCAAGTCAGGACTTTTTCTCCTAACCCTCCAAGTTGGGAATTTGCACCTAACCCTCCAAGTTAGGACTTTTCACCTAGCCCTCCAAGCTAGGACTTTTCACCCAACCCTTCCGAATCAGGACGTTTCAACACCTAGCCCTCCAAGCTAGGATTTTCCACACCTAACCTTCAGGTTAGGATTTTCCAACACCTAGCCCTCCAAGCTAGGATTTTCCATACCATGCCTAATCCCCGATCAGGACTTAACATAATCATAATCGTCAACCTAAACTAAAATCGATGTCAACACCAAAACAACAATCAGGGTCAGACTGCATCAACAATCTCCCCCTTTTTGTTGTTTGACAACCCGATTTTAACTTTAGGGTTTCTTAATCAATTTTCTCAAATTCAGAATCATAAGGGAATCAGGATCCTCCCCCTACAACATAATCATCCTAAACTTAACCAACCACACTCTCCCCCTTTGTCGAACACCGAAAAGGGTATAGAGGGGCTGTTGAGTTTAAACATACTCCCCCTCAACCCTAGGGGTACCCCAAATCAACAAAGATATGATTGATTTTTGAAACACATATGAACTCATATGGCAAAAATAGAGCATGACAAAACAATCATATGTATCATATGAGCATGACATCAAAAGCATCAACATAGCAAAATAGAATGAGGCATACAAGCAGATAGTAATCATGTGAACGCATATAAGACAACATCCTAAACATGATAAGACAAATATAAAATACATGTAAAATATCAGATGCATCATTTTAGCAAAATCTAGTCATAATCAAGTGCAGCAAACCCAAAAACTAAGCGGATGCATACCAATGCATCGAAGTCAAAGCAAGTGTGGCACGAGGCCATGAACGTCAAAGCATAGGGCATACAGCCCGAAAGTCATACAATCAGAAGGGCAAATATCAAGCAGACATAGAGTATATCAATCATCAGCGGGGGGGGGGCCTGCATCGGATCGTCCAGCGTATCATCATCGGCAGCAAAGGATCCAGGTGCAGCACTACCGGAAGGCGCATCCCCAGGAAACGTATGTCGGCGCCACTCACCGTACCAGGTCTGCTGCAGCGTGCGAACATCGGAGATAGTCGACTCTACTGAGGTAAGTCGGCGGTCGAATGATCGGATCTCCGAGCGGACCTCCTCGCGATGGATCTCTGAAACATGGAAAACATGCTGCATGGTCTGATCGAGCTCTGAAATCTGCCATCGTAGATCCAGCTCGGGCTCGTAGTTGTAATCAGCAGCAGGAGCCTCTTGAGGAGCAGTAGCATCGGCTGGTGCCTGAAAATGTGGTCCTTCCCCAGGTAGCTCACCAAGACCTCTCCCATCCTTCCAAACCAAGGCCCGATCGTGCGCTCGAATAATGATGCCGGATTTGGCAAACGCCCGCCGACCAAGCCGACAATCCTGTCGGACCATAGGCACTGTCCTGCCTTTGGTGACATCAACACCTACTGACATAAGCCAATCAGTGATGACATGACCAAAAGGCATGTAGACTGTGCGGCGGCTCGGCTCTCTATAAGATATTATGGACTGAAAAATACTTTCCATGATATCAAAATCGATTCGGCGGTGCATGCCGTAGAGCATAAGGCAATGATAGGGACGGATCTCGGTCAAAGGCTTTGAAGTGATAGGCAGGATGCAATTTGTGATTATCTTGAAAAGGATGTAGTCAATAGGAGCAAGTCGTAGAGCTGCAAACGTCGGAAAATCGGGACCCAACTCATCAAGCCCGGCTGGGCGGGGAAGGCCAAAGAAATGCTGATATATGGAGTCGGGGGTGACGCCCGTAAATGGAGGCAATAGAGGATCAGGGAGCTCGGGATAGATCGAATAGAGGTTAGGTGATCGTCGACCACCTAAGTACTCCGCTAGAATCTCATAAGAGAAATCAAGGTTCTTCTTGGTGACTCGAGTAGTGAACTCAAAGCCCCCCTGAGGTCCCTGTTGAAGGTTGTTATAAAACTCAGAGACCAGGTCGTAATTGATAGTCCTCTCTAGAGAGAGGAGAAAGCCAAGGTTATAAAAGGTGACTATCTCCATGATCGAGGGATAGTGCTCGGTCAGAAAGGGGACATCAATTGATCGGCAGGGTAACAATTTAAAAGTCCTTGATTGAAAAGCCTGTTCACAGGCAGCATTTGGAAAGCGGGAACTGGAGGAAGGCTATGGCCTTCGGGAGGGTGCTGATGAGGAAGGGGGGTTCCCCTTCGAGCTGCCCTCCGCGGGTTCTTTATCCTTCGATGATTTTCTAAGGATGGATAGAGTTGATTATTGCAACAATTTGATCACAGAAAGGGAATCATGACACAAGATTAATGGATAACAAAATCAATACAAGAATTGGTCATGGTATAGGGTAATCAAGTGAGCGAGATTGAGTTGACCACATGTATTTAATCAAAAACCCAAGATTTGATCACAGGAGAAATAATCAAGTGAGCATAAGGTAGAATTGAGCAAAGGTAGGACATGGCAAAAAGGGTCATGGCCAAAACAGGAGGTCACGACACAACATAAGAACACTAAAAGAAAGACCATGATTAGCGCAAATACATACACTATGAACTGATCTGTAAGGGAAACTAAATCAAAAACTCACTTTGGTGCCATTGATGGTGATCTGAGAGGATTTTGAAGGCTGGAAGGAGAGCTCGCGCGAGAAGAAGCTCTCGGCGCAAGACAGAAACGCAGACACCTTGAGCAAGTAGAGAACTTGCCGAGAACAAAGAAGAGCTCGTAGAGATCTTCGCAGGAACTCGCACACAAAGGAGAGGGAGACGCATGAAGAGAACTCACGCATAGCAGAAAGATGCGCAAGGGAGAATTTTCGGCGCTCGGGTTCGTCAATGAGGGGTTTTGCAAGAGTTAATCGGTTGGTGGATCGGTCCACCAACCAGACTTTAATGCGATTCAACGGATCACCGTTCGATCTGAGAGATCCCAGACCAATCAGGCTTCTTCCTGATCGGACTGGCCTGGTCCTGATCGGTCGGGTGACCGATCAGGCAGGCTCCTGATCGATCGACTGATCGATCAGGAAGCGATCAATAAGGTCGAATGATATTCGGGAAGCCCCCTGATCGGTCTGTGGACCGATCCCGACAGGGTGCCAGATCGGTCCGGGGACCGATCCAGGATAGCACAGAATGGTTGGACAAAACTCAGCAAAGTCTCGGCCGACCCTTCTGATCGGTCTGTGGACCGATCAATGCAAGAGGGAGCCAGACCAGTCCGGGGACCGATCAGCCCTACTCCTGATCGGTCCAGTGACCGATCAGGGTTCCTGATACTGCCTGATATGAGCTGAAACTTTTAGTTTCAAAGTTTGACAATTCTGAAAGGATTTGATTAATGATATCAATCTCGGAAGCGATCCCTTGACTATAATTGATCCTTAAACAAGAATCAAAAGTCCTTATAGGTTCAACAATCACTTTGCTCCACCCAAGTGGAGTCAAAACCTAATCAATAATCATTCAAGCAATTTCAACCAAGTTTGTATCAAAATCAAGGTTCCAATCAAGTTCCCTTGATTAGAATGTCCAAGTATGATCGTGGAGCCAAATACACATATGTTATGTATTGGTTTTCCCCATACTTGGTCACCGAAGTGATTTTTATCTCATCAACTCAATTTCTCAAGGGATGCATTGACATTTTGAGAGATTGAGTTGATCCTAACATCTCAACCCATATCTAGCAAACAAAAATATTTTGGTAAACCTTATGGTTTGTGTGAGATGTTCCCAAAGTTACCCAATTGTTTCCCAACAATTTCGAAATAATCATGAAGGGTTTTGAATGCATTTTGAAATTTATGAAGCGCGACACATTCCCAATTCCCTTCTTAAGAAACTAAATTCATTCTCGGGGAGTGGTTTAGTGAAAATGCCGGCTAGGTTTGACTTGGACTCTACGTGTGAGAGTACAATATCTCCCCTAGCTACATGATCTCTAATGAAGTGGTGACGCACTTCAATATGTTTGGTCTTAGAATGATGGACTAGATTCTTGGTTAGGTTAATTGTGCTAATGTTATCACATAACACTTGCACACCTCTATAACTCAATACGTAGTCCTCTAAAGTATGTATCATCCACAACAATTGCGATACGCTCTCTCCCATGGCGATATATTCTGCCTCGGTCGTGGAGAGAGCAACACAATGTTGCTTCCGACTTGACCAACTAACTAAAGATGATCCTAGAAATTGGCAACCCCCACTAGTATTTTTCCGATCCAACTTATATCCAGCATAGTCGGAATCGGAATAGCCAATTAAATAAAAAGATTCGGTATGGGGGTACCATAGACCGACTCCGATTGTGCCTTTGAGATATCTCAAAATTCGCTTAACAGTGATTAAGTGAGATTCCTTGGCACAAACGTGATACCTTGCGCACATACCCACAGCGAAAAGAATATCAGGTCGACTAGCTGTGAGGTATAGCAAACTACCTATCATGCTCCGATATTGAGTCAAATCAACAGGTTTACCACTCTCATCGTTATCTAATCTCGTGTTTGTAGCCATGAGAGTGGTCACCTCTTTCGAATCACTCATATTGAATTTTCGAAGCATCTCTTGAGTATATTTCGATTGGTGCACATGGATCCCATCTCGGATTTGTTTGATTTCAAGTCCAAGAAAGAAAGTCAACTCTCCCACTAGACTCATTTCAAATTCACTTTCCATGTATCCAATGAATTCATTTAAATAGCCCTTGTTATTTGAGCCACAAATTATGTCATCGACATAGACTTGGGCAACAAAAATATTGTCACCATCTCTACGTAGAAATAGTGTAGGGTCTATTTGACCTCTTACAAAGCCATTCTCGATTAAGAATGTCGACAACCGCTCGTACCAGGCTCGGGGTGCTTGTTTAAGTCCATAAAGTGCCTTTTTGAGCTTGAACACGTGGTTTGGAAATTCGATATTCTCAAACCCCGGAGGTTGTTCGACACAGACCTCTTTTCTAATTAGACCATTTAGAAAGGCTGATTTGACATCCATTTGATATAACTTGAAACCTCGATGTGCTGCAAATGCTAGCATCAATCGGATGGACTCTAATCGTGCCACGGGAGCGTAGGTCTCATCATAATCAAAGCCTTCAACTTGACTATAGCCCTTGGCTACTAAGCGTGCCTTATTTCTAATGATTTCTCCCTTATGATTTAATTTATTCTTGAAGACCCATTTAGTTCCAATGATGGTGGTCTTCTTAGGTCTAGGGACTAAGTCCCAAACTTGACTCCTTTCGAATTGACCTAGTTTATCTTGCATTGTAATGATCCAATCGGGATCATTTAATGCTTCATCAATTTTCCTAGGTTCAATTTCGGAAATTAAAGCAACTTCATTAGCCTTATTCCTAAAGAATGATCTAGTCCTAACCCCATGGTGGATGTCTCCAATAATTTGGTCTTGGGGATGACTAGAGGCTAATCTAGTTTACCTAGATGTTGGTGGTGCGTCTTGAATGAGTTCACTAGACACAAGCTCAGCCTCAGAATCTAGATGATTTATGGGTTGTCTAGGCTCACCGTCATTGGATTCATTACCATCAACAACATTTGGACTCTCATTCAAACTTAGTCTCCTAAGTTCGAATTGGACTTCATCTTCTGATTGACCATTGACTTTCGGAATTTCTTCAAAGATAACATCAGAAGACTCTTCAACTAATCTAGATTTCTTGTTGTAGACTCGATAGACTTTGCTAATTAGGGAATACCCGACTAGTATCCCTTCATCAGCCTTTGCCGTGAACTTTCCAAGGTGGTCCTTAGTGTTTAGGATGAACATCATACAACCAAACACCCGAATGTTTATGGTTATGTTTATGCCATGCTATGAATGGGGTGAAGCTATGTCCATGACATGTCAAATGAATGCTAAGTGATGCTAAGGATGATGTTCTAAGTAAAGCGTTAAGAGTGCTAATGTTTCATATGTTTATGATTAAGTGACGGACGGTTTTAGTGAGTAGGAAAGAGTCTTACTAAGCCTGTGTGCTTATAGTTTTATTATCTTATACCACAGATCACGCAAAGGAACAGTAAGGAAGCAGCAGGAGGGCTTTGCAGAATGTATGTGATAGTGACTTGGCCAAGAGACCATATGTTTGCTTGCCTTATGATAGAACATTACCTTTACTACTAAGTACTTGAATATGACTATGACTCTATGATATGATGCTAAAGTATGACAGAATGCTAAAGTATAACATGATGCTAAGTATGACATGATGCTAAGTATGTTATGATGCTAGGAATGGTAGAAAGTGCATGTAGATGTAAGTTTAAAGTTTTCCGCTGCGTTATGATGTCTACATGCCCTAAGTATGTTAACGTAACGCCGCTTTATGGTGGTCAAAAAAAAAAAGCGGGTGTTACAACTTCCTTGAACCGGCTATGTAACTCACTTACGGTTTCATTCTCCTTCATGGAGAGATTTTGAAGTTGATTGAGGAACAAGTCCCTCTTGGCGATTCTTCAATCTCGGGTGCCCTCATGGAGATCGATGAGCTTGTTCCACAAGTCTTTTGCACTTGTGAATGGACCAACCTTGATGAGTTGGTCTTTGTTCATGCCGCATTGTAGAGTGACAACTGCCTTCGCGTCGACTTCGCTCTTTCGAGTTTGTTCGGCTGTCCACCGCCACGATTCAAGTTCTTTGCCTTCATCATCCTTCGGAGGAGTAAAACCCTCATTCACCGTGAACCAAGTATTGATGTTCATCTTGAGATAATACTCCATCTTTGATCTCTAATATTGAAAGTCAGCGCCATCAAAGAAAGGAGGTGCGGGTGGTGCTAAAGCCATCTCTCAACGCCATGGATGATAGCTCTCGGTTTTTAATCCGCAAAAATAGAGCCCCAAGCTCTGATACCACTTGTTGGATCTCGGATGGCTAGAGAGGGGGGGTGAATATAGCCAATCACTTGGACTTTAAGCTTTTATCAAACTTCTGCACATTAATCGTTAGTAGCACAGCGGAAGCACAATAAAACAGAGTATATGAAAAAATCTAAACCCTAAACTATGAGCAAACACAAGAACGCTAATAAGAGGATTTACAAGGTTCGGGGATAACTTGCCCCTACTCCTTGGCGTGCCTTTAAGGTGGGCGATCCCTTGATCGTTGGCAGATCAAGCCCAGGTGAACACCGGATAGAAAAAAACCTCCTTCTCGGTGGAGAAACCTCTCCACAGCGTTTCAATCAAGGATATAATTTAAGCACAATGAAACACAAGAAATATCTTACTTAGCACTTAGCAAGGACAAGAACACAGCAAGCTTCCTCCGAGCTTCACCCAGCGACGATCTCACGCAAGAACCCTTTTCCCGTGTCTTCTCGCTGTTGAACTCAAAGCCTCTTGTTCCTTCCTCCAAGTGCTCAAGCAAGGGACGGTTGCATCACTGATTTCAATTGCTTGCTCAAGATGATGGAATTTCAGAACGCACAAGCAAAGTGTGGAAAAAGCAAGAATGCAGCAAGAGTTCAAGCCAGAGATCACTCCTCAAACTTGCGATTCGATACCTTCCTCTGCTCTTCCCGTTCCTATTGTTTCTCCACTGAACACAGGTGACGCCAACTCACTGCAGCCTCCAGCTGCTCATCTGCAACCACCAGCCACCACTGAGCTCTTCTGGACTCCCTGAGCTTCCCTCAGACCAGCCCCAGACAACAGCTCCGGCCAGCGCCAGCGCTTGTTGTAACCTGAGAAAGAAAACAGGCAAACCTGCTCCAAGGAAAGCCTCAATTGACTTCTCCTTGAGTGTTTGAATTCTTCCCTGTCACCTGCAGCTTGATCAGAACATTAGAACAGCATATCAAACAGAAAATCAAGCATCAGAGATGAAGCGCAGAAAATCGGATACGTTCAGACGCGATCAGAGCGTCTGACAGTGCATTTTGAATTAAAGTGATCGGTCACCGGACCGATCAGAGGGTCTCCTGATCGGTCACCGGACCGATCAGGCTCGGTTCAAACCGATCAGGCTCCGTCCTGATCGGTCCCCAACGCTCAATAAGAAATCGTGATTTCTTTGGGATTCTCCTGGACTAATCACAAGACCGATCCCAGGTTGTGGATTGATCACCAGACTGATCCACCCCTTTGCTGGGTGATTTCTGAGTTTCGCAGTCCAAGCCTCCTGATCGGAAACCCGACCGATCAGGGAGCCTCCTGATCGATCACCGGACCGATCAGGGAGCCTCCTGATCGGTCACCAGACTGACTGATCAAGTCATAACCAGTCCGTTCAGGATCTGTCCCGATCGATCATAGTGAGAAACTAGCGACCCTGGATCTTCTATCGGTCACCAGACCGATCAGGAGCAGATCAGCAGGGGAACTCAACTCACTGAGTGCTTCCTGATTGGTCACCAGACTGGTCAGAAACAAAGCAGTGACGAAGCTGACTGCTCCCTGATCGGTCACAGGACCGATAAGGAGCCAAGCAGCAAAGCAACGACCTGCTCCCTGATCGGTCACCGGATCGATCAGGAGCCGCACAGTAGGTTCCCAACCTCACTGTGTGCTCCCTGATCGGTCACCAGACTGATCAGTCATTGCTAGATCGGTCACCGCACCGATCCACGAAGGAGCAGCGTGCCAACTTCCCTGATCGGTCACCAGACCGATCCTGGGACTCAAACCTAGCCCTCCAAGCTAGGATTTCATCCAACTTAGCTCTCCAAGCTAAGGATTTTTCACCTAACCCTCCAAGTTGGGAATTTGCACCTAACCCTCCAAGTTAGGACTTTTCACCTAGCCCTCCAAGCTAGGACTTTTCAACCAACCCTTCCGAATTAGGACTTTTCCAGACCTAGCCCTCCAAGCTAGGACCTGATCCTCCAAGCCAGGACTTTTTCACCTAACCCTCCAAGTTGGGAATTTGCACCTAACCCTCTAAGTTAGGACTTTTCACCTAGCCCTCCAAGCTAGGACTTTTCAACACCTAGCCCTTGAAGCTAGGATTTTCCACACCTAACCCTCCAGGTTAGGATTTTCCAACACCTAGCCCTCCAAGCTAGGATTTTCCATACCATGCCTAATCCCCGATCAGGACTTAACCATAATCATAATCGTCAACCTAAACTAAAATCAATGGCAACACCAAAATAACAATCAGGGTCAGACTGCATCAATAATAGTAATATACGAGGGTTTTGAATCAACTTTTGAAAACCTTATTTTGAGATGATAATAAGTTTTAGAGCATAAAGTTTTTGAAAAATCTGAATTTTTCGAAAAAGATTAAGAAGAACTCCCCCTGTATCCGAGACAGTCTGACTTTTATCTAGGTTCCTTAAGGGATTTCAGTGTTGACCAGGTCTGACTATGTTGACTAGGGTGTTAGTGATATGAGAGAAGTGTCCTAAGGCAATCGCCTTATGATTGTAAACATTTATTTTAATAAATGATAATTCACTATTTGAGTATACATGTTTGTATTTGATTGGGATTATAAACTCATCTACTGAATGTCCGCAATACAACTCACAACATAAGAGAATTTGTGATGGGATCACAACTAGTGATTATCTCTAAATGTGCAAATGTGAAGTATTGAAAATATCCTTAGTCGATGAATTGATAAATACGGACACTATCAATTCTGTTGAGACTAGCATGGGTTATTCTCTAATCAGCTGATTCTCACTGGCTGGTGACATTGGGATGTCCGGAGATAAACATGGATGCTAGTTGAGGGAACTAGTTCATTGGAGTGACTAGCTGTAAGACTTCATATGGTTATCGATATAGATATGTCAATGAAGTTCTTACTGCGGCTTAAGTGCGATGTTCCTTTGACTTGCGGTGTTCAAGTCATCTTGGTCATGGAGACTTATACTTTAACATCTTAAGCAAGCATCTCCAAGGAGGTGTGGACCCAGGATGATTGGGTATAAGCCGAAATGCCCGAAGATGTTTGAACAGCCTATAAAGGATTCACCACTCCTTGCGAGGAGATGTATACCCAGGCCTATCGTCGGATTGTTACTAAAAACCTCTGGCCAGAGTATATCATGTTTAGAGTGCGAGTCTCTAAAATACATGAGAGTAATTAGAAATCCAAAGGACGAGAAAGACATTACTTGGGCTAGGTGTGACGTAGTCAGTCTAGTGGTGACTGACACAAACAGACCATGTCCTGAACCAAGTGGGTATAAGATGGTGAAGGGAATGGGGCACGATTCATTAGAGCTGCTGAAGGGTTTCAGAATAATTTCTTCTGGGGTCAAACCGTTGATCTTTCGATTAATTGGGGATCATGATGTACTACTAGGTGCCACTCATGATCGTTCTATAATTGGTTAATTATAGACGGCCAACATAAATCGAAAGCCTATTTAGTCACACGCACTACGAGTAATCTGAGGGATTTAAAACGAGTTGAAAATTAGATTTTCCGATCAAGAGAAATAAGTCGAATCTGAGTTAATCAGAGGCGCAATGGAAGCTAAAAATGGCTAAGTCTTTTGAAAGCTTTTTGGGCGAATTAAATGAGTTTAATTCGCGTTGGTTCGGCTCGGTTTGGGCCGGCCAAAGAGGGTGCCAACCCTCCTTGGCTGGCCGGCCACCTATTGGGGAGATAACCAATTAATTTTGGTTTAATTAATAAAGTAAATCTAGCGCGATTTATTTTATAAATTATGGATAAATAAATTTGTATAAAGAAATTTATATAAATAAATTTATAGAAATTTATTCTTTTTATGGAAGTTAAAATAATCCATGAATTGGTTTATTTTAATTTTATAAAATCAATTATGAATTGATTTTTCCATAATAAGAATATTTATAAATTTCTTATAAAATTTATTCCATAATAAAAGGAGAGATTAGTTAGTTTTATTATAAAGTTAGTTATAATAAAACTTGGTTTAAACGGAATAATTCATAAGAGAATTTATAGGATAAATTTCTTATGATAATTAATTAGTTTTATTATAAAGTTAGTTATAATAAAATTCATAAGAGAATTTATAGGATAAATTTCTTATGATAACTAATTAGTTTTATTATAAAGTTAGTTATAATAAAACTTGGTTTAAACGGAATAATTCATAAGAGAATTTATAGGATAAATTTCTTATGATAATTAATTAGTTTTATTATAAAGTTAGTTATAATAAAATTCATAAGAGAATTTATAGGATAAATTTCTTATGATAACTAATTAGATTTATTATAAAGTTAGTTATAATAAAACTTGGTTTAAACGGAATAATTCATAAGAGAATTTATAGGATAAATTTCTTATGATAACTAATTCCGTTAATTCCGTTAATTCGGTTAAGAGGAGACTTGGCAAGGGAGAAGCAACTATATAAGAAACCATAGGCAAGCCTTGGATTCCTAAGATTTGGATAATCGAAATAGAGCTCTCCCTCTCTCTCTTCTCTTCTCTCCTCCTTCCCCCTCCCTTCCATTAAGGCCGGCGGCCACCCTAGCTTCCATTAGGGCCGGCGCCCAACCTACACCAAGGCAAGATGTTGCCGTGAGCTTCAAGGAGAAGAAGAAACCAACCAAGAAGAAGAAGAAGCGGATTACATCTCCCTCTCTCTCGGAATTCGATTCCATTACTTCGTTGGTTAGTTTCCTTTTCTTCTCTTGATCTTCTTAGTTGTGCCTTCCGAGGATCTAGTAGTTCTCGTCGGTACAAAACTCGTGACTTTGCGAAGTCATCCCGAAGAGAACTCGGCGTGGACGCAAATAGAGGCGGAGCTTCCAAGGGACGCTACGGTTGGATCTCGTCCCTTACTTCGAGTTACGAGAGGTATAATGTAAATTAGTTTACTTTTCCGCAAAGTTTTATATTATGATTATGTCAACACACCATAAGATTACATGCTAGATACGAAGTTAAAATAATTTAAGAAATTATTTTATGCAAATTCTTCCGCTGCACGTAAAAATTTAAAATTTTACGAACTCGTATCCTTGTCGACATGCACCCGGTCCCAACATAGGGGTGACTGTGTTGACCATGTTTGACTCAGTTGACTATGTTTGACCAATTAATAACTAAGTCAAACAAGCCCTAGATTCTATTTAAAATGAGTTTATTGTGATATTTAACATGAAATTCAATATTTTGAAAAAAAATAAATATGAAAAAGTAGGGTACAATAAACTGAATTAATTTGAAAAATGGAGATAATTTTGAATAACTTTTGAAAAGATTTTATTTGAAAGGATAGTGATTTATGCTTTTAGGTCCTAGATGTCTCACCCAGTTCTACGTGACCAAGCATGTTAACCTTATGGGTTGTGTGAGACAAATATTTTAATTTAAAAAAATGGTTAATTATGAAACATGTGTTAAATCTAAGATTTAATTGAACTTTGTGTTAGATTCAAATCTGACAATAGTAAAGTGAATTTGATTTTCAGAAATTGGCTTCCAGGTCTTGGCGAGACACTAGGCCTTCTTTGGCCGTAGCCTTATTGGATCATCAACCCTTTCCTTGACAAAGCCTTTTATAGAAAATTTATCTTCAATTTACTTTTTGAAAGATTTTGGTCTAACTCATTTGGGTCTTGGATCGGTAGCTTCGGCTAGTTCCACCATAAAGGTTTCCCTAAAGTACTATCATCTCATCTCCACCCAATACTATGTTGTTCAAATTTTAATTAAATCATTTTAGTCCTTAAACTAACAAATCCTAATTCTAAGCAAAATTAATAAAAAAAAGCAAGTGAGAAAAGTAATTATCTAAGTCACGTCATAATTGTAATAATATTCTGGATTTTCGAAATCAGCATGGTTGTGAATTAAGTTTTCTAACGTATTAACCTTAGCTAATTTATATGAATTAATCACGTTATTTGAGATAAATATTGGATTTTCAAATATTGAAAACTTACCTTTCCCGATCGTTTGTCCAGTACTCTTGTAATGATCATGAGCTAATCGGACCAGTTTGGATCGATCTCCTCCATTGTCTTCTAATTCCGAGTCTGAGTCGGACTTGGGTATAGGTTGAAGCATCTTCTTTGGTGATTCTCTTGGCGCTTTCCCTGCACTTGAAATTACACCTTCCTCGACCATTACAGTATTTGTTTGATTAATTAATTGTAATTCAAAAAAGGATTCGAAATTTGTTACCATTTTGTCTCAGTCAATTCGTCTTCTGACTCTGGCTCGAATTCGCAGTCAGGTATGGATTCTTTCTCATCTTCTGATCCGGAGTCACTTTTGAAGTCGGGTGCTAACTCTTCAATATCGGAGCTCCCTTGCATCGGTCTCGATTTGGTTGAGGGTTTGCTCATCCAGTTTGTCTCACTCGATTGATAACTCATCTTCTACGAGAAAAGAGAATTTCATTTGGATGATCCGCCATAAGTCCATGTGGGTCTTCAGAAGGGACTCCATTTGACATCTCCAAAAATTGAAGTTCACGCCGGAGAATAGCGGTGGACGGGCACTGTTCCACTCTTGGTTGGCGATTTAGTTTATACCTCCTACACAAAAGAAACACAAAAAATATACTAAGACTTGGTCTTGGATTAGTAGTGCGGGAGAGAAAAAAACTAGCTCAATAACAGTGTTTGCACGAATTTCGAGATAAAATAATTATAAAATAAAATAAAAATTAATGACAAATTTTTGAAAATGTTGACTTTATCAATTTTGATTAATGATGAAAAGGTAAGAATTTACTGTTTGGGAAAAAAGATTGCTTAGCACGAATTTCGAGTAAAATATTAAAATAATAATTAAAAAAATTTATGACAAATTTTCAAAAATTGTTCGTTTTATCAATTCTGAGTTATGGTGAGAAAATAAGAATTCAAAATTGAAAAAAGCATAAGAATATTTTAAACACACCTACAGATATTATTTATTTGAAATAAAAAGCGAAAGATCCGAAAAAATCTCAAACTGGTGGTTGCACCAAGTTTGAGCTTCCCCGCTCTGATACCACTTGTTGGATCGAGAGAAAACGATAGACGCGGGGGGGGGGGGGTGAATATCGTAAACCGTTTTGGATTTAGAGAGAGAATGCACAGCGGAAAATTAACACGGAAACCAAGCGCGAACACAAGGATTTACTTGGTTCGGAGTCGCGGTCGGCTCCTACTCTACGGCCCACGATCCTTGACCGTTTACTGCGGTCAAAACTATAATTGCACAAGTTCTTACAAGAAGTTGTACAATAACAGTAATAGTGCAGTAAGAATACCTTTAAACTAACTCTTCGTTACCGACGCACGGTGTAGATCGTTATTCAGTGCGTAGGGTCGTAGTTGGCGCTAGAACCTCGAGATCAGAAGTTTCTGGAGTAAAGCGCTTGAGCGAAGAGTACTGAGGTGTTGAAAAACTGTGTTCAGAAGCCTTGGGGGTCGAGCTCCTTATATAGTGAGCCTGGGGGTGCCCGGGACGTTGGGAGCGCCCTCCACATGTCACTTGATCCGGCAAACTCTCGGTCAGCCATTGTCACTCCAGGATCGGGCTGAGGTTTGACGGGGGCGCCCGAGACCCAGGGGGCGGCCGGGTTGACTCGGTCCGCTGGCTTCTTGCTGAGTTAAACTCCATTTGCTTCGTTGGCTTGAGCCCAGGGCGCCCGGGAGCACGGGGGCGCCCGGGAGCATGGGGGCGCCCCGCCCAGTGAGCTTCCGAAGCTCTTTCTTTGCTCAACTTTTGTTTGGCTTTTACCTAGGGCGCCCGGGACCTTTCGGGCGCCTAACCCAACTGCTGCCTCTTTCCTTTGAGGCGTCTTGAGCTACAGGCACTCGTTCCTTCGGTCCTGCATCCAGGGTTAGTACAAAACATGATAAAGCAAGTATGTTAGTGAGTCTTACAGCCGTAGCTGTCTTGGTTCTGACTTTGGGTTTCCAAAATGGAGCCCTAGGTCGAACCGACGCCTACTGTTCCCTCGACGGGGAACGCGTCCTCACCAACTCCTCTTAGGAAAATTTACCTGTTGCCAACCGGATTCTCCGGTTGGCCTTTTGCTCAGCAGTCCTTCGCCAGGTGCCTAGCAGTCCTTCGCCAGATCTTCGTTACCAAGCAGTCCTTCGCCTGGTGCCTAGTAGTCCTTTGCTAAGTCTTCGACTCCTAGCAGTCCTTCGCTAGGTGCCCAGTTGTCCTTCGTCAGGTCTTCGGTTCCAAGCAGTCCTTCGTCCGGTGCTTGGCAGTCCTTCGCTAGGGCTTCGGTACCAAGCAGTCCTTCGCTCGGTGCCTAGCAGTCCTTCGCTAGGACTTTGTTTCCTGGCAGTCCTTCGCAGGTGCCTAACAGCCCTTCGTTAGGACCTTGTTTACTGGCAGTCCTTCGCCAGGTGCCTAGCAGTCCTTCGCTAGGACTTTGTTTCCTGGCAGTCCTTCGCCAGGTGCCTAGCAACCTTTCGCTAGGACTTTGTTTCCTGGCAGTCCTTCGCCATGTGCCTAGCAGCCCTTCACTAGGATTTTTTCTGCACACTTGAGTAACATTGTTAGATCACCAATAATACTTAACTTTGAACCCTTTGCCAATATCAAAATAAGGCTCGATATGGTGCTTCCTGCACCAAGTTTTTGGTGGCTGGCTATTCACACCCCCTCTCTAGCCATCTTAGATCCTAACAATCGCGACCTCTTATTGAATAAACTTTAAAATCTAAAAATGCAGGACGGAGAAGCGACTTCACAACTACACGCCCGAAATTAGGAAATTATGAACGAACTCCACATCATCAAACACACAATCGAGAATAGGGATATGATCAGGAATACATTTAATTCATTCCCTAGAAACTCGTTGGGGGCATCTATGTTTGAAAACTACAAAGTTTCTAAGGACCTTTCAAAAATAAAATTAAATGAACTATTTTCTGAATTTGAGTTACATAAGCAGATTAACGGTTCGCTTGTAGAGAAAGGTGTGACTTTGATTGTAGAAAAAATCAAAAAGAAAACACCAGAACCGTAACCGAATTCTGGCTTGGAATCCGAAGAGGAAGAGCTGACGGAGCTTGTTAACGTCGACCGAAACTGTTCAGAGCTCGGAAGGCCCAAAAGATGAAGAAAATGGGACAACCAAAGGATGATCCGGCTGAACCAAAGAAGAAGGTGGAACTCACCTGTTATGGGTGTGGAATGAAGAGGCACTTCAAGTCCGAGTGCCCAAACGCGAAGGAGACAATGAAGCAACGGAGGAAGAAGGCGTTGCAGGATACCTGGGATGAGTCATCTTTGGAATCGGATGACAATAAACCAACGCACTCCAACCTCCTCACCTTAACGACTAGAGAAGAGATCGACATCGACTCTGAATCAGACCACGAAACTGTCTCACTATCGGAAATGGGCCGACTTAAGATAACGAGTTTTTCAGAACCGGATCATTACGAGTTAATTTCCTACTTATCTTGCAAACTGGCTAGGTTCAATGACCGGGTTAGGTCTCTCCAAGAGGAGGTAATACTCCTTAAGGAAGAGACCAACTCAAGTCCTTTGACTGAGTATGTTCGAGAAGAAACCTCAACTCAAGTCCAAAGACATGAGGAAGAGAATTCCTCCCTGAAAGCTCAAGTCAAAAAACTCAGAGCAAATTTGGAACAATTTACCCTGGGTTCCAAGAATCTTGATATGATTATTGGAAAACATAAATCTGTTCTAAATCGATATGGAATTGGGTTTAAATCCAATTCGCGAGTTAGATCCTACTACAAAGTAATTAACCGCCCTAGCACCGAGTCCAAACATGGGTCCCCAAACTAAGCTTGACTAATCATGCCGGACCAAATCAATATTGGATCCCCAAAGATCATATCTATTACTTAGATAGGTCATATCGGAGATATGATCCAGGAGGAGCCAATATAAGAACTATTAATGTGGTTAAATAGTTTTTGATTAAATACCTTCCTTGATGCTTGTTTATTTACTTTTTCTTTTTTTTTTAATTATCATGATTAGGATTAGAAATGGTTAGTTAAGGATTAGATCTAATTGAAACTTGCATAACCTAGTATTAGGGTGAGGCGAGCTGCTAGTACGTTAGGAAAGCCGTCTAGGGAGTCTATTAGGGGAAGGCGTCTCCTATTTGGTTTTCTTAGTCCGGTGAAACTAGTCGAAGCTACCTCGCCACATCCTCGACTAGTTAAACCAAGGTTTCTGAATGAGAAATTTAAAAATAGTATTTCATTATACGGCTTTGTCTAGGAAATGACTATTGATCCAATAAGGCGTAGGCTAAAGAAGGTCCCTGTGCCTCGCCAAAACCTGAAAGTCAAATATTGAAGGTTATTTTTAAATTACTAATTCTTAAATCTGAATCTAACTCAAAATTCAATCATATCTTAGATTTAACCTAATTTTTAAGATAAAATTGAAAGCATCTCACAAAACAAATAAGGATCCTTGTTTTATCACTTAGAAGTGGGTGAGGTGTTTAGTATATAAAGTAAATCTAGCCCAACCAATTGAAGCAGCTAAATCAACCTATCACTAAGTTGGTTAGCCCAAACTAAAATGGATTAAAATCTTGAAATTGTTTGTGCTTGCAAAATTAAAATTTTAATGTTACTTTTTTAAAAAAAATTCAAAAATTTCTTTTTGTTTTTTCAAAATTTCTTTCAAAAAGTTCTGTTACAAAATTTCTTTCAAAAATTTCTTTTTCAATTTTTTTAAAAAAATTTCTTTTTCAAAATTTCTTTCAACATAAATTTTTCAAATATTTTTTTTCAAATATTCTGACCCAACCCAGGCGCTTGAATAAGGATTCAGGCGCCCGACCGCAACGCGACGCGGTCGCCGCACGTCTCGCGCGCCTTCCCGAGACGCGCCCCTGGTTTTGATTAACCAGGGGTTGTATCACTGACCAGGGCACCCTGGTCAACTCAGGCGCTTGCTATTCAGGCGCCCAAATTCAATGAGGCGCCCGAACGACCTTTATATAAGCCTCTCCATCCACCCCACTAGAAACCCACCGAGGCGCCTAAATCCTCCTTTTCCCTCTTCTTTCCCTCGTTTTCTCTCTTGAATCCCTGCCGAAACGAAGCAAACTCTCTAGGGTCGTCATTTCTTATTCTCAACATGCCTCAACGACGGTATAATCCAAACCCTTCGTTTATTATTTTTATTTATTTCTTTTTTCTTATTACTATGTCCTGTTAAATTAGTACACGTCGCATAGCCCGGGCCGGACCCGCTACCCTGCCCAGTATAGACCTCAGATTCTCTTCCTTAGATCTTTAGGATCTCTTTGAACAGTACACCTATCTACCCCTAGACTATCAATACCTTCACAGGAACTACTTCAAGACCTACTGTCCTATCGCTATGGGTGCTATCCACTACTACAATCTAGACCAGCTTATTTACTACACTGACTCTATTGATGTGACCTTATGTGCAGAATTTTTAATAATCTGGTTAAATTAGAAGATACCCATTACTCTACCCACATCCAGCTGATTGACTTTATCATATCCCTCGAACTGTTCAACCAGCATTTTGAGCTATGCTACTTTGAGTCTACCTTTTTGTGCAATCCACCTAGGGATGACCCTTTTGCTGATTCTTACTCTCACATCATGCTAGAGCACTTTTCACTTACTTCTTTGAGGGTGAGAGAGACCCCACCATCTCTACTTTCAGCTCCATACAACTTCAGCCCCAGCACAACGCTCTCTACCGAGTCCTTATTCATTGTGTCCTACCCATCACCACTAGCGACATCGCTATGATGAGGTCATTCCACATTTTTTTTATTTATGCCTTTAATCATCACTTGGACATAGACATAGGGCTTCAAATCTTTCATGTCATCACCTATGCCTCTAGTATCTACTCAGAGGAGAGTACGCATTCCCTATCGCCACCTCCTGACCTCGATTGTTGCACATTTAGGATGTGATGTCCTTAGAGGTCAGGTCACCCGGTTGACCAAACACACCGAAATAGAACTTAGAAACTTTTCCTTGGCTGGTTAGAAGTTAATATTGACGAGTTATTGACCTAGAAGCGGGGTAGGGAAGCAGGACCAGCCGATGACGAGGAGGACGAGGACGTCCCAGTTGCAGAGATCGAGGATGTATTAGATCAGGACCCACCTCAGCAGGATCCACCACCGCCTACTCCACTCGATAGATCAGAGATTGGCTCTACTCGAGACAGAGGTTCATCGTCTCGGGATTGAGTCTCACCGTCTCGGGACTCGGATTTAGACTTTATGAGAGGAGTCAGCGGCCCGATACTCAGAGATGGCCGAGACGGCAGCAGAGCAACACACCGAGCTTATGCAGCTGCTTTAGTCTTGGCACCCCGACCCTTCTTCCTAGATTTTTGCTATTTGACTCACCTAACTGTTTGACCAGATCACTTATCTTTCTATGATTGTGGTTTGATTTTTGATCTGACTGACTTGGATCTTTTCTATCTTAGCTTATATTAGTTCATCCTATTTGGATTACATTGTGCTTGGAATGTGCTTAATAGAGTAGGATTTCTAATATTAAATTTAAAGGTTGAAACTTTTATCTATCTTTTAAAAAGTTTAAATTCTGATTTTAAAAATGGTTTCAAAAACTTTATCTCAAATTTCAAAACTTTATTTTCAAAATTTATTACTTTTTTCGATACTTAGTTTTACTTTGACTTTAAAACTACCCCCTTCAAAACTAGGGTCTTTCTTCGAGATAGACTTAGCATAGGCTTAACTCTAGTATGCATGCTCCTATAGACTTAGAAGTCAATATCTCACAAGCACATTAGGATTAACTTGTTTGACAACCTAGATTAGGTTGAGATACATAGGACTGTTGTCCTAGACTTAGATACTTCAAAATCAGTACATCAACACAATTTAGGGGTGTTATAAATACAATTCAAATTAACCTAGTCAAGTATTCTAGCTAACTGAGTTGATTTATGAAATACACTTAAACTAACCCAAGTGCAAATTGATGTTTATTATAGTCAGTAAGTAGCCAAAAGGTTAGACAGGTGCTTAAAAAGAATTGACCTTATTTTTTGAATATTCAAAATTATTTTCAATATTTTTAATTTTATTTAATATTCATACCTGGACTCAAAATAAAAGTGTCATACTTGAATTAGACTTAGCAAGACTTAGACATTTTTTATTGCTCGCTCTAATACACTTAGTTTTTTATTATTATTACTTTAGTCTTTTTTTCTGCTCTTATCCCAGAGACCCATACTTGCTTAAAAATTGGACAGCATCTTCCCGTATGACGGACAAGTTGAGACATTTATATATAACTCTCACACATACAATGGCTCAACCATCTCAAATACATGGTAAAGTTGAGACATTCATGTTTCTTTATACATGGTAAAGTTGGAGCATCCATGGTACTAAATAACACCAACATTACGATGATGCTTCCACTCATGTCCAAGAAATCATACCAACTATAAAGCTTCTTCAATGGAACCATCTATCGCAAATTATTGTTCTACAATGGAGCTGATCTGAAAATCGTTGTTAGGACTGCGCGATGGAAAATTTCAACCATCTAGAAGGCAAATCCCACGAATTGGGACTCATCTAACCAACCCTATACCAGAAAATGAATAGAAAAGTATGAGAATATAATATATATATATATATATATATATATATATATATATATATATATATATATATATATATATCCGTAAAACTCATATAAACCTTATAAAATTGGCACTCTTATAATCTACCAAAAACTAACTCCGTAAAATCAACAGATACCCATATTATCTCGCAAAACTTGGAGCCTGTGAGTTATGGGCCCGCCTCTCTATAAAATTCAAAAAAATACTAAATTTGCACTAATAATTTGGTGCAGGTAGATCTTCGAAAAATCCAAAATACAAAAATATACAGACCTCACAAAACTCTCAAAACTAACGCTCTAACACTGATACCAAATAAATTGGAATTAGGTGAACTTCACAAAATCCGATAAAACACTCAAGTTGCTTACATTTGGCTAAAACCCATGGTGAACTCGTATCCCAATTGGAATATTCGAGGATAATTGGCAGTTTAATGTACATCACTAATTGTACATGTTCGAATATTACCTATGCAGTTAACAAATTAAGTAGATTTACAAGTAATCCAAATGATAACCATTGGAAGGTATTAATAAGGGTTCTTAAATATCTAATCCTTAGAGTATGGATTACATTATATAAGATATCCAGCAATACTAGAAGGCTATTGCGATACAAATTAGATGTCTGATATAAAAGACTCTAAATCAATCAATGGATATGTATATACCATTGGTGGTTGAGCAGTGTCATGGAAATCCATGAAACAAATGTACATAGCTTGATCGACTATAAAATCTATTTATAGCCTTGGATAAAGTCGCAAAAGAAACTGAATGACTTTGTAACTTCTTAGAGAATATCCCATGTTGGGGAAAGCCAGTGTCTGTCGTAATGATACATTGTGATAATTAATCGACAATTGCAATGACACAAAATAGAATGTACAATGGTAAGTCACGACATATTCATCACAACATAATACCATTCGGCAGTTGATCTCTAATGGCGTTATTTCTGTCAATTATGTCAAATCAAAAGATAACTTGGCGGATCCTTTTACAAAAGATTTGAATAGAGATTAAATATATTGCACATCAAGAAGAATGGGATTATAAATCTACGAACTATAACATGGTAACCTAACCTTGTTGATTAGAAATCCCAAGATCTTGGTTCAATGGAACAATGAAATTATGAAAGTTCATGTAAGTACTTGGACTAGTTCCCTTCTCTTTCTTAGGATGGAAAAGTGCTACCTATGATATATAGTGAGGTTAAGTTATAAATTTTTAATAGCTCCTATACTTGAAAAAGTAGAGTATGGTAGGATACTCTTTATAGGAGATCATCTATATAAGTGTGAAGATGGGGCGTTTCAATGAAACACTTATGAATTCAAGATTTTCATGGCTAAAGTAGACAAAATGGTGAGAACTATAAAAAAGTGAGAAATGCTATTGTGTAGGTATCATTGTCTGGGTTTACATGAACGGCTGAGTAGTTCAAGACATCGCGTTCACTAAGCAGACTAGTAAATCTGATAATACTCTACTATATAAGATTCAAATCCACAAGTTACCTCTGTCGATGCAATAATCTTTCGATTGAACACTCCTTAGGTGATAACATGCATACATTAATTTTCATTCATATGGGAGATTATTGGAAATTATTTTGAATAAGAAATTAAATTGAGACCATTAGATCAAGATTGATAAATCTTATTCATCCAACTTGAAAGATTCAAGTGTCTTTTGAATGGTTCAATCTGAACCATTGATTTCAAAAGGAGGCATCTAATGAAAAGGTAGTGTGTCTCTTGGGAAGGGATGCAATCTAGATCATTTAATTCAAGTTGGATAGATGAGATCTGATTGAACCAAGAGGTTCTTATATCCCTTGTCATTTGGTATAAATAAGATCCTTCACAGCCTCATGTAATCACTCAGTTTATTTGAATTCAAACCAAAGTAAATATTACATTTCATACCTGCATTTGGAGGAGTTCGAGAAGCTTTTTTAGTCCAGAGGTCTTGCGATTTGCAACGCTGCTATTGCAAGATAAAAGTCGTTGTATCTTGAGAGACGATTGTCGTGTTCCATGAGCATCGTGTGTTGGGCAAATTTGTCTTAAAAAGATAGAGTTCAACTCTAGCTTCGATTTCGCCAACGCGGTGTATACCGTCACTTTGTCTGCGCTTAAATTGTACCACCATCAGAACCAACAATATTGTCTTGAGTACAGCGCTCAAAACTTCTACCTGAAATCTTGGTTACGCAATCTTTATTTATATTGGCTCACACGTGTATAAACAAACAAGAAATTGTGATGGACAGATCTACCTGAAGTGTGATTTTTCCCATGGTTCTAGCCATCTAGGTCATTGGTCTAGATTTCATTTCCATTAGAAAAACTGAGCTGCATCCTGATGAAATTTACCAAGGAAAAGGGTAATAGGACCTCATTGTGGTTATGAAGTTCTAGAAAAGGGTAGTTCTCACTCCCCAATTGGTCATAGTCTTCATGTCAAAAGGAATCATACATTTCTTTGGAACAACAATATTTTTTTTTATGCAGCCTGAAATCTACCAGAAAGTGGGTCAACCTCCTCACCGTTCTCAAGTGGGGACTTTTTGCATACATTTCTGATAGAAAGTTGGGTAATACATCTGATCATCCAATTATTCCAATCATGGATACTGAAGAACAATTATGTAGGGAGCAGACTTCACCCACAAATTGGAGGCTTAAGGAGAATCCTTTGAGCTTTCCCTTATATGGCATTTGCAGCTTAAAGTTTGTACTATTATGTGTAGATTTTTCTATAAACAGTTTCTGGAAGTATGTTTTTTCTATATAATCATGTTTTATTCTGGAAGAATGACAGCACTTTCTATGAAAAGAAACATGAAAAGAAATAAACCTATAACTAAAATCTGCATATTCTGTATGAACCTATAAAAATGAACCTTGCATCTTGTTCTTGAGCTTCCTAATAATTAAATAACAATAAGACAAAAATAAAATGGTAAGATGAAATGATTGGCAGAGTTCAATTCTGTATATTCTGTAAAAACCTATACAATCTGTATAATAGAAAAATGAATTAGTCTAATTTGTAGGGAATTATATTCTGTATAAAATCTGCAAGCATGAATCAATATAAACCTATAGATTCTGTATAAACCTATAAAATCTGCTTGGAATCAGATTCTGTATAAAATCTGCAAGCATGAATCAGTATAAACCTATAGGTTCTGAATAAACCAATAAAATTTGCTTGGAATCAGATTCTGTATGAAATGAATCAGTTTGAGATGTTCAACGGCAACATAATATAAGTAAAACAAAAGCAAATAAAAAAGATCAAATCTAAGAAAGACAAGGATTGCAAGAGCATAAAAAAAAAGATCCCCGATGAAGATGTTCAATTCGGTGGAGAGGTTCACGGAGAGGGCTTTGTTGGAGAGGGTATGAGTGGAGATGTTTGGCAGAGAGCGCCGGGAGTATAGGGTTGGCAGCAAAAAATTTCAGTGGAGGGAGTTTAGGGTACACTGAGGGAAGATTTCAGAGTAGGGAGTGTAATGTTCGCGTGAGGATGATTTTCGTTCTACGGCAGAAAGTTATTTTTTTTGTGGAGGAGTTTAGGGTTCGCATAGGGAGGGTTTCTGCCAAGACCCTCGCACAGGTTTTGGTTGGCGAGATATTTTGGCAGAAATTATAGGACCGTTGGCAGGCCGACAAGAGGGAGGTGAATTACTTTACAAGTCAGAACCTTGATCTTTTGTAAATTCCTACAAAGATAGCAGATTAGTTTATGAAGTTAATATAAATAAAACGACATTTTACCAAACGGTGCACGTGAGAATTCGTAATTGCCAAAAAGCGTCTTGAGGTTTCGTTTATACCAATGGGCGCATCAAAAAATATGTTCTTCGTCTTATACCCCTTCCGCCAACAATTCTCTTTCTTGGTTAACTTTCCGAAGCATCCGAACCACTTTTTCAGAGTTTTCAATTTAAAATAAGATATTGTGGATTGGATGCCCCAAGGAGTCGATTTTTTTCTCCTTTCTCTCTCAGCGTAGCAACCTAATTGTCATTGTCGATGTTGGAGAACATTGTGGGCGCCCTAGCTGTGTTATAGTCGCGAGCTCATCCCCTCAATGCCTTCCCCCAACCAAAATCCTAGGGAAGTCTGTTTGTGTGTCCCTCAGGTAGCTTTAAGGGTTTGCATGGAAGTCTACACTGATCGGCACTCTCCAGTTAGGGTTTCTACGCTGTTTTATTTTCATAATGGCGGAAAAAGGTTTATGGGTGTATTAGCCTCTTCTTCCTTAGCATTATCCACCAAGGTATATTAGAAAGCTTATTAGGTCAAAACAGCACTGTTTCTGCGAATGTTTATAAAAATTTTATATTGATTTTGCAAATATGAAACTGTTTGGGTTTGGTTCTTAATAAATTTGTAATGTTTTCAATCTGTAGGCTTCAGATGATTTTGGACAAAAAATTACATTGGTGCAGTATTTTAGGTCACTTTAACAATTTTTCTGAAGCATTTCAAATTTTACATAGTCGACATATTGCGAAGATCAAAGAGTCTCCTTTCAATGTTGTTGGAACCCGGATGGCTAGAGAGGGGGGGGTGAATATAGCCAAACACTTGGACTTAAAGACTTATCGAATTTCTGCACTCAAATTTATCAGTAGCACAGCGGAAGAAACAGTGGAAACATAGAAGTGCAGAAAACAAAAACCAAAGCAAACAAACACAACTAGCAAGATCGCTAACAAGGAGGGTTTACAAGGTTCGGGGATAACTTGCCCCTCCTCCTTGGCGTGCCCTTAAGGTGGGCGATCCCTTCATCGTCGGCAGATCAAGCCCCGGTGAACACCGGATAGAAAACAACCTCCTTCTCGGTGGAGAAGCCTCTCCACAGCGTTTCAATCACAGATATAGATTAAAGCATAATGAAACACAAGAAAGATCTTACTCAGCACTAGCAAAGACAAGAACACAGCAGGCTTCCTCCTGAGCTCCACCCAGCGACGATCTCACGCAAGAACCCTTTCCCCGTGTCTTCTCGCTGTTGGACTCGAAGCCTCTTGTTCTTTCCTCCAAGTGCTCAAACAAGGGATGGTTGCTTCTCAAATCTCAAGAGCTTGCACAGGAATGATGTAACAGCAGAACACGTAAGCAAGTTGTGGAGAACTCAAAGGCGCAGCAAGAACTCTCTCTTGAAACTGAATTTTTGAACTCTTTTTCAACGAAGCTTTCTTGCGCCCTTTTGATTCCTCCACTCAGCACCAGGTGACACCATCTCCTGCAGCCTCCAGCTACTTACCTGCCAACCCCAGCTACCACTGAGCTCTCCTTGACTCCCTGAGCTTCCCTCAGCCAAGCTCCAGTCAGCAGCTCCAGCCGTTGCAACTTGAGATGGAAAACGGGCAAACCTGCTCCAAGGAAAGCCACCATTGACTTCTCCTTGAGTGTTTGAATCCTTCCCTGTCACCTGCAGCTTAACCAGATCATTAGAACAGCATATCAACCAGGAAATCAAGCATCAGAGATTAAGCGCAGAGAATCGGATACGTTCAGACGCGTTCAGAGCGTCTGTCAATGCATTTTGAATTAAAGTGATCGGTCACCGGACCGATCAGAGGGTCTCCTGATCGGTCACCGGACCGATCAGAGGTTATCCTGATCGGTCACCAGACTGATCAGGATAGGTTCAGACTGATCAGGCTTCATCCTGATCGATCCCCAACGCTCAATCAGAAATCGTGATTTCTTTGGGACTCTCCTGGGCCGATCCCAGGTTGTGGATCGGTCACCAGATCGATCCACCCCTTTTCGGGGTGATTTCTCGGTTTTGCAGTCCAAACCTCCTGATCGGTTACCGGACCAATCAGGGAGCCTCCTGATCGGTCACCAGACCGATCAGATCATGACCAGACCGATCAAGCTCCGTCCTGATCGATCTTAGTGAGGAACTCGCGAAGATTGATCGTTCACCAGAACGATCTGCACAATGAGCCAGATCAGTCACCAGACCGATCAGGAGTAGATCAGCAAGGGAACTCAACCTCACTGTGTGCTCCCTGATCGATCACCAGACCGATCAGGAGCCAAGCAGTGGGTGAAACACATACTCCCTGATCGGTCACCAGATCGATCAGGAGTCGCACAGTAGGTTCCCAACCTCACTGTGTGCTTCCTGATCGGTCACCAGACCGATCAGTCATTGCTGGATCGGTCACCAGACCGATCCACGACGGAACAGCATGCCAGCTTCCCTGATAGATCACCAGGCCAATCCAAGGACTCAAACCTAGCCCTCCAAGCTAGGTTTTCATCCACCTTAGCCCTCCAAGCTAAGGATTTTTCACCTAACCCTCAAAGTTGGGAATTTGCACCTAACCCTCCAAGTTAGAACTTTTCACCTAGCCCTCCAAGCTAGGACTTTTTACCCAACCCTTCCGAATTAGGACTTTTCCAGACCTTGCCCTCCAAGCTAGGACCTGACCCTCCAAGCCAGGACTTTTTCACCTAACTCTACAAGATGGGAATTTTCACCTAACCCCTCCAAGTTAGGACTTTTCACCTAGCCCTCTAAGCTAGGACTTTTCACCCACCTCTTCCGAATTAGGACTTTTCAACACCTAGCCCTCCAAGCTAGGATTTACCAACACCTAGCCCTCCAAGCTAGGATTTTCTATACCATGCCTGATCTCCGATCAGGACTTAACCATAATCAATAATCATCAACCTAAGCTAAAATCGGTGTCAACACCAAAATAACAATCAGGGTCAGACTGCATCAACAATCTCCCCCTTTTTATTGTTTGACAATCTGATTTTAAGTTTAGGGATTCTCAATCAATTTCTCAACTTTTAGAATCATAGGGGAATCAAGATCCTCCCCCTACAACATGATCATTCTAAACATAACCAACCAACACTCTCCCCCTTTGTCAAACACCGAAGAGGGTCTAGAGGGGCTATTATGTTTAAACATACTCCCCCTCAACCCTAGGGGTATCCCAAAATAAGATTGATTTTTTTTTTGAAACACATATGGCAAAAATAGAGCATGGCAAAACAAGCATATGTATCATATGAGCATGACATCAAAAACATCAACATGGCAAAATAGAATGAGGCATATAGACAGATAATCATGTAAACATATATAAGCCAACATCCTAAGCATGATAAGGCAAGTAAGACATACATGCAAAATATCAGATGCATCAAAAAGCAAAGGTCTAGTCATAGTCAAGCGCATAAACAATAATCCAGACAAGCAAGTAGATACATATCCACACATTAAAGTCAACATCATGCCATAACAGGAAAAAGTCAGGACGGACAGATCCGTCAAATAGTCTGAAATCACCAAACAAGCACAGAGCACAGTTAATCGTAAGAGGGGGGTCAGCCTGCATAGGATCATCCATTGTGTCATCAGCAGCAAAGGACCCTGGTGCGACACTACCTGAAGGCGCATCTCCCGGAAATGTGTGGCGGCGCCACTCATCGTACTAGGTTTGCTGTAGCGTGTGAACATCGGATACAGTCGACTCTACTGAGGTGAGTCGGCGGTCGAATGATCGGATCTCCGAGCGCACCTCCTCGCGATGGATCTCTCGTAAATGTAGATCCTGCTGAATGGTCCAATCAAGCTCTGAAATCTGCCATCGTAGATCCGGCTCGGGCTCGTAGTCGTAATCAGCAGCAGGATCCTCCTGAGGAGCAGCAGCATCGGCCGGTGCCTGAAAATATGGTCCTCCCCCAGGTAGCTCACCGAGACCTCACTACAAGAAAAAAGACCTATAGTGACACTTTTTTTTATGACACTTAATGGTAAATGTCATTACAAACTAATTATAATGACATTTATTAAAACAGAGATATTTTATTTAATAAAATGTCTGATTAAACTGTTTATCCTGACACATTTATAAATGTCTTTATAAATTTTCTTATTAAAATAGTTAATTTAATTTTTTTTAATTTGTGTAATAAACTTTTTTCTCGCGCTACTCCTTCTCCAACGCGCGCGATCGCGTGAACCCGACCTAAATTTTTCGCTCGCCCTCGCGCGAAAAAGGCCATAAGTTTCGCTCGCCCGCGCCAGCATGCGAAAACCTAAATCGCAGTTCGATCGCCGCTCCTTTCTCCCTCGCTCGCTCGATCGCCGCTCCTTTCTCCCAGCTCCAGCGCACCTCCACCAGCCGGTCTGGGCTACGCGAGCGCCTCCCCACGCGCGGTGCTCCTCCCCACCACGTCGTCTGCTCACCAACGCTGTCTGCTCTACTCGCGCGCCTCCCCATCAGCACGGTCATCTCCCTACTCGGCCCTCCTCGCCATACGCCACCTCCCAGGCCACAAAAGCCATCTGCCCCGCTGTCTACCCCGTTGAGGTTATTTTTCTTTCCTCTTCCACCGTCTCATGATCTGAATCTCTAGTTTGCAAGGTTTTTGTGCTCTCTGTTTAAGATTTGTGATTGAAGGTGAATTGAATTGTCCTAACTGTAACTTTAACCTACCCTGATGCTCGATCAATATGCACTTGTGGCCAGCTCTATGAACATTGGCATCATTTTTTTTGACTTTTCTATACAATAAATTTGATTTTTTATGCACAGAATACTTACCTTCCACAAAAATTAGAAAAAATATATATTATCAAATATAAATATTTCATAAACAGTTTTGAAGGAAAACAGAAATATGGGGAAGTTTTCTCTGAAACGACCACAGCACTAAAGTCTTCTCAGTGATCCAAAATGAATTGCCTAGATTTAGTTTTCAAAACTTACCTGGAAGAACATAGATAAAATGAATTTAGTAGGCGTCGAAGAAATTGTTACATGATCGTCATGAGTTTCATGTCATACCAATGGCCATGAGACTCACTTGGGGTGAGATAGTTTTGCTCTAACACTTGGCTGCTTGGTAGATTGACCCCAAGCAAGGTGTGACAAGGCAAGTCATTATTGTAGCATACATACTCTTTCTGTTTATCAACACAAATCATAATTGATAAAATTATGTAAACACAATTGCTGCATAAGTAAATGCCAAGGAGGAATATTTACAATTCGGACAAAGGGGCTTTAGTCTCACATTAGCAGGAAGTTGAGTCTCAGGCTAAGTTTGAAGAGATTTTCACATCTGAATTCTAATGGATTGTCTACCTGAAGATTGTTTGTTTTTCTCTTTCTTTAGATATGCTATTTCTAAATGTAACTGGATTCTGCTGATAGGATTTCCAAGTGTTGTGATAATTTTATATTATCTTTTGTTGAATTTCTACTCCATTCTTACCAAGTGTGATGTAGTTCATTTCTATTTTACTAATGAACATGTTGACTATATTCAATGAGCTCATCTCCGATATGTTTGTGTGGCAGGACAATGCTTATTGCTAAGATTAACCTCATGTTAAGTATTTATGCTCTTATTCATGCTTTCTCATGGTTTTGATTCATGCTTTCTCATGGATCAGTAGAATTCAGCAAGAGGAACTTCTACAACAATGGTTTTGATTGTTTTCAGTTTCTTTGTTAAATTATTCTAAACTTGTATTCAGATTGATTTATATGGTCGGATGCTCTTTTTATGGAACTGAATCAATAGGGAAATAATGTGCTCTTTTTATGCTCTTCTTATGCTCTTCAACTTGTTTTTGATAGGAATGACTCTTACAAGTAAAAAAGTTAGAAAATCTTATTTTCAACTTCAAGATGGGGAAAGGGAACTTGAGAATGTGATAACTAGGGAAAAAGGTCAGAAGATCCAGTTGATTATACTTAAAAATACAATTTGCTTATAGTTTGTGTTAGAATAATACTTGTGCAGATTGCCAAAACAAACAAGATGTATCAAATAAGCACATGGAGAAAGCATCAAACCATAAAGTCTATATTTTAGACCATAGGCAATATGAACCTGTAACCAGTGTGGAATTTTCTCTTGGAACAACTGAAGAAAGTAAAGTCAAAGACATCTGCATGCTAGGAAGAATAGCAGGGTTGGAACCTATGAACTTTATAACATTTGCTTCACCACATCTAGGTTCGAGAGGGCATAGACAAGTAGGTTATCTTCTTTCTTATAGTAAATTGTTTTATTGGGAGTCACCTTCTACATATCAATTAACATTCTCCTCCAGTTTCTCTAATATATTGTATTTTGTGTGTTCATATTTGAAATCCAACTTACATCCAGCGTAGTCAGAATCGGTATAGCCCATGAAATCAAAAGATTCGGTACGGGGGTACCAAAGACCGACTCCTATTGTGCCTTTAAGATATCTCAAAATTCTCTTAACAACGATTAAATGAGATTCCTTGGCACACACTTGATACCTAGCGCACATACCCACAGCAAAAAGAATATCAGGTCGGCTTGCTGTGTGGTATAGCAAACTACCTATCATGCTCCGATATTGAGTCAAATCAACGGGTTTACCACTATCATCATTGTCTAATCTTGTGTTTGTGGCCATGGGAGTGGTTACCTCTTTTGACTCACTCATATTGAATTTACGGAGCATTTCTTGTGTATACTTCGATTGGTGCACATGGATCTCATCTCGGGATTGCTTGATTTCAAGTCCAAGGAAGAAAGTCAACTCTCCCACTAGACTCATTTCAAATTCATTTTCCATGTGTCCAATGAATTCATTTAAATAGTCCTTGTTATTTGAGCCATAAATTATGTCATCGACAAATACTTAGGCCACAAAAATATTGTCACCATCTCTCCGTAGAAATAGTGTAGGGTCTATTTGGCCTCTTACAAAGCCTTTCTCAATTAAGAATGTCGACAACCGCTCATACCAAGCCTGGGGTGCTTGTTTAAGGCCATAAAGAGCCTTTTTGAGCTTGAACACGTGATTTGGGAATTCGGAACTCTCAAACCCCGGAGGATGTTCGACATGGACCTCTTCTCTATTAAACCATTTAAAAAGGCCGATTTGACATCCATTTGAAATAACTTGAAACCTTGATGTGCTGCAAATCCAAGCATCAATCGGATGGACTCTAATCGTGCTACGGGAGCATAGGTCTCATCATAATCAAGGCCTTCAACTTGACTGTAGCCCTTGGCTACTAAGCGTGCCTTGTTTCTAATGATTTCTCCCTTATGGTTCAATTTGTTTTTGAAGACCCATTTGGTTCCAATGATGGTGGTCTTCTTAGGTCTAGGGACTAAGTCCCAAACTTGACTCCTTTCAAATTGACCTAATTCATCTTGCATTGCAATGATCCAATCAGGATCATTTAATGCTTCATCAATTTTTCTAGGTTCTACTTCGGAAATTAGAGCGACTTCATTAGCCTTATTTCTAAAGAATGATCTAGTCCTAACCTCATGATGGATGTCTCCAACAATTTGATCTTGGGGATGGCTAGAGGCTAATTTAGTTTGCCTTGGTGTTGGTGGTGCTTCTTGAATGGGTACACTTGACTCAAAGTCAGCCTCAGGATCCGGCTGATCTATGGATTGTCTAGGCTCACCGTCATCAGATTCATCACCATCAACAACATTTGGACTCTCATTCAAACTTAGTCTCCTAAGTTTGAATTGGGCTTTGTCTTCTGGTTGACCATTGACTTTTGGAATTTCTTCAAAGACAACATCAGAAGATTCTTCAACTAATCTAGACTTCTTGTTGAAGACTCGATAGGCTTTGCTAATTAGGGAATACCCGACTAGTATCCCTTCATCAGTTTTTGCCGTGAACTTTCCAAGGTGGTCCTTGGTGTTTAGGATGAACACCTTATAACCAAACACCCAAAGATGTTTAACCGTAGGTGGTTTCCCAAACCAAAGTTCATGGGGAGTCTTTCCTAAGAACCTATGAATGAGGACTCGGTTTTGCATATAGCAAGTTGTATTTACAGCTTCAGCCCATAAGTAACTCGGTAAAGAGTACTCATTAAGCATGCTTCGTGCAACCTTTTCTAGAACACGGTTCTTCCATTCTACAACACCATTTTGTTGTAGTGTTCTAGGAGTAGAGAACTCATGTCTATACCCTCTATCTTGATAAAATTCTAAAAACCGTTGGTTTTGAAGTTCACCTCCATGATCACTTGTAATTGTCTTAATGGTTGATGATTTTTCATCTTCAACTCTTCTACAAAAGGAAATAAAAACATCTAAAGTTTGATCCTTATATTTTAAAAAGTAAGTCCATGTATATCTAGTGAAATCATCAATGATCACAAAGCAATATCTACTTCCATTCAATGATATGATAGTACTACAATCAAATAGGTCCATGTGAAGTAAGTCTAACGCGGTAGATGTACTTACAGTGCTTTTACCTTTATGTGCAGATTTTGTTTGCTTAGCCATTCGACATGCATCACAAAGTTTGTCTTTTCGTACTTGATGCTTGGTAAGCCACGAACTAATCCCTTGGTGGCCAACTTCCGGATGTTCTTCATGTTCACATGTGCTAGCCTCCGGTGCCAAAGGGTAGACTCTTCTTCTTTTGACATGAAACACTTAGCAAGAGCATTAGTAGCACTTTTAAATGAAACTTGATAAATATTGTCTACTCTTGTTCCTACTAGTTCCGTGTCCAAGGTGTTATGTTGTCTAACTAGACATTGACTTGGTAGAAAATCAATTGTGTAACCCGTGTCACACAATTGACTGACACTTAGGAGATTAAATGTCATCCCCTTGACTAGAAGGACATTTGAAATTCTAATACATTCGGATATTTGAATGTCTCCTATTCCTATGACCTTAAGACTACCATTGTTACCAAATGAAACATTACCTCTACTTTTCTTGTGAAGTGTGGTAAACAATGATCTATCCCCGGTCATGTGTTTGGAGCACCCACTATCAACGAACCAAGTTGATAGATGCTCCCCCTCAATCTCAACCTACACAATTCGAAAAATAGAAGTTTTAGGTACCCAAACCTTGGGACCTAAAGCATCAACTAAACAAGACTTAGGCACCCATGCCTTGATAACTTTCTTTTGAACCTTGGGTGTCCTAGATTGTCTCATATCAGTCCTAGACATCAAGGACACGAATGAGGGTTCTTTGGGTCGGTAACCAATACCAGCCCTATTGTAGACTGCCCTTTGGGCATTTAAGATCATGTCTAGGGTCTTAGAGCTAGTTGAGAACTTCTCAAGAATATTCTTGAGTCTCTCAACTTCACTCTTCAA
>JAGFNQ010005740.1:257107-335128 GCA_024364735.1 Boesenbergia rotunda | reverse complement strand
TCTTAGCAGCATCTCCAGGAGGTGTGGACCCAGGATGATTGGATATAAATCGAAGTGCCCGAAGATGTTTGAACAGCCTACAAAGGATTCACCACTCCTTGCGAGGAGATGTATACCCGAGGCCTATCGTCGGATTGTTATTCGAAGCCTCTGGCCAGAGCATGATATGTTCAGAGTATGAATCTCTTAAATACATGAGAGTAATTAGAATCTATAGGACGAGGAAACGTTACTTGGGCTAGGTGTGACGTAGTCAGCCTAGTGGGGACTGACACACATAGACCATGTCCTGAACCAAGTGGGTATAAGATGGTGAAAGGAATGGGGCATGATTCATAATAGCTGCTGAAGGGTTTCAGAATCATTTCTGAGGTCAACCGTTGATCTTTCAATTAATTGGGGATCATGATGTACTACTAGGTGTCACTCATGATCGTTCTATAATTAATTAGTTAATTATGGACGGCCAACATAAATTGAAAGCCTATTTGGTCACACACATAACGAGTAATTCGAAGGATTTAAAACGAGTTGAGAATTGGATTCTCCAATCGAGATAGACTATTTTTGGTAAGTCCAAACAATAGTCAAAACTGAATTTATTTCAGATGCATCAGAAGCATAGAATGGCTAAGTCTTTTAAAGACTTAATGGGTGAATTAAATAAGTTTAATTCATTAATGGATTTGATCCAATTGGGGTTAGATGGGCCGGCCAAGGAAGGGGGCCTCCTCTCTTCTTGTCATGGCCGACCACCACCATAAGAGGATAAGGCTATTTTGGTTTGTTTTATAAAATAGACCAAAGGTTGGTTTATTTTATAAAAGGTTATATAAATTTTATATAAATTTGTATATAATGAACCATGAGTTGGTTTGTTTAATAAAATTTATATAATGAACCAATGGTTGGTTTGTTTTATAAAATTTTATATAATGAACCAATGGTAGGTTTGTTTTATAAATTTTATATAATCATGCCAAAAGAAAGAGAGCCTTGATTATGGATTAATTGAGAAATTATTCCATAATCAAAAAGAAGAAGCTTGATCATGAGAGCCTTGATTATGGATTGATTGAGAAATTATTCCATAATCAAGGAGAGGTTTGCTTGGGAATTAAGAAACCTCTCCCTATATAAAGGACCCAAGGGGTGCCATGGAAGAGGATCCATCCAAGAATTGCTTGGGCTCTCTCCTCTTCTTCTCTCCCTCTCTCTTGGCCGGCCATAGGCCTTCCTTCTTTCTTCTTCTTGCCGTGAGCACAAGGAGAAGCATCAAGGCGACGAAGTTCTTCCTTGCGATGATCTTCCTCTTCGGCCAACCTTGGTGGTGAGTCTTTCTATTTGATTACTCTCTCGGTTTTCGTCGTGTTCACGGAGAATCTACTAGTTCTCGTGAACACGAAGCTCGTGGCTTAGCGAAGTCATCCCGACGATACTCGGCGTGGATACGAATAGAGACGGAGCTTTCAAGGGACGCTAACGGTTGGATCTCGTCCCTTCTTCCAAGTTACGCAAGGTAATTCGTAGAGTAATTTCCTTTTCTGCAAAAATTTTATATTACGATTATGTGAACACATTGCATGCTTAGGATGTGTTAGAATAATTTAGGAAATTATTTATACTTTTGTTTCCGCTGCATGTAATTATGTAACAATTACAATACGTGTCCGCGTCGGCATGCACCCGGTCCCAACAGTGGTATTAGAGCCGGTTAGTGTTCGACATAATCATATAATTGTTTTGCGGAAAACTTTGTCATAATCTCAATTTTGGAAAAATTTTCAATTATGGAAACTTTCCAATTATGATAAATTTTAGATTTAGGAATTTCAAAGTTTGGAAATCCTCATGAAATTTCGCAAACTTTTGAAATATCTCTGTTTCTGAAATTTTATGATAATTATGAAAACTTTCCATTTTTGGAAACTTTCCAATTTTGGAAATTTCCTAATTTTGGAAATTTTCTAATTTTGGAAATACGTAAGTTTTCTTTGTACCAGAAACTTACAATAATTCTGAAAACCTTCAAATTTTGGAAACTCTCCATTTATGGAAAGCTCGTAATTTTGGGCACTTTCTTTTCATGAAAGTCTAGATATTTTATGGAAACATTAATTGACAATTAAATTTAAATTGATTTTTAAATTATTAACAAAATTCTTTACTTTGGGGAGTGCCTCGGGGAGCCACCCAAATTAAAGTTAGTTGTTATAATTTAATTTCCTATTTTGAATATAAATTGTTAAAATTGATTTGGGTAGGCCTCGGGGAGCCATCCAAATTATATTATTAACAAGTTCTTTAATTGTCAAGTTTAATTTGGTTATGCCTCGGGGAGCAGGGCAAATTAGATTTACAACAAATTTCTTTTCTTTGGGGAGTGCCTCGGGGAGCCACCCAAAGTAAATAATTTGTTGTAATTAATTATCCATAAATAAAATATGTGATCAAATCTTGGAAATTTTTGAGTTGATTCTCAAACGATAATTTCCTTATTTGATTTATGAGGTGATGCTCTTACATATTGTTGTCTCCAAAATTAATTAGGAAAAATTGTTTCCTATAGAGTTTATTTCCTTAAATAAGATTTTCATGATAATAATATGTGGTTGAATTAAGGGAATCTATCTCTTAATTTAATAAGATTTGATTTAGAGAAATCAAAGTCTTAAACATATTATTTCCGAAATTGATTATGACAATTTAGGAAATTGTTTCCCAAAACAATTCCTTGAATAAAGTGTGAAATTAGAATTAGGAAATCCGGTTCCTAATTCAATTAATGAGACTTGATAAATTAAGTCACATACATACTTTATTAAGGAAATCGTTAGAACATGACATAATTATATGTCATGAATGTGCTTAAAAGGAAAAGGATGAGACCCAAAACCCCTTACAAAATATTAAGGCCAACACCTTCCATTAATAATGTTAGAACCGGAGTTTTGTTTCTCGTTTGGGTTGATGGACACATCCATGCCCGGCTTGAACCTCAACATGTTCAAACCATGGAATTAGTTTATGATTAATATAGTTGGAGTTAGAGGTCAATCCTTAGTTTTGGTTGTTGGACACATCCAAGCCTGACTAAACGGTTGAATGAGCTCCAACCATATTAAAACTATTTCTTGATTAATGGGTCAGCCTTAAGCTTGGAGCATCAATTTGTTGTGCCACAACCAAGGTCGATGTAAAGAGAGGTGCAGTTGGGTGCTATGTATATTGTTGCATACTTGTTAATGAGTTAACAACCCTTATGCAAACATTTAATTAGTTGATAGCATAATGTGATAGTTACATATATATAATATGTAATCGGTATAATTACCTACCTTCATAGCTAAGAATAACTTGATGGACTCTAGCCATGGTTGTTCTTATCTATGGTTGGATATCAACCTATTTGGAGATGTTCCTACGATCTCCCGAATTGATAAAAAGGGTTATTCAATTCGAAAAATAAATAGGATTTAATTAATGTATATTGATGCATTCTTTATCATTCTTCTCACATAAGCTCAATTTGTATTTCTAGGATAATCACTTGATCATGTCTTCTCTGAATTTGTGTTCCATTTTGGACACCAATAAGCTGACTGGGCCAAACTTCATGGACTGGCTTCGAAACCTGAGGATAGTCCTCAAGGCAGAAAAGCTTGCTTATGTCCTTGAAGAACAACTTCCCAACCATCCTCCAGAAGATGCAACTCCAGACCAGTTAGTGGCCTATCAGAAACATGTGGCCGATTTTGAACTTGCGAGTTGCATCATGCTGGCCGCTATGGTACCTGAGCTGCAAAAGCAGCATGAGCATATGGATGCTCATACCATCATCTTCCATCTTCATGAGCTGTTTGACTAGCAGGCGAGATCTGAAAGGTTCGAGGTCTCCAGACTCCTCTTCACCTCTAAGATGCAGGAAGGCACTTCTGTCTCACAGTTTGTGTTGAAGATGTTGGAGTACATTGAGCGACTAGGCACACTCGGATTTGCAATGGATCACGAACTAAGTGTTGACTTAATTCTGCATTGTTTGCCCAAGAGTTACTCACAATTTGTGATGAACTATCGGATGAACAAGTTGGAGACTACCATTCCTGAGTTGCTCAACCCGCTGAAGACTATAGAGCTTTCTGTAAAGCAGGATCAGAAGATGGTACTGTTAGTTGGTTCCTCAAAGAAAGGCTCTAAGAGGAAGCCCAAAGAACAGAATAAGGGAAAAAAGAAAAAGGCCAAAAAGACTTAAAAGGCACCAAAAGGCACTTGCCATCACTGCGGCAAGGAGGGTCACTGGCGAAGAAACTACAAGCTTTATCTTGAGTCCTTGAAGAAGAAGGCATACGATGCCCCATCCTTTTCAGGTATCTTCGTTATTGAATGTCACTCTATTTCCTCGTCCACCTGGGTACTTGATACTGGGTGTAGCTTTCACATATATGTAATGACATACAGGGGCTAAGGAATAGAAGAAGACTCGTCAAGGGAGAAGCGAATTTGCGAGTTGGAAATGGAGCAAAAATTACTGCTGTTGCCATCGGAACATATTTGCTAAAGCTCCATACTGGACTTGTCTTAGAATTGGATAATTGTTATTTTGTTCCTTCGTTAATAAAGAACATTGTATCTATTTCATGCTTGAATGAAAAGGGTTATCATTTAACTTTTAGTAACAATTGCTGTTACATAACTTTAAATGGTGTTCTTTATGAGACCGGAACTTTATACAATGGTATCTACACGTTAGATTTATCCGGTGACGTTTTCAATATCGAAGTTAGCAACAAACGTGCTCGAATAGATAATCAAATAGACTCCTATACGTGGCATTGTCGTCTTGGCCATGTAAGTAAGAAACGCATGACCAAATTACACCGTTGTGGAATTCTGGAATCATTTGAACCCGGTTCATTTGATACATGCGAATCATGCTTAAAAGGCAAGATAACCAAATTATCCTTTTCCGAAAAGGTAAACCAGTAGGAGAATTGCTTGGTCTAATACATACTAATGTATGTGGACCAATGTCAACTCTTGCACAAGGGGGTTATAGCTACTTCATTACCTTTATCGATGATCACTCATGATTCGGGTATGTGTTCTTAATGAAACACAAATCTGAAGCTTTTGAGAAATTCAAAGAGTTCAGAAGTGAAGTAGAGAAACAACTTGGCAAAAGTATTAAGATACTTCGATCCGATCGGGGTGGTGAATACTTGAGTCAAGAGTTTCAAGATTATCTTAGGGACAATGGGATATTGTCTCAATGGACTCCGCCATATACACCACAGCATAATGGTGTATCTGAGAGGTGTAACCGCACCTTGATGGACATGGTTAGATCTATGATGAATCATGCAACTCTTCCAAAATCCTTTTGGGGCTATGCGCTTAAGACAGCTGTTTACTTACTAAACTGAGTCCCGACCAAGGTAGTCTCTACTACTCCATATGAGACGTGGAATAGTAAGAAACCTCATTTAACTCACCTTAAAATATAGGTGTTGGGAACGAGATGGCTAGAGAGGGGGGGGTGAATATAGCCAATCACTTCTTCTTAGAAGAGTTATCAAATTTCTGCACTTGAAGTTATTAATAGCACAGCGGAAGTATGGGAAAACAAAACTTGCAGAAACTAAAACCAAAACCTAACTAGCAAGATTAGCAAGATCGCTAACAAGGAGATTTTACAAGGTTCGGGGATAACTTGCCCCTACTCCTTGGCGTGCCCTTAAGGTGGGCGATCCCTTGATCGTTGGTAGATCAAGCCTCGGTGATCACCGGATATGAAGCAACCTCCTTCTCGGTGGAGAAACCTCCCACAGTGTGTTTCAAACAATGATATAGAATGAGCACAAAGAAACAACAAGAAGGATTTTACTCAACCACTTAGCAAGGATAAAAACACAGCAAGCTTCCCTGAGCTCCACCCAGTGGCGATCTCACGTAGAACCCTTCTCCGTGTCTTCCCACTGTCGGACTCCAAGCCTCTTGTTTTCTCCTTCAAGAGCTCAAGTATGATGATTGCTTCTCAATAGATTGCTTAGAATGATTGAAGAACTCAAGAACAGCAAGCTTAATGTGGAGCAAAAACAAAACGCAGGAACTCAAGCGCACAAGACTCAATTGTTACTGAACACTACAACTCTCGTTCCTTTTGTTTCTCCGCTAAGCAACAGATGATCTCATCTCCAGCAGCCTACAGCTGCCTCACTGCCAACGCGCCAGCTACACTGAACCCTAACTGAACTTCCTGAGCTCCCTCAGCCAAGCTTCAGTCAGCAGCTTCAGTCCTGCATCCAGTCATTGCAACCTATGTAGAGAAAGGGACAAACCTGCTCTAAGGAAAGCTCTCTTTGACTTCTCCTTGAGTGTTTGAATCCTCCCCTATCACCTGAAACTTACTCAGAGTATTAGAGCAGCAAATCAAACAGCATATCAAATATCAGAGGAAAGTGGCAGCGAATCGGTTGTGTTCAGACGCGATCAGAGCGTCTGACAATGCAATTTGAATTAAAGTGATCGGTCACCGAACCGATCAGAGAGCCTCCTGATCGGTCACCAGACCGATCAGGATGGTTCCAGACCGATCAGGCTTCGTCCTGATCGATCCCCAACGCTCAATTAGAAATCGCTATTTCTTTGAGATTCTCCTGGACCGATCACCAGACCGATCCCAGGTCGTGGATCGTTCACCGGACCGATCCACCCTTATATTGGGCGATTTCTGAGTTTCGCAGGCTAAGCCTTCTGATCGGTCACCGGACCGATCAGGCAGCCTCCTGATCGGTCACCAGACCGATCAGAACCTGACCAGACCGATCAGGCTCCGTCCTGATCGATCATAGAGAGGAACCTGCGACGCTTGATCGTTCTCCGGAACGATCTGCACAGTAAACCTGATCGGTCATCAGACCGATCAGGAGCAGTTCAGCAAGGGAACTCAACCTCACTGCTCGCTCCCTGATCGGTCACCAGACTGATCAGGAGGCAGTCAATGGGTGAAACGCATACTCCCTAATCGGTCACCAGATCGATCAGGAGCAGCACAATAGGTTCCCAACCTCACTGTGTGCTCCCTGATCAGTCACCCGACCGATCAGTCATCGCTGGATCGGTCACCAGACCGATCCACGAAGGAGCAGCATGCCAGAATCCCTGATCGATCACCAGACCGATCTAGGGACTCAAACTCAGCCCTCCAAGCTAAGTTTCCATCCACCTTAGCCCTCCAAGCTAAGGATTTTCCATCTAACTCTCCAAGTTGAGAATTTGCACCTAACCCTCCAAGTTAGGACTTTTCACCTAGCCCTCCAGACTCACCTAGCCTCCAAGCTAGGACTTTTCACCTAGCCCTCCAAGCTAGGACTTTTCACCCAACCCTTTCGAGTTAGAACATCATCCAACCTAGCCCTCCAAGCTAGGCACCTGACCCTCCAAGCCAGGACTTTTTCACCTAATTCTCCAGGATGGGAATTTGCACCTAACCCTCCAAGTTAGGACTTTCCACCTAGCCCTCCAAGCTAGGACTTTTCACCCAACCTTTCCGAATTAGGACTTTTCCAACACCTAGCCCTCCAAGCTAGGATTTTCCACACCTAACCCTCCAGGTTAGGATTTTCCAACACCTAGCCCTCCAGGCTAGAATCCTCCAAATCATGCCTAATCCTCGATCAGGACTTAATCATAATCATCATCATCATCATCATCAACCTAAACTAAAATCGTTGTCAACACCAAAACAACAATCAGGGCCAGACTGCATCAACAATCTCCCCCTTTTTGTTGTTTGACAATCCGATTTTAAGTTTAGGGATTCTCAATCAATATTCCAACTTTGGAATCATAGGGGAATCCAGATCCTCCCCCTACAACATGATCAACCTAAACTTAACCAATCCACACTCTCCCCCTTTATCGAACACCGAAAAGGGGCAAGAGGGACTGTTAAGATTAAGATAAACTCCCCCTCAATCCTAGAGGTATCCCAACTCATCAAAAATGTGATAGTTTGTGGAATGATCATACGAACACATGTGAAAAATTATAGCAAGACATAGCAGTCACATGCATCATATGAGTATGAAATATAAACCCATGCCGTAATATTCATAAGTATCAAATAGACATGGCAATGTAATCATGAATATGACAATCGAACAATCATGCAGATAAAAGGCACATAATCAACATGGCATCAACAATAAATATACTTAAAGTAGAAAGGCATGTCAGGTAAAAACAGATAAGTCAAAGCATCCAAACAGGTAGCAAAATACATGTGACACAAGGTCACAATAATCAAGTCACAGGGCATACAGCCCTAAAGTATCATAGTCAAATACGCAAAACTTGGTTAGCTTCACAAACTTATATTCCAAGAACTGTCGTGAAAATAAAACTGAAATCAAAGCTTACTTAGGCGCCATGGGTGAGTTTGAGCAAAGGAGGAAGAAGCTGGTTCCTCACGGTTGAGAGAGGCCTGCTCAATGAAAACTCTCGGACGCAGAGAGTTTGGGGCAAGTGGAGAGCTCGCCGGAAGATACCAGAAGGGATCTCTGCAAAGGTTCGCACGCGCGTGAAGAAGGGAGACGTAAGAACTCTCTCGCTCGCACAAGGTTGCGCAGAAAAGGGTGTTTCGGCACTAGGGTTTGGGAAAACGAGGGTTTGGAGAGAGTTAATCGGTTGGTGGATCGGTCCACCAACCAAAATTTAATGCGTTTGAACGGATCACCGTTCGATCTGATTTCGTCCAGACCGATCAGGATACAGCCTGATCGGACTGGCATGGTCCTGATCGGTCGGATGACCGATCAGACGCGCTCCTGATCGGTCTGGTAACCGATCAGGATTCGATCAGTAGGATCCGGAGAGAAACCTCTGAGCTCCCTGATCGGTCTGTGGACCGATCCCCACAGGGTGCCAGATCGGTCCGAAGACCGATCCAGGCTAGCTCAGTACACTTAATCAGATTCCGGGAGATCACGGCTTGCCTCGCAGATCGGTCTGTGGACCGAACACCACAAGAAGGGGTCAGATCGGTCTAGGGACCGATCAGCCCTATGCCTAATCGGTCCGGTGACCGATCAGGGTTCCTGAGACGAACTGAAATATTCAGTTTCAAAACTTCTGAATTTTCCAAACGAGATTTGATGGACTTTGTCGAACTTGTACATGATTTTATGACTAAAATTGATCCCTGAACAAGAATCAAAAGTCCTTAGAGGTTCAACAAACACTTTGACCCATCTAAATGAAGTCAAACTCAATCAACAATCAATCAAGCAAATTCAACCAAGTTTTGATTCCAAATCTAAGTTTCCAATCAAGTTCCTTGATTGGAATGTCCAAGTATGATCATAGATCCAAATACACATATGTTATGCATTGGTTTTCCCCATACTTGGTCACCACCGTGATTATTATCTCGTCAACTTAATCTCTCAATGGATGCAATGACATTTTGAGAAATTGAGTTGATCCTAACATCTCACCCCATGTCTAGCAAACAAACACATTTTGTTAAACCTTATAGTTTGTGTGAGATGTTCCCAAAGTTACCCAATTGTTCCCAACAATTTGAAATAATCATGGAGAGTTTGAGTGCAAATAGAAAGACTATGAAGTGCGACACATTCCCAATTCCCGTCTTAGAAAGCTAAATTCATTTTCGGGAAGTGGTTTAGTGAAAATGTCAGCTAGGTTTGACTTTGACTCTACATGTGAGAGTATGATGTTCCCCCTAGCTACATGATCCCTAATGAAGTGGTTTCTTACTTCAATATGTTTTGTCCTAGAATGATGGACCGGATTCTTGGTTAAGTTAATTGTGCTAATGTTATCACATAACACTTGCACACCCTTGTAACTCAATCCATAGTCTTCTAAGGTGTGAATCATCCACAACAATTGTGATACACTCTCTCCCATGGCGATATATTCTGCCTCGGTAGTAGAAAGAGCAACACAATGTTGTTTCCGACTCGACCAACTTACTAAGGACGAACCTAAGAATTGGCAGCCCCCGCTAGTGCTCTTCCGGTCCAACTTACATCCAGCGTAGTCGGAATCCGTATAGCCCATCAAATCAAAAGATTCGGTATGGGGATACCAAAGACCTACACCAATTGTACCCTTGAGATATCTCAAAATTCGCTTAACAGCAATTAGGTGAGATTCCTTGGCACAGACTTGATACGTAGCGCACATACCTACAGCAAATAGTATATCTGGTCGACTAGCTGTGAGGTATAGCAAACTACCTATCATGCTTCGATATTGAGTTAGATCAACGGGTTTACCACTCTCATCATTGTCTAATCTTGTGTTTGTAGCCATGGGAGTGGTTACCTCTTTTGAATCACTCATATTGAATTTTCGAAGCATTTCTTGTGTATATTTTGATTGGTGCACATGGATACCATCGCGAGTTTGTTTGATTTCAAGTCCCAGGAAGAAAGTCAACTCTCCCACTAGACTCATCTCAAATTCACTCTCCATGTGTCCAATGAACTCATTTAAATAGCCCTTATTATTTGAGCCACAAATTATGTCATCGACATATACTTGGGCTACAAATATATTGGCACCATCTCTTCGTAGAAATAGTGTAGGGTCTATTTGACCTCTAACAAAGCCCTTTTCAATCAAGAATGTCGACAACCGCTCATACCAAGCCCGGGGTGCTTGTTTAAGGCCATAAAGTGCCTTTTTGAGCTTGAACACGTGGTTTGGATATTCGGTACTCTCAAACCCTGGAGGTTGTTCGACATAGACCTCTTCCCTAATCAAACCATTTAGGAAGGCCGATTTGACGTCCATTTGAAATAATTTGAAGCCACGATGTGCTGCAAATGCAAGCATCAATCGGATGGACTCTAATCGTGCCATGGGAGCATAAGTCTCATCATAATCAAGGCCTTCAACTTGACTGTAGCCCTTGGCTACCAAGCGTGCCTTGTTTCTAATGATTTCTCCCTTGTGGTTCAATTTGTTTTTGAAGACCCATTTGGTTCCAATAATGGTGGTCTTCTTAGGTCTAGGGACTAGGTCCCAAACCTGACTCCTCTCAAATTGACCTAGTTCATCTTGCATCGCGATAATCCAATCGGGATCATTTAATGCTTCATCAATTTTTCTAGGTTCAATTTCGGAAATGAGAGCAACTTCATTAGCCTCATTCCAGAAGAATTATCTAGTCCTAACCCCTTGATGGATGTCTCCAACAATTTGATCTTGGGGATGACTAGAGGCTAATCTCGTTTGCCTTGGTGTTGGTGGTGCTTCTTGAACGGTTTCACTAGACAAAAGTTCAGCCTCAGGATCCGGCTGATCAATGGGTTGTCTAGGCTCATCGTCATCGGACTCATCACCATCAACAACACTTGGAATTTCATTCAAACTAAGTCTCCTTAGTTCGAGTTGAACTCCTTCTACATTTTCTGACTGGTCAGGTGATTTAGGAATTTCTTCAAAGACCACGTCAGAAGACTCTTCAACTAATCTAGACTTCTTGTTGTAGACTCGGTAGGCTTTACTAACGAGGGAGTACCCGACTAGTATCCCTTCATCAGCCTTTGCCGTGAACTTTCCAAGGTGATCCTTGGTGTTTAGGATGAACACCTTACAACCAAACACCCTAAGATGTTTAACCGTAGGTGGTTTCCCAAACCAAAGTTCATGGGGAGTCTTTCCTAAAAACCTATGGATGAGAACTCGGTTTTGCACATAGCAAGCTGTATTTACAGCTTCAGCCCATAAGTAACTCGGGAGTGAGTACTCATTAAGCATGCTTCGTGCAGCCTCTTGAAGTACACGATTCTTCCTCTCTACAACACATTTTGTTGTGGTGTTCTAGGAGTAGAAAACTCATGTCTATAACCCCTATCTTGACAAAATTCTAAAAACCTTTGGTTTTGAAATTCACCTCCATGATCACTTCTTATTGTCTTAATTGTTAATGATTTCTCATTTTCAACTCTTCTACAAAAAGAAATGAACACATCAAAGGTTTGGTCCTTATATTTTAAAAAGTAGGTCCATGTGTATCTAGTGAAATCATCAATGATAACAAAGCAATATCTACTTCCATTTAATGATATAATAGTACTACAATCAAATAGATCCATGTGAAGTAAATCTAATGCATTGGAAGTACTTACAGCGCTTTTACCTTTATGTGCAGATTTTGTTTGCTTACCCATTTGACACGCATCACATAATTTGTCTTTTCCATACTTGATGCTTGGTAAGCCACGAACTAGTCCCTTGTTGGTCAACTTCCGGATGTTCTTCATGTTCACATGTGCTAACCTCCGATGCCAAAGAGTGGACTCTTCTTCTCTTGACATGAAACACTTAGCAAGAGCATTAGTAGCACTTTTAAAAGAAACTTGATAGATATTGTCTACTCTTGCTCCTACTAGTACCGTGTCCAAGGTGTCATTTTGTCTAACTAGACATTGACTTGGTTGGAAGTCAATTGTGTAACCCGTGTCACACAATTGACTGACACTTAGGAGATTAAACTTCATCCCCTTGACTAGAAGGACATTTGAGATTCTAAGACATTCGGATATTTGAATGTCTCCTATTCCTATGACCTTAAGACTACCATTGTTACCAAATGATACATTACCTCTACTTTTCTTGTGAAGTGTGGTAAACAATGTTCTATCCCCGGTCATGTGTTTGGAGCATCCACTATCAACGAACCAAGTTGATAGATGCTCCCCCTCAATCATAACCTACACAATTCGAAAAATAGAAGTTTTAGGTACCCAAACCTTGGGACCTAAAGCATCAACTAAACATGACTTAGGCACCCATGCCTTGACAACTTTCTTTTGAGTCTTGGGTGTCCTAGATTGTCTCATGTCAGTCCTAGACATGAGAGATACAAATGAGGGTTCCTTAGGCGGTAACCAATACCGGCCCTATTGTAAACCGCTCTTTGGGCATTTAGGATCATATCTAGGGTCTTAGAGCTAGTTGAGAACTTCCCAAGAATATTCTTGAGCTTCTCAACCTCACTCTTCAAGGATTGGTTTTCCTCTACTAACAAGTTATCATGCAAATCACTTACTTCCTCAACCTTAGAGGATTTCAAAGTTTCAATTTCATGTTTCAATGATTTGATTTCATCTTCTAGCAATTCGACATGTGTTGAAAAATAAACTTAATTATTTATTTGTGGATAAAAATGAGGTGATGATATGATTGAGTTGAAAATTTAATTATTTATTTTGATAAGATAATAATTAGTAGAGATAAAATATATCAGATCTGGTCTAGATTCAATGTATTTGGGGATAATACTTATCCAATAAAGCCTATAAATATGTAATGCTTCTAAGAGATTTTCAATGTGAAAAAATTATTTTGAGTAGTCTACCATCTTGTTTGCCTTCTTCTACAGAGTTTTTTTTCCTTCTCATTTTCCAACAATTTTTCCCTTCTTATTTCCAACAAAGTGGTATCAGAGCGATGTCGATGCTTCCTATCCCGCGTCTTGCTGACTTGAAGTATGGTAATTGGAGTATCCAAATGAGTGCCTTACTTGAGAGCGAAGGCTTATGGGATATTGTTGAAGGAGGGTATAAAGCCCCTCAAGAAGGAGTCGACCAAACGGAGGCACAGAAGACAACGTTGGCGGAACAAAAAAGAAAAGATAAGAAAGCTCTTTTCTTTATCTATAAAGCTCTTGATGAAGCTACTTTTGAGAAAGTAGCTGAAGCTACAACTTCTAAGAAGACATGGGAGATCCTACAAGTAGCATACAAAGGTGATGAAAGAGCAAAGAGTATTCGCCTTCAAATCTTGAGAGGGGAATTTGAATCGTTGGAGATGAAAGATTCTGAAAATATATCAGACTATTTTACAAGGGTATTGGTCATCGTCAACCAATTGAAAAGAAATGGCGATGACATTGAAGATAGTCGCGTCGTAGAGAAAATTCTACGTTCGTTGGAGCCAAGGTACGATTATGTAGTTGCGGCCATAGAAGAATCAAAAGATGTAAAAGAAATGAAGGTACAAGAACTATTAAGCTCTCTACAAGCTCATGAAGCAAGAATGCAAAGAAGACGGAGAGAGCCTTTGGAGCAGGCTCTACAAACCAAGCTCACGATTGTTGACCAGAAAGAAGAGTCAAAGACCGAAGGTTCGCGAGAAAACGGCGGTGGTCGTGGTGATTTCCGTGGGCGTGGCCGAGGTAGAGGCCGTGGCAGGGGCTTTGCTCGAGGCCGAGGAAGAAGCAATGACAACAATCAAGGTAGAGGCCAAAGGTATGACAAAAGAAATGTAAGATGTTATACTTGCAACAAATTTGGACATTATGCAACAGAATGCCGCTCTAACAATGTGCAAGGAAATGCTAATTACGCATCAAAAGAAGGCTATGACAATGATGTGGTTTTGCTAGCAAGGAAGGATGGAGATTCCACAAACAAAAATTTGTGGTATTTAGACTCCGGTGCAAGCAATCATATGTGCGGGCATAAAGATATGTTTGCCGAATTGGACGAAAGGGTGAATGGACAAGTCTCATTTGGAGACGCTTCCAAAATCCAAGTAAGAGGCGTTGGTAAGATTCTCATCAAACTTAAAGATGGAGCTCACACATATATCACCGATGTTTATTATGTGCCCGATATGAAAACAAATATTATTAGCCTTGGGCAACTGCTTGAAAAAGGTTTTGATATGCAACTAAAGGATGGTAGTCTTCGGTTGAGAAAACAAAACAAGCTTATTGCTCATATTTCTATGTCTAAAAATAGGATGTTTTCTCTTGATATTAATCATATTACTGCAAAGTGCTTAAGTGCATGCATGAAGAACAGTACGTGGCTATGGCATATGAGGTACGGACATGTGAACTTCAGAGCTCTAAAACTTCTGTCAAACAAAGGAATGGTAAATGGTCTTCCTCATATTGATGCTCAAGAGGATATTTGCGAAGGGTGTGTTCTTGGCAAACACCCAAGAGCAAGCTTTCCAAATGAATCGCACAACCGAACAAAGAAGCCTCTTGAACTCATTCATACAGATATATGTGGACCAATCACTCCAACCTCCCTTGGAGGTCGTCGGTATTTCCTAACCTTTATTGATGATTTCAGCAGGAAAACCTGGGTTTATCTTTTGATGAATAAAGACGAAGCTTTTGAGAAGTTCAAGGAATTCAAAGGATTGGTAGAAAATCAATCCGGCTATACTATCAAGGCGATGCAGTCAGATCGTGGTGGCGAATTCACATCAAAAGAATTTGAAAAATTCTGCAAAAATCATGGCATCTGGAGGCCTTTAACTGCACCTTACTCCCCTCAACAAAATGGAGTTGCTGAAAGGAAGAACCGAACTATTCTTGACATGGTTCGAAGTATGCTAAAAACGAAAGAAGTGCCTAAAGAACTTTGGGCCGAAGCGGTAAACTGTGCTGTTTATTTGCTAAATAGATGTCCTGCAGGGAATCTAGAAGGAGTTACACCTCAAGAAGCATGGACCGGATACAAGCCTTGTGTATCTCATTTAAAGATCTTCGGGTGTATTGCCTATGCACACATTCCGGATCAACGAAGAACGAAGCTTGATGATAAAAGCTTACCTTGCATTTTCATTGGCTATGATGCAAGATCGAAGGCTTACAGACTCTATAATCCAGTGAACAAAAGGATTATCATAAGTAGAGATGTTGAATTTCAAGAAGATGGCGTTTGGAATTGGAGCACTAATATGGTGATGATTCAAGAAGAAGAGCAAGTGAAGGAGAAAGAACCAACTCCACCACCGTTGCCTACCTCTTCATCATCTTCGGATGAAGAAGATCCTCCTCCGCAAAAGACAAGGAGTCTTCGAGAATTATATGAGGTGACAACTCCACTTAATCTCATTTGTCTTTATGCTAATGAAGAGATTGTGTCTTTTGAAGAAGCTATTAAAGATAGCAAATGGAAGAAAGCCATGGATGAAGAGATGAAGGCAATTGAAAAGAATGAAACTTGGCATCTTACTACTTTGCCTGATGGCCACAAACCCATTGGTGTGAAGTGGGTTTATAAAGTGAAGAAAAATGCTCAAGGAGAAATAGAAAAGTACAAAGCGCGACTTGTGGCAAAAGGCTACAAACAAAAGGCCGGCATTGACTATGAAGAAGTATTTGCTCCGTTGCCCGAATGGAAACTATAAGGTTGATAATCTCCTTAGCCGCTCAACTAAAGTGGAAAATATTTCAGCTTGATGTCAAATCGCGTTTCTTAATGGCTACCTAGAAGAAGAAGTCTATGTTGAACAACCGGCTGGCTATATCAAGAGGGGGCAAGAAAGAAAGGTGTTGAAGTTGAAAAAAGCTCTCTATGGCTTGAAGCAAGCACGAGAGCATGGAATTCAAGAATTGATGCATACTTTAAAGAAAATGGCTTTATGCAATGCCCTTATGAGCATGCTCTTTATGTAAGAGCAGATAATGGTAACATCTTATTGGTATCATTATATGTAGATGATCTTATTTTGACAGGAAATTCACCTCAAATGATAAAAACGTTTAAGGAAGCTATGGCAAAAGCGTTTGATATGACCGATATGGGACTTATGTCCTACTTTCTCGGCTTGGAGGTGAAACAAGGAGTTGATGGAATATTTATGACTCAAGAACAATATGCCAAAGAGGTTCTCAAAAGATTTAGAATGGATGATTGCAATCCAATTAACATACCAGTGGACTGTGGAACAAAGCTATCCAAGGGTGACGAAGGAAAGACAGTTGATCCCACACTTTTCAAAAGCTTGGTAGGAAGTTTGCGGTACTTAACTTGTACTCGACCGGATATACTATATGGAGTTGGTCTTGTGAGTAGGTTCATGGAGGAGCCTAAAGAGACTCATTGGAAAGCGGCCAAGCGAATCCTTCGTTATGTTCGAGGTACTCTAAATCACGGATTATTTTATTCTCACTCTAACAATTCTCAACTTATTGGATATTCGGATAGTGATTGGGGTGGAGACTGTGATGACCAGAGAAGCACTTCTGGCTTTGCATTTTTCGTTGGAGATACGGCATTTTCTTGGATGTCAAAAAAACAACCTATTGTTACTCTTTCCACTTGTGAAGCAGAGTACGTTGCGGCATCCTCATGTGTTAGTCATGCTATATGGCTAAGAAGTTTGCTAAAGGAGATAAAATTTGAACAAAATGAAGCAACTCAAATTTGCATTGATAACAAATCAGCAATTGCATTGGGGAAGAATCCAGTATATCATCAAAGAAGCAAGCATATTGATGTTCGCTTTCATTCTATTCGCGAACATGTGAAGAACAAAGATGTGGAGCTAGTATATGTGAAAACTAAAGATCAAGTTGCTGACATCTTTACGAAGCCGCTGAAGTTTGAAGATTTTATTAAGATGCGGAATTTACTTGGAGTCACAAAATTAAGTTTAAGAGGGGGTGTTGAAAAATAAACTTAATTATTTATTTGTGGATAAAAATGAGGTGATGATATGATTGAGTTGAAAATTTAATTATTTATTTTGATAAGATAATAATTAGTAGAGATAAAATATATCAGATCTGGTCTAGATTCAATGTATTTGGGGATAATACTTATCCAATAAAGCCTATAAATATGTAATGCTTCTAAGAGATTTTCAATGTGAAAAAATTATTTTGAGTAGTCTACCATCTTGTTTGCCTTCTTCTACAGAGTTTTTTTTCCTTCTCATTTTCCAACAATTTTTCCCTTCTTATTTCCAACAACATGCAAATCATCAATGTTATCATCTATAGAAGCTTTCAATTGAGCAATTTCTAATTGCAATGCTTTAACTTTATTTTTGGATTTCTTAAGCATACTAGTTAAACATGCAACTGCTCTATAACATTTTTCAAGCTTGGGAGAAGTTACCTCTTCATCATCCGAAGATGATGAAGCAGTGTTTACGGAGCTTGAAGATTCTTCACTGCTCTCCTCTCCAAGAGCCATGAGTGCCACTTGCCTTGTGCTCTTCTCCTCCTTCTCATCATCGGATGAGTTAGAAGATGACTCATCCCAAGAGGCCTTCAAAGCTTTCTTCTTCTTTTTGGATCTCTCTTCTCTTCTTTTGGGTTTCTCCTCCTTCTTAAGCTTCGGACATTCATTCTTGAAATGCCCTTTCTTACCACACTCAAAGCAAGATGCATTATTCTTATCAAGTTTGGATTCACTAGTGTTACCTCTCCTTTTGAAACGTCGGTCTCTTCGAATCATCCTCCTCACAAAGTTGGCCATTTCGGATGAAGAAGAGCCGCTGCCATCCTCCTTGGAATTGGATTCGGATCCGGAAGAAGATGAAGATGATGAGACCTCCTTCTCCTTCTTCTTCTCCTTCTTCTTCTTAGTGACTCGATCCCCTGCAACTAAGGCAATCCCCTTCTCCTTGGGGCCTTTGTTAGCCATCTCATGCAATTCCATCTCACAAAATAAATCATCTAATTTCACAATAGATAAATCTTTGGATACTTTGTAGGCATCCACCATGGATGACCACAAAGCATTCCTCGAAAATGCTTTCAAGACATATCTCACAAGGTCGCGATTCTCGACCTTTTCATCAATTGAATAAAGTCCATTAAGGACTTCCTTGAACCGGCTATGGAGCTCACTTACCAACTCATTCTCCTTCATGGAGAGATTTTGGAGTTGATTGAGGAACAAGTCCCTCTTGGCAATTCTAGAGTCTCGGGTGCCTTCATGGAGCTCTATGAGTTTGTTCCACAAGTCTTTTGCACTTGTGAAAGGACCAACCTTGATGAGTTGGTCTTTGTTCATGCCACATTGTAGAGTGACAACCGCCTTCGCGTCGGCTTCACTCTTCCTTGTTTGTTCGGCAGTCCACCGTGAAGACTCAAGTTCTTTGCCTTCATCATCCTTAGGAGGGGTGAATCCCTCCTTCACCGCGAACCAAGTATGGATGTCCATCTTCAAATAGTATTCCATCTTTGATCTCCAATATTGAAAGTCGGCGCCATCAAAGAATGGAGGTCGGATGGTGGAGAATCCTTCTCTCAATGCCATCTTGTTGAAAACTCTCGGATATTAAGCCGTAAACAGAGCACCTTGCTCTGATACCACTTGTTGGGAACGAGATGGCTAGAGAGGGGGGGATGAATATAGCCAATCGCTTCTTCTTAGAAGAGTTATCAAATTTCTGCACTTGAAGTTATTAATAGCACAGCGGTAGTATGGGAAAACAAAACTTGCAGAAACTAAAACCAAAACCTAACTAGCAAGATTAGCAAGATCGCTAACAAGGAGATTTTACAAGGTTCGAGGATAACTTGCCCCTACTCCTTGGCGTGCCCTTAAGGTGGGCGATCCCTTGATCGTCGGCAGATCAAGCCCCGGTGATCACCGGATATGAAGCAACCTCCTTCTCGGTGGAGAAACCTCCCCACAGTGTGTTTCAAACAATGATATAGAATGAGCACAAAGAAACAACAAGAAGGATCTTACTCAACCACTTAGCAAGGACAAAAACACAGCAAGCTTCCCTGAGCTCCACCCAGTGGCGATCTCACGCAGAACCCTTCTCCGTGTCTTCCCACTGTCAGACTCCAAGCCTCTTGTTTTCTCCTTCAAGCGCTCAAGTATGATGATTACTTCTCAATAGCTTGCTCAGAATGATTGAAGAACTCAAGAACAGCAAGCTTAATGTGGAGCAAAAACAAAACGCAGGAACTCAAGCGCACAAGACTCAATTGTTACTGAACACTACAACTCTCGTTCCTTTTGTTTCTCCGCTAAGCAACAGATGATCTCATCTCCAGCAGCCTACAGCTGCCTCACTGCCAACGCGCCAGCTACACTGAACCCTAACTGAACTTCCTGAGCTCCCTCAGCCAAGCTTCAGTCAGCAGCTTCAGTCCTGCATCCAGCCATTGCAACCTGTGTGGAGAAAGGGACAAACCTGCTCCAAGGAAAGCTCTCATTGACTTCTCCTTGAGTGTTTGAATCCTCCCCTGTCACCTGAAACTTACTCAGAGTATTAGAGCAGCAAATCAAACAGCATATCAAATATCAGAGGAAAGTGGCAGCGAATCGGTTGTGTTCAGACGCGATCAGAGCGTCTGACAATGCAATTTGAATTAAAGTGATCGGTCACCGGACCGATCAAAGAGCCTCCTGATCGGTCACCAGACCAATCAGGATGGTTCCAGACCGATCAGGCTTCGTCTTGATCGATCCCCAACGCTCAATTAGAAATCGCGATTTCTTTGAGATTCTCCAGGAACGATCACCAGACCGATCCCAGGTCGTGGATCATTCACCGGACCGATCCACCCTTATATTGGGTGATTTCTGAGTTTTGCAGGCTAAGCTTTCTGATCGGTCACCGGACCGATCAGGCAGCCTCCTGATCGGTCACCAGACCGATCAGAACCTGACCAGACCGATCAGGCTCCGTCCTGATCGATCATAGAGAGGAATTTGCGACGCTTGATCGTTCTCCGGAATGATCTGCACAGTAAACCTGATCGGTCATTAGACCGATCAGGAGCAGTTCAGCAAGGGAACTCAACCTCACTGCTCGCTCCCTGATCGGTCACCAGTGTTGGTGCAGAATGCACCCAAGTCAAACCTGTGTTTTGATAATGGCAACATAGGTCAAAAGTTAAGACTGTCTTGCTTTCTAACAAGTTAATCTAGTGTGCAGTAAAAGCCCTAGCGAAGGACTGCTAGGCACTGGCGAAGGAATGCCAGGGTAAAAAGCCCTAGCGAAGGACTGCTAGGCACTGGCGAAGGACTGTCAGTCTCAAGCCCTAGCAAAGGACTGCTAGGCAACTGGCGAAGGACTGCCAGTTTACAAGACCTAACAAAGGACCGTCAGGCAAAAGTCCAACCAAAGGAGCGGTTGGCATCAGGTAAATTCTCCCGAGAGGAGTAGGTGAGGACGCGTTCCCCGTCGAGGGAACAGTAGGCGTCGGTTCGACCTAGGACTCCATTTTGGAGACCAAAGTCAGAACCAAGACAGCTAAGGCTGTATAAAATAATAATTAATTGTTTTATTGTGTTTCGGACTAACCCTGGATGCAGGACCAAAGGAACGTGTATCTGCAGCTCAGAGAGCCTCAAAGGAGTGAGGCAACAGCTGTGTAGGGCGCCCTGAGTGTCTAGGGCGCCTCCAAGGTGAACAAGAAACAAGTAAGGCAAAAAGGTGTGCAGCTAACAACTGGCCGAGGCGCCCTCTGCAGCCAGGGTGCCCTCAGCAGCCAGGGCGCCCTGAGCGCCAAGGGCGCCCTGGCGCCCAGGGCGCCCTGAGCGCCAAGGGCGCCCTGAGCGCCAAGGGCGCCCTGAGCGCCAGGCGCCTGAGCCCAGGGCGCCCTGAGCGCCCAGGGCGCCCTCAGGTCCAAGGCGCTTCGCGCCTACGCCAGCGAGGCCGATCAAATCTATCCAGCCGAGAAGACCGGGTCAACGAAGGCGCCCTCAGCGACCAGGGCGCCCCAAAGGTCAAACTTCATCTCTATTTAGGCGGGATAAAGCTTGACCGAGCAAACTGCGGATCGGATGACACTTGGCAGGGCGCCCCCGACGTCCAGGGCGCCCTAGGGGCTATAAATAGCACCCCTCGACCCCAAGCTTCACATCAACTTGATTCCAAAGCTTCCACGCTCTTCTACGCTCGTGCCTTGCTCCAGAAACGCCTCACCTCGAGCCGACGACGTACCGCTGCCCCGAAAAGGGTCGATACACTCCGGACGTCGGTAACGAAGAGCTTAATTTTTATTATTATTTTATTGCACTCTCTTTGTAATTGAAATTATTGTAACCTCTTTGCGCGAATATAGAATTGCCCAAAGTAAACGGTCAACGACCGTGGGCCTTGGAGTAGGAGTCGACACAGGCTCCGAACCAAGTAAATCGACTGTATCTTTTGTGCTGTGTTTTGTTTTATTTTATTTCCGCTGTGCACTTACTCTTAGCTTTCCGAAAAAGAACGATTTCCGATATTCACCCCCCCTCTATTGGTTTTCACGATCCAACAAGTGGTATCAGAGCGGGGTTATTCAAACTTGGTGCAACCACTAGTTTGAAATTTTTTTTCGGATTTCTTTTTAATTTTATCATTCTATTTTCTTTATCTTACGAATTTTTCGATAAAAATTTCATTCGTTTTTTTTGGCAAGGTTGGTGCAACACCCCTTGTCTTTAATTTATCCAGCACTGCTAATCCAAGACCAAGTCTTGGCAAATTTCTTTTAGCTTTCTTTTTCAGTCTAAATGGCCATGCAAGAGGGATTCAGCACCGCAAGACCTCCACTCTTCAGTCGAGAAGACTTTTCCTACTGGAAAAGTCGCATGGAGGTCCACCTGAAAACTCAGGTGGACATGTGGATCATTATCCAGTCCGGTCTGGAGATCCCCCGAAATGCAGAAGGACTTCCACAAAGCTACTCGGAGTGGGACAACACTCTAAAACGCAAGATAGAAGCCGATGCAAAAGCGACACAAACCCTACAATGCGGGCTGACAAAGGAAGAGCTGAACCGCGTGGGCCCCTTCAATAGTGCAAAGGAGCTATGGACAAAACTGATCGAGACAAAACTGATCGAGCTGCACGAAGGGACTTCAGATACTCGGATCAGCAAGAGGGATCTACTGCTGAATAAACTCTACACTATCAAGATGGCCGACAACGAATCAGCAGCCCAGCTCCACGCACGAATCCAGGAGGTAATGAACGGTCTTCACACAATAGGTCACAAGGTTGAAAACCGTGACCTAATAAGGTATACTCTAAACGCCTTTCCTAGAAACACCTTGTGGGCATCTATGGTAGATGCATACAAGGTCTCTAGAGATCTTTCTAAAATAAAATTAGACGAATTATTTTCTGAACTAGAACTGCACTAACAAACTAACACCAATATGGTTGAGAAAGGTATTGCTTTTCTTGCAGGCAAGACTGGAAGAACAACGAAGAAGAAGCCTGAACCTGAAACCGAATCTAACTCAGACTCAGATTCAAAAGAAGAAGATAGAGATCAAACTAAGCTGGTCCGGCTCGCTCGAAGCTACTACAAGGAGCTGAAGAACCGAACCAACAAACGAAAAATCGGCCGAAGAAAGGACGAACCAACTGAACCAGCAAACAAGCCCAATATGACCTGCTACGAGTGCAAGAAAAAGGGCCACTACAAGTCAGAATGCCCTAACCTAAAGGAGACTAAAAAGCCGAGAAGAAAGAAGGCACTGCAAGCAACCTGGGACGAGTCTTCCTCAGAAGAAGAAGAAGAGGTACCCCAGTCCAACCTCCTAGCTCTGACCGCCTTGGATAAAGTCGAGACAGAATCAGAATCAGAACAAGAGGACGGCGAGCTGACCTTCATAGAAGACGGAGAAATAAAGGTAACTGGTTTTAATAAATTGCAATTAAGTGAGTTGATTTCGTTTCTTTCTCGAGACTTGGCTAAAGCCAAACTCCGAGTCGAATCCCTCCGACAGGAAGTAAAACTCCTGAAAGAGGGAGCTGACTCTAAACCCTTAACCGAGAAGGTTCAGGAAGGAAATTCTATTCAAGTTGAAAAACTTGAAAAGGAGAACTCCTCCCTGAAAACTCAGGTTAAGGAATTTAGAACAGCTTTAGAACGATTTACATCTGGTTCCAAGGGTCTTGACATGATCCTTGGAAAACAGAAATCAGTTCTAAATCGATCCGGACTTGGCTACCGAACCAAATCCCGACAAAGATCATATTTGTCTGTACTGAATCAGTCCAGAGGCAAAATTCAGGCATGGGTACCTAAACTATGCCTGAACAAACCGACTGGATCAAATCAGTATTGGATCCCCAAGGACAAGATTCACATCTTGCCTAACCATCACCATGGCTTTAGTCCAGGGGGAGCCAAACTAAAAACTATTTTCATTATTAGATAAACTTGTTATTATTGATTTAAGTTGCTTGATTGTTTGCCTGTTTACTTAATTTCTGCAATATACCATGCTTAGACTTAGGCTAGCTTAAGGACTAAACAAACTTAGCTGAAATTTGATAACATAGTATTGGGTGGAGGTGAGATGATAGTACGTTGGGGAAACCAATTCTAATAAGATCAAGTTCACTTGGTCTCTTTAGACTGGCGGAACTAGCCGAAGCTACCGATCCAAAACCCAAACTAGTTAGACCAGAAATTTTTCAGAAATTGATTTTGAAAATGAAATTTCATTAAAAGGCTTTGTCAAGGAAAGGGTGGATGATCCCATAAGGCTTCGGCCAAAGAAGGCCTAGTGCCTCGCCAAGACCTGGAAGCCAATTTTTGAATTTCAAATTCAAATTAATTTTTGTCAAATTCGAATCTAACACAAAATTTCAGTTATTTATAGATTTAAACATTTTTAATTGTTTTCAAAATTAATTAAGTTTTTAAAATGTAATTATCCTTCAAAATTAATCAAAATTTTCAAAATTTTCAAAACTATCAAAACCTGTCTCACAAAACCTATAAGGTTAACGTGATTGAAAACCCTAGATTTGGGTGAGACAGACTAGGCAGTGAAACTCAATTTAAGCTGTTCCTGATTCTAATTGGATCCAAATCAAGAAAATTCTTTATGCGTAGGAACATAAAGATTTGGACCAATGGATGTTGGATAGCGGCTGCTCCAGACACATGACTGGAGATAAATTGAAGTTCACCAATCTCAAACTCAAAAACCTAGGCTCAGTGGCTTTTGGCAATAATGCTACACTCAAGGTAATTGGGTCAGGTAACATTGAGCTTAAATCTGATTTCATTATTAAGAAAGTTCTATTGGTTGAAAACTTTAATTTTAACTTGCTTAGCATAAGTCAGTTATGTGATTCTGGTTATAGAGTTACTTTCAACAGTTCCAACTGCCTAATTAAAAATGAACAAGACTCAGAAATCATACTTAAGGGCACTAGGAAAAACAATGTATACACTATAAATCTTCCTATTATACCCAAATGTATGTTAACACAATTAGAACAATCAAACCTCTGACATAGGAGATTAGGACATACCAATTTGAGAACTATCTCAAAAATTACCCAACTTGGCTTAATCAAAGGTATCCCCAACATCAAAAATAATGAAAACCTAATATGTGAATCATGCAATCAAGGTAAGCAAACCAAATCCAATCACAGACTAATTCAGTCTGATTTAACTCAAACCACACTTGAGCTCCTGCACCTTGACCTATTTGATTCACATGGAGCAGGAACCAATACTGCTTAGTAATAGTTGATGATTACTCTAGATTTACCTGGGTTAGGTTCCTAAAAACCAAAGATGAAACCCTAAATCTATTTATTGAATTATGTAAACTAATTGAAAATCAAAATGACACTAAAATTAAAAGACTTAGGAGTGATCACGGGGGAGAGTTTGAAAATAAAAAATTTGATGAATTCTGTAAGGTAAATGGGTATTTACATGAATTTTCATGTCCTAGAACCCCCAACAAAATGGGATAGTTGAGCGAAGGAATAGAACCTTACAAGAAGCCGCTAGGGCTATGCTCAACGAGTTTAAACTAGAAAACCAATTCTGGGCAGAAGCAACTAGTACAGCCTGTTATATCCAAAATAGGGTTTTGATCAATAAGCAACACAACAAAACCCCCTATGAACTGTACTACCATAGACTTCCAAACCTACATTACCTAAGGGTCTTTGGGTGCAAAGTCCATATCCTAAACACCAAAGACTATTTAGGAAAATTTCAATCCAAGTCAAACCCAGGCATTTTTCTAGGGTATTCAACCACAAGTAGAGCCTATAGAGTTTACAACAAACAAACTAAGAAAATTGAAGAAACAACCAACTTAATTTTTGATGAAGAAATCAACTCAAATTCTAATAATCCAGAACCAATTTCATCAAACTCTGACCAAGAAAACGAACTAACTATTGAACCAATTAATGAACCAAGAATCGAACCACCAAATGAACCAGTCCAAAGAATCGAACCAAATAGTGAACCAAACCAACCAGCCGGACCTGAGGCTGAACCAAGCTCTAGAAGAACAAAGAAACCCAGACTTAGTCACCCAACCGATCAAATTGTGGGTGATCCAACTCTAGGAATCAGGACTAGGTCTTCCCATAGGAACCTTAGTCAAATAGCTATGATATCAAAAATTGAACCCAAAACTATAGAAGAAGCCCTGCCTGATCCTGATTGGATCATAGCTATGCAAGAAGAATTAACCCAATTTGAGAGGAACCAAGTCTGGGAACTAGTGCCTAAACCTGAAGGTAAATCCATTATAGATACTAAGTGGGTCTTTAGGAACAAGCTAAATGATCAAGGAGAAATAGTCAGAAATAAAGCCCGCTTAGTAGCTAAGGGATTCAGCCAAGTAGAGGGACTAGACTATGATGAAACATATGCCCCAGTAGCTAGACTTGAGTCCATTAGAATGTTATTGGCCTTTGCATCCCATAAAGGATTCAAATTATATCAAATGGATGTAAAGTCAGCATTTTTAAATGGATTTATTAAAGAAGAAGTTTATGTAGGGCAACCCCCCGGGTTTGAGGACTTAGACAAACCTAACCATGTCTACAAACTAACTAAAGCCCTATATGGATTAAAACAAGCACCTAGGGCTTGGTATGAAAGACTATCAACTTACTTAACTACTAAAGAATTTAAACAAGGCCAAATTGACTCAACCCTATTCATTAAAACCCTAGGAAAAGATATATTTATTGCCCAAATTTACGTAGATGACATAATCTTTGGATCCACCAACACCTACTTTCTAAAAGAATTTGTCAAGATAATGGAAGATGAATTTGAAATGAGCTTAGTTGGTGAGCTTACATTTTTCCTAGGACTACAAATCAAACAAACTAGGGATGGTAACTACGTTCATCAATTCAAATATGCTAAAGAATTAATAAAGAAATTTAAAATGGATAATTCTAAAAGTATAAGTACCCCCATGGCCACTAATGTAAAAATAGATAGTGACCCTGATGGTAAACCAGTGGACCCTAAACTCTATAGGAGTATGATAGGTAGCCTACTGTACCTTATAGCCAGCAGACCTGATATTCTTTTTGCTGTAGGGATGTGTGCTAGATACCAAACTTGTGCTAAGGAAACGCACCTAGCAGCCCTAAAAAGAATTTTAAGATATGTAAAGGGCACCCTAAATGTAGGGATTTGGTATCCTAGAACTTCAACTTTTGATTTAACAGGATATACAGATTCTGACTATGCAGGCTGTAAGTTAGATAGAAAGAGCACAAGTGGAAGCTGCCAACTGCTAGGTCAGAGTCTAGTTAGTTGGTGCAGCAGAAAACAACACTGTGTAGCTCTATCCACAACTGAAGCTGAGTATGTGGCATTAGGAGAATGTGTGGCTCAACTTTTATGGATGATGCACACACTTAAGGACTATCAGCTCAACTACACCCAAACTCAAGTATTTATTGACAATATAAGTTCAATTAATTTAACTAAGAACCCAATCCAACACTCCAGAACCAAACATATAGAAGTCAAACATCATTTTGTAAGAGACCATGTAACCAGGGGTGAAATAGTACTCAAGTATATTGACTCTAAATCCAACCTAGCTGATATATTCACAAAGCCCTTACCTGAGTCTGAGTTCAGCTCACTAAGAAGGCAGTTAGGATTGTGCTCTGTAGAATAGAGAAACTCAATTTTTTTCTTTATTTAAAAAAAATTGTTTCTAAAAATAGAATTTGAAAAATTGCTTTACTTAATTTTAAAATCAATTTTTTTTCCTTTCGACTTAGTTTTATTTAAAAACTACCCCCTTTCAAAACTAGGGATTTTTCGAAAGTGGACTTAGGCTAGGCCCTAACCCTAGAACTGCATGCACCTATAGACTTAGAAGCCAGCATCTCACAAGCACCTTAGGGTACTTATGATTGATAACCTAGAAAGGGTTGAGATGCTTAGGTCTTTGCCTTAATTCAAGATGCTTTAAGTCAGTGCATCTGCAGTAATTGGGGCACTAAATACAACTTATACAGCAATCAAGTTAAGTGTCAAGCTTAGAAAATCTAACTTGAACAGAAACACTTAACTTGACTAACCCTAGCAAAAACTACTGTATATAACAGTTAGTAAGTAGCTAATTGGGTTAGACAGGTCCCAACAGAGATAATTGATTGATTTAGTGTAATTGATTGATCTAGTGTAAATCTAACTGGTTTAGTACAGCAAATTATCATTTTCTGTATTCATGCTATATTTATCTGTTTTGATATATGGCAAAGGGGGAGAGATAGAGATAAGAGAAAAAATTTTTTCCAATTATTCAAAAAGTTTCAAAAAATTTTTTTCTAAATTTTTCCTTTATTCAAAAAGTTTCAAAATTCTTTACTTCTAAATATTGCTAAGTACTTTAGCGTCAACTTTCAAAATTTTGCTAAAGATTTCAAAATTTTGCTAAGTACTCTAGCCTCAAAATTTTTGCTCAAGCTCTCAAAATTTTGCAAAGTACTCTAGCCTTTTAAAAGGCTCTTACTTAAGCTTGTCAAATTTTTTTCTCACTAAAGCTTAAGTATTTCAAAATTGTCAAGTACTAAAGTGTATCAAATCCTACTAAGTACTTAAGCTTGCTATATCCTACTGAGTACTTAAGCTAACATTTTTGAGTACTTTAAAACTTAAGACTTTAAATTTTTTTTGGTAATCTAATTATGCTCTAGCTTAAGTCACCTCTAAAGACCTAAAACTTAAAGTTTTCAAAGTACAAGTAAAGTTTTTTTTAACCCCACGAATTTTTGAAAAATCTAGGGGAGATTCCTTCCAGGGGGAGGGAACAAAAGTTAAAACTGTTTTATGTTTTGCTTAACTTAACTTTTTGAACTAGGGTTGCCATAAATCAAAAAGGGGGAGATTGTTGGTGCAGAATGCACCAAGTCAAACCTGTGTTTTGATAATGGCAACATAGGTCAAAAGTTAAGTCTGTCTTGCTTTCTAACAAGTTAATCTAGTGTGCAGTAAAAGCCCTAGCGAAGGACTGCTAGGCACTGGCGAAGGAATGCCAGGGTAAAAAGCCCTAGCAAAGGACTGCTAGGCACTGGCGAAGGACTGTCAGTCTCAAGCCCTAGCAAAGGACTGCTAGGCAACTGGCGAAGGACTGCCAGTTTACAAGACCTGACAAAGGACCGTCAGGCAAAAGTCCAACCAAAGGAGCGGTTGGCATCAGGTAAATTCTCCCGAGAGGAGTAGGTGAGGACGCGTTCCCCGTCGAGGGAACAGTAGGCGTCGGTTCGACCTAGGACTCCATTTTGGAGACCAAAGTCAGAACCAAGACAGCTAAGGCTGTATAAAATAATAATTAATTGTTTTATTGTGTTTCGGACTAACCCTGGATGCAGGACCAAAGGAACGTGTGTCTGCAGCTCAGAGAGCCTCAAAGGAGTGTGGCAGCAGCTGAGTAGGGCGCCCTGAGTGTCTAGGGCGCCTCCAAGGTGAACAAGAAACAAGTAAGGCAAAAAGGTGTGCGGCAAAATCGTTGGATTTTAAGCGGAGTGCTACAGGGCGATTTTGAAGGCGATTCTTTTCGAGCGGCTTCCTTCCATAGCGGCGATGGCCGCCGGCGTCAGCAATCAGCTGGCGCCGGACTCCACAGCTTTTCCCCCTCTTTCAAAAGGAGCTCAACACTCTGAGAGCTTGCTGATTCCACAAGGAGCACCAGCTGAGACTTCAATTTCTTACGTTGCGGCGCTGAGACCATCTTCACCAAGGGCGTCTAAAAAGACCTTCGATGAGATTGGAGACGATTTCAAAGAGTTTATGATCTATAATGACAAGCCCGGAATCTTCTACTCTGCGGAAGAAGTTTCATCAATGGCAGATCCTTACCGGTATTCTCTAATTGGAAAATTTTCCGGCAAACGCCCAATCTTCTCTATCATTAAGCTGGCTTTCCAATCCCTAGGGCTTTCTAGCCCTTATAACATCCGAGTGCTGCGATCGGGACACATATTTCTACATCTTACATCAAAAGCGGATATGGCAAGAATCTGGGCAAGGGGAATATGGTTCATCGGTGGAATCCCTCTCCGAATCTTCAAATGGACACCAAACTTCTCTTATACTGTCGAATCTTCGATAGCCCCGGTATGGATCCAACTCCCGAACTTACCCATACATATGTTTAACAAGAAGAGCCTGTTTTCCGCCGCTCGCATTGTAGGGATCCCAATTAAGATTGATGAAGCGACGGCTGATGGCTCAAGATTATACATGGCGAGAATTTGTGTCGAAATCGATCTGCTCAAGCCAAGGGTTAATGAATTTTGGATCGGGATAGGAGAAGAAAAGAGATTGCAGAGAGTTATCTTTGAGAAATGCCCCAAGTACTGCACTTCTTGTTCTCATTTGGGTCATTCGGTTGAAGAATGCTATGCTAATGGAAGCCTTCCCTTCCCTTCTTGGCGAAAGAATGACACGGATGAGAGGTTTTCAGAAGATAAGCTGGGAAAGGAAGCTAGAAAGGAGGTTAGTGATTCAATAAATGGTATACGAAAAGGTGAAAAAAATAAAGAAGGAAAACAGACTTGGATACAGAAAGACAAAATAAACAGCCACCTAGCTAATAGCAACAAATACCAAATTCTGGCTTCCTCAGATAAGGAAGAATCAGAAGATCTGAATGTGATCCAAGAACTGAGGGGAACAAGTGACATAGCAAACAAGAAGGCTGACACGCAAGACAACATAGAAGAACAGAATTTTATCAAGGTTAATGATCAAATTACTCAGATTTCTGTCCCAGAAAGGACAGTGCAGTTTGTGCCAGTTTCAAATTCAAATGATATTCCTACTGCTGAAAGATTATTTTCTGAAGAAAGAACATCGGCTGAGATCTAATCAGAACCAGAAATCAGAAGGAAGGCAAATTTTGAGGCAGACAAAACAGAGGTGGAATTTCATATTGAGAAGGTTTCGGATCTAGTAGCCCAAGAGGATGTATACTTCCAAGATAATTCTAATGATTCAATGGAAGTTGAGATTGCAAAAACTTTTATAGAAGAAGACGCTCCAGAACAAGAAGGTATGAGACAACTGAATAGATCTACTTCCTTACCTTCTTCTTTAAAAATTCCTCTAATTAAAGCAAGATCAAAAGTTCCTCCTGATATACCTCAAATGGTTACCAGAAGTAAATCTCAAGCTCAAAGGCTTTCTAACCCCCCCTTATTATAATGTCGGGTCTTATTTGGAATATTAGGGGGATAGGAAATCTTGCATCGCTCAGAAGATTGACATATTTGAAAAATCATTACCATCTAAATTTCTTGGGTATCTTGGAACCAATGATTAATCTTGATGAAGACTTTATTAAACGAAGACTTGGATTTCCTTCAGTTTTTTCTAATTGCTCAGGTAAAATATGGTTTTCTCATGATGCAAATATTGTTTGTACAGTTTTGAAGGATCATGATCAGTTTTTACATTTAAAACTGAAATATACTATGCTTCCTCTGGATATTTTGATTACAATAGTCTATGCTAAATGTTCTAGAGTGGACAGATATGAGTTATGGGAGCAGCTGGAATCTATTAGACCTTTAAATGAGGAGCCTTGGATGGTAGGTGGAGACTTTAATGTAATTGCTAATGAATCAGAGATCTCAACTGGCATTTTAACAGGGGTTGGTGCTATAGAAGATTTTAATAATTTTATGATGATAACAGGATTGATTGATGCAGGATTTGTAGGTGATCGTTTCACCTGGACAAATAATAGAATATGGAAGAGGTTGGACAGGATCCTAATCTCTAATTCTTGGCAAAGTAATGGGATTTCAGTCAGAGTTGAACATTTGAGCAGAGCAGCTTCAGACCATTGCCCCCTGCTTGTCTCTTTTCCAGTTGCTGAACAAGTGGTTTCCTCCTTCAGGTTTCAAAAAATGTGGCTAAGACATCATGGCTTCTTACAAACTGTTAGATTAAATTGGAACTTGCCAATTTCTAATGGTGGAATGCAAAAGCTACAAATCAAATTAAAGAGGCTGAAAAGTCACTTAAAATGGTGGAACAGAGATATCTTTGGAAACATACATGACAATGTGCAAAAAGCGGAAGAACAGTTTAAGGAGGCAGAGAAAACATTTGACAGCGTGCCTTCAGAGACAAATAGAATCAATAAAAACAAACTGCAAGCTCAACTTTTTAAAACTCTACAGATGGAAGAAGATTTCTGGAAGCAAAGGGCTGCTGTAAAAGGGATGGGTGAAGGTGATAGAAATACCAAGTTCTTTCATAATTTGGTAAAAACAAAAAGGACAGCTAATAGAATTTTTAGAATATGGGAAGATGGAAAATGTTTGGAAAATCCGGAACTGATTAAAGCTTCGGGTGTTAATTTTTTTGAGCAATTATTGACAGGTGAACCTTTCAATGGCAATATGGCGGATCTTGAATGTATACCGAAGTTGATAAATTCAGCGGAAAATATGGATTTAACTACCCTACCTTCTAAAGAAGAAGTAAAAAAGGTTGTTTGGGAAATGAATCAAGAAAGTGTTGCGGGTCCGGATGGTTTTTCAGCTTCCTTTTATACATCATGTTGGGACATCATTCATGAAGATGTTTTTCAGGCAGTGTTGGATTTCTTTAAGGGAGGATCACTACCAAAAGGTATGGTTGCAACGACTATCATTTTAATCCCAAAGTCAGAAAATGCGCAAACCTGGCAAGAATTCAGACCTATCAGCCTATGCAATGTTTCTTACAAAATTATATCTAAATTGTTGGCAAATAGGTTGAGACAAATTTTGAACAAGATAATATCTCCAACACAAAGTGGCTTTGTTGAGAGCAGACTGATATCAGATAATATTTTATTGGCTCAAGAATTGACAAACAAATTAAACCACCATGTTAGAGGGGGCAATGTTATAATGAAATTGGACATGGCTAAAGCTTTTGATAGGGTTCAATGGAGCCTTTTATTCAGAATTATGGCAGCATTTGGTTTTTCAAAACACTTTATAGACATGATTGAAAGATGCATTTCTGTAGTTTGGTTTTCTATTCGCATCAATGGACAGTTGACAGGTTTCTTTCAATCAAAAAGAGGGTTACGACAAGGGGACCCAATTTCACCCTTTTTGTTTATTATTGTCTCTGAACTTTTATCCAGGGGTCTAGAGAAGCTCTTTAACAATTATCCTAAATTGGGATATTCTACAGGTTGTAGTATGAAGATCTCACACCTTGCATATGCGGATGATGTTATAATATTCCTGAATGGTTCAATTGATTGTATAAAATTGCTAAAGAGCTTCTTGAATACTTATGAAGAACATTCGGGGCAAACGGTGAATGCAATGAAGAGTTTGATTTACTTATCTAGCAAGATATCAAATAATCGAAAGGATTTAATTCTGGCTAAGACAGGATTTATGGAAGGCACATGGCCTATAAAATACTTGGGAATTCCTCTTTTACTGGACACCGGAAATCAATTTACTTTCAACCCTTAATAGAAAAGATAAGGAAAAAGCTTATGGGATGGAATCTGACACGGTTGACATATGGAGGACGCTTACTATTAATCCAGAGTGTTCTATCTTCTATGCCACTATATTTGTTGCAAGTGATTCTTCCCCCTTTGTCTATTCTTCACAGTGTGGAGATGACTTTTGCTAAATTCTTTTGGGGTTCTACGGAAATAAATAAAAAGTCCATTGGGTGGCATGGTCAGATATCAGTAAGCATAAAACAGAAGGAGGATTAGGATTAAGAAAGCTTGCAGATATTAGTCTTGCAATGGTGATTAAACTATGGTTTAGATTCAGAGAGCAAAATACCCTCTGGGCTTCATATCTATCTAATTTTTATTGTGGATCCACACATCCGGTTATTGTAGAATTAAAGAAAAATGCATCTGCTTGTTGGCGTAGGCTTATGAAAGTGCGTAACTTGGCGGAGCAAAATATTGGCTGGATTCTGGGAAATGGAAAGATTAATTTTTGGTATGATACTTGGTTAAATGATGAACCACTTTTTAAATTGACTGAACCGAATGGAAATATTGGATTAAAGGTTGAGGAATTCATAGATGGCTCTCATTGGAAAATGGAAGAAATTAATAGATTACTCCCGGTTGATACTGCCGAATTGATAGCTGATGTTCCTTGTCACCTAGTAGCTGATCAAATTATTTGGAAACCTTCTCAAGATGGTAGTTTCTCTTTAAAATTGGCTTGGAATAGTATCCGGCAAACACAAAATAGAAACTCCATAAATTATGCAATTTGGTGCGGGATACTTAAACCGAGCATATCTATTTTTGCGTGGAGGTTCTTGAAAAGAAAACTTCCTTTAGACACCATATTACAACATCGTGGGATTACCCTAGTCTCTAAATGTCAATGTTGTAGCTCTTTAGAGACTTGGAATCATTTGTTTTTTGAAGGGCCAATAGCTAAAGAAATTTGGGCTTACTTTGCTAGTCTGTTTTGTGTTAATCGGTTTTCCTTATTGGAAGAATGGAAGATTGGGTTGGACTGGTCAAAAGGGGGTCACATTAAAGAGGTAATGCCTTTTCTTATTGTTTGGTTCTTATGGTCAGCTAGAAATGAAGCTAAGCATGAAGAAGTTAAACAAGAGGTTCGGAATATCAAAAGAAAGATAATTCAATATTGTTGGTTGGGTGAAGCCGCAGGTATTATAAAGAATAAACATTGGAAAGGCTTCACCTCGGTTGCTAAAATGTGGGGGCTGGACATTAAGATAAAAGCTAGAACATCTATTATAATGGTGCGATGGTATCGACCAAAATTTGGAGGCTATAAATTGAACACAGATGGATGTTCGAAAGGGAATCCGGGGGAGGCTTCGTTTGGGGCTATAATTAGAGACCATGAAGGACATTTCATAATGGCAAAATATGGAACTTTGGGTTTTTCTTCAAATACTAAAGCTGAACTCTATGCTATTGCTTTTGGGTTAGAACTATGCATAGCTAATCTCCTTCTTCCAATTTGGTTGGAATCAGACTCCTTGGTAGCATTGAGATTAATTCATTCTTCTTCAATATGTTGGGAATACAGAAAATTATTCTGAGAATCAGATTGTTAGTGAAAAAATACCATGTGGTTTACTCACATGTATATAGAGAAGCAAATGCGGCGGCGGATTATTTGGCTAATTCAGCTTTTAAGTTGCAAGGCGAAAAAGTGTTATTCAAAAAAGATATTGACAAGACTTTATATGGTATTTGTAAGATGGATAGGATGGGTTTCCCTAATATTAAGATGGTCCGGAAATTGTTGTAGCAAGTATAAACAATATAAATGGAAGACCTTCTTAATCATTTCTATTTCTCTCTTGATCAAATGGTATTATCTGACTTGCTCCTGATTTCTCTAGCAGAAGCAGATTTATAAACCTTACAACCTATCAGGCTCTGGTTCTCAATCTATCAGACTTTGTATTTTCTGAATACTCTTTTATTGGTTGTCATTTCCTCTCCATAATGCTGTCGACTGAAATTTTATTATTGCTGGCTTAATGATATTGAAAAGACTCGGATTGGCAATTATATATCTGTTCTTGAATGGCTGTCGACTGAAATTTGGACTGGCTTTAATTTTCCCTTGGTTGCTATACCTGGTATCTTATCTGGAATTTCTGGTAGATAGTATCAGGTAGATCTTATCTGATCTCAACTAAACTTCGAAAGCTTTATTTCTGAAGGGCTGATGAGGCTGAATCTGCAATATGATAAGTGGCTTGCTTTTGATTTCTGTTTCAACCTCTCAGACCTTGTATTTCTCTGAATATTCTATTTCTGGACTTCCTATATCTGGCAATAGAATCTTTGGAACTTGAATCAAATATTAGACTGGTAGTTGGAATGGTTTTAAGTTTCCATTGGTTGCTATATCTGATGTCTTTTCTGAAATTTATCTGAATCTGGTAGACAATATCAGGTTTGATGAGGTTGAACTTGTAACATAAATATTAAGCCCTCAAATGTCTTTCGGATGTTTATGGAATATCCTTGAAGCTGAAGACCTTCTGATACTTGGAAAGGCTAGAAGATCTATTGGTTTTCTTTGTATATGAACCTAGAAATGCAAGGTGGATTAAATAGGTTCAGAATTTCATGGGTTCTTCATAATATATTTTGTCAAAATCTCTGATTAAAAGGGGATGCTTATTTGAAGGCCTTCCAATAGAATTGGTGGAACTTTTATGTTTGGCAGATTTAATGATCTATCTAATTTGAAAAATATAAATCAAGGCTGAAATCTGAAATTGTTTGCTTAGTTGATATCGAGCTGTACCTGATCTCAACTGATTTCTGAAGTTTTACTCTGGAAATCGGTTTTCTGAAAATGAATGAAGGACAAGAATGGAATACTCTGAACCTGAGGAACGCACCTTATGCTTTGAAGATATTTCTTAAAGGCTCCTTATGGGCTGTGCTTAGAAAGACTAGCAGATGCTCAGAATTTTTGCAGGTTTTCCATATATGTTTCTTGATATGCAAGGTGGATTTACTGATGCTCAGAATTTCATGAATTTTTCTTAATGCACATCACAACAGGGGAAGTAACCAATACAAGAGAAAGGGTTTGAGTGAATATTTTCTAAATTGTGTTTTTGTTGAGTTTCCAAATGTAAATCACTGTCTTTTTGTAATTCTATATCAGAAGGTCAGGTTTGGCCCCCCTTCTAATATAGATTTTCCTTTACTTGAAATAAGATCTTTTCTTCCAAAAAAAAAAAAAGGTGTGCGGCTAACAACTGGCCGAGGCGCCCTCTGCAGCCAGGGCGCCCTCAGCAGCCAGGGCGCCCTGAGCGCCCAGGGCGCCCTCAGGTCCAAGGCGCTTCGCGCCTACGCCAGCGAGGCCGATCAAATCTATCCAGCTGAGAAGACCGGGTCAACGAAGGCGCCCTCAGCGACCAGGGCGCCCCAAAGGTCAAACTTCATCTCTATTTAGGCGGGATAAAGCTTGACCGAGCAAACTGCGGATCGGATGACACTTGGCAGGGCGCCCCCGACGTCCAGGGTGCCCTAGGGGCTATAAATAGCACCCCTCGACCCCAAGCTTCACATCAACTTGATTCCAAAGCTTCCATGCTCTTCTACGCTCGTGCCTTGCTCCAGAAACGCCTCACCTCGAGCCAACGACGTACCGCTGCCCCGAAAAGAGTCGATACACTCCGGATGTCGGTAACGAAGAGCTTAATTTTTATTATTATTTTATTGCACTCTCTTTGTAATTGAAATTATTGTAACCTCTTTGCGTGAATATAGAATTGCCCAAAGTAAACGGTCAACGACCGTGGGCCTTGGAGTAGGAGTCGACACAGGCTCCGAACCAAGTAAATCGACTGTATCTTTTGTGCTGTGTTTTGTTTTATTTTATTTCCGCTGTGCACTTACTCTTAGCTTTCCGATAAAGAACGATTTCCGATATTCACCCCCCCTCTATCGGTTTTCACGATCCAACAACCAGACCGATCAGGAGCCAGTCAATGGGTGAAACGCATACTCCCTGATCGATCACCAGATCAATCAGGAGCAGCACAGTAGGTTCCCAACCTCACTGTGTGCTCCCTGATCGGTCACCCGACCGATCAGTCATTGCTGGATCGGTCACCAGACCGATCCACGAAGGAGCAGCGTGCCAGAATCCCTGATCGATCACCAGACCGATCCAGGGACTCAAACTCAGCCCTCCAAGCTAAGTTTCCATCCACCTTAGCCCTCCAAGCTAAGGATTTTCCATCTAACTCTCCAAGTTGGAAATTTGCACCTAACCCTCCAAGTTAGGACTTTTCACCTAGCCCTCCAAGCTAGGACTTTTCACCCAACCCTTCCGAGTTAGAACATCATCCAACCTAGCCCTCCAAGCTAGGCACCTGACCCTCCAAGCCAGGACTTTTTCACCTAATTCTCCAGGATGGGAATTTGCACCTAACCCTCCAAGTTAGGACTTTCCACCTAGCCCTCCAAGCTAGGACTTTTCACCCAACCTTTCCGAATTAGGACTTTTCCAACACCTAGCCCTCCAAGCTAGGATTTTCCACACCTAACCCTCCAGGTTAGGATTTTCCAACACCTAGCCCTCCAGGCTAGAATCCTCCAAATCATGCCTAATCCTCGATCACGACTTAATCATAATCATCATCATCATCAACCTAAACTAAAATCGTTGTCAACACCAAAATAACAATCAGGGCCAGACTGCATCAACAATAGGGTTGTCCTGCTTATGTAAAGCGGACTGTATCAGACAAATTGGATGCTAAGTCTGATAAATGTCTATTTATTGGATACCCTAAGGAAACGAAGGGTTACCAATTCTATCATCCCTTTGAACAAAAGGTGTTTGTTTCAAGGCATGCTGTATTTCTGGAAAAAGAATTTCTTTTACAAGAAAACAGTGGGAGTAGCATTGAACTTGAAGAAGTTCAAGAAACTCCAATAGACATTACAGAGACACCTAGTCTAGACCCACAACCAATAACTCATAATGATGAGCTATCAATTGAACCTAAAACAACACCACTTCTTCGTAGGTCTAATAGGACACGCAATATTCCAGAGAGATACGGATTTCTCATAAGTGAATCGAACGACGTGTTACTCGTTAACAATGATGAACCTATCAGTTATGAAGATGTTCTGATAAATTCAGAAAGGGATAAATGGCTTGAAGCCATAAAGTCAGAAATGGATTCTATGTACGAAAATCAAGTATGGGACTTGGTTAACCCGCCTGAAGGGATTAAGCCCATAGGGTGCAAGTGGGTTTTCAAGAAGAAAACCGACATGGAAGGTAATGTTGTTACCTTTAAGGCTAGATTAGTGGCAAAAGGATATCGTAAGAAACAAGGAATTGATTATGACGAAACCTATTCGCCAGTAGCTATGCTCAAATCCATTCGGATGCTCCTGGCCATAGCAGCTCATTATGATTATGAGATATGGCAAATGGATGTGAAAATAGCTTTCCTTAATGGAAACCTGCTTGAGGATGTATACATGATACAACCTGAAGGTTTCACATCGGTTATAAAACCAAAGTATGCAAGCTTCGACGATCCATATATGGACTAAAGCAAGCATCCAGGAGCTGGAACATCCGTTTTGATGAGACAATCAAAGAGTTTGATTTCTCTCAAAATCCTGACGAACCTTGTGTATACAAGAAGGTTAGTGGGAGTGCAGTCGTATTCCTAGTGTTATATGTCGATGACATTTTACTTATAGGAAACGATATATCAGTCTTACAGCCAGTTAAAATTTGGTTGTCCAAAATTTTCTCCATGAAAGACCTGGGAGAAGCAACCTATATCCTTGGGATTAGAATCTACAGAGATAGATCAAAACGGTTGCTTGGTCTTTCACAGTCTACATATATAGACCGAGTGCTAGAAAGGTTTAGCATGTCGGAATCCAAGAAAGGTTACCTTCCCATCAGGCATGGGATCAACCTTTCAAAGTCTATGTGTCCGCGCACAGAAGACGAGAGGATTTGCATGAATAAGATTCCTTATGCATCCGCGATAAGATCTATCATGTATGCTATGTTATGTACTAGGCTCGATGTATCATATGCTCTGAGCGTCACAAGCAGATACCAGTCTGATCCAGGAATGGATCATTGGGCGGCTGTCAAGACAATCCTCAAGTACTTAAGAAGAACTAAGGATGTGTTCCTAATATATGGAGACGGTGATATGATAATACGTGGATATATAGATGCCAGTTTCCAGACAGATAAGGATGACTCCAAATCTCAATCCAGATACGTATTTATTTTGAATGGAGGTGCAGTAAGCTGGAAAAGTTCCAAGCAAGACATAGTAGCAGATTCTACCTCGGAAGCGGAATATATTGCAGCTTCGGAAGCAGCAAAGGAAGCAGTCTGGATCAAGAAGTTTGTCTCAGAACTTGGTGTGGTTCCAACCATTGATGAAGTAATACCAGTTTACTGCGACAACAATGGAGCTATTGCACAAGCAAAGGAACCAAGGTCTCATCAGCGATCCAAACATGTGCTTCGCCGCTATCATCTGATCAGAGAGATTATAAGTAGGAATGATATACAAATTGAGAAAATTCCCACTGAAAAGAATTTAGCAGATCCTTTAACTAAGGCCTTGCCTCAAAGTAAGTTTGAGGGTCATGTTAGAGCCTGTGGTATTGGGTACCATAGCGATTGGCATTAGGCCAAGTGGGAGTTTGTTAGTGATATGAGAAAAGTTCCTAAGGCAATCGCCTTATGATTGTAATCATTTATTTTTAATAAATGAATATTTACTATTTGAGTATACATGATTATTTGATTAAGATCTTAAGCTCATTTACTGAATGTCCGCAATACAATTCACAGCATGAGAGAATTTGTAATGAATTCATAACTAGTGATTATCTCTATATGTGCAATTATGAAGTATTGAAATTTCCCTAATCGATGAATTGATAAATACGGACACTATCAATTCTGTTGAGACTAGCATAGGTTATTCTCTAATCAGCTGATTCTCACTGGCTGGTGACATGGAGATGTCCGGAGATAAACATGAATGCTAGTTAAGGGAACTAGTTCATTGGAGTGACTGGCTGTAAAACTTCATATGGTAGTCTACATATAGATATGTCAGTGAAGTTCTTACTGCAGCTTAAGTGCGATGTTCCTTTGACTTGCGGTGTTTAAGTCATCTTGGTCATGGAGACTTATACTTTGACATCTTAAGCAAGCATCTCCAAGGAGGTGTGGACCCAGGATGATTGGGTATAAGCCGAAGTGCCCGAAGACGTTTGAACAGCCTACAAAGGATTCACCACTCCTTGCGAGGAGATGTATACCCGAGGCCTATCGTCGGATTGTTACTCGAAGCCTCTAGCCAGAGCATGACATGTTCAGAGTATGAATCTCTTAAATACATGAGAGTAATTAGAATCCATAGGACGAGTAAACGTTACTTGGGCTAGGTGTGATGTAGTCAGCCTAGTGGGGACTGACACACATAGACCATGTCCTGAACCAAGTGGGTATAAGATGGTGAAAGGAATGGGGCACGATTCATTATAGCTGCTGAAGGGTTTCAGAATCATTTCTGAGGTCAACCGTTGATCTTTCAATTAATTGGGGATCATGATGTACTACTAGATTCCACTCATGATCGTTCTATAATTAATTAGTTAATTATGGACGGCCGACATAAATTAAAAGCCTATTTGGTCACACACATAACGAGTAATTAGAAGGATTTAAAACGAGTTGAGAATTGGATTCTCCAATCGAGATAGACTATTTTTGGTATGTCCAAACAATAGTCAAAACTGAATTTATTTCAGACGCATCGGAAGCATAGAATGGCTAAGTCTTTTAAAGACTTAATGGGTGAATTAAATAAGTTTAATTCATTAAGGGATTTGATCCAATTGGGGTTAGATGGGCCGACCAAGGAAGGGGGCCTCCTCTCTTCTTGTCATGGCTGGCCACCACCATAAGAGGATAAGGCTATTTTGGTTTGTTTTATAAAATAGACCAAAGGTTGGTTTATTTTATAAAAGGTTATATAAATTTTATATAAATTTTTATATAATGAACCATGAGTTGGTTTGTTTAATAAAATTTATATAATGAACCAATGGTTTGTTTGTTTTATAAAATTTTATATAATGAACCAATGGTTTGTTTGTTTTATAAAATTTTATATAATGAACCAATGGTTGGTTTGTTTTATAAATTTTATATAATCATGCCAAAAGAAAGAGGCCTTGATTATGGATTGATTGAGAAATTATTCCATAATCAAGAAGAAGAAACTTGATCATGAGAGCCTTGATTATGGATTGATTGAGAAATTATTTCATAATCAAGAAGAGGTTTGCATGGGAATTAAGAAACCTCTCCCTATATAAAGGACCCAAGGGGTGCCATGGAAGAGGATCCATCCAAGAATTGCTTGGGCTCTCTTCTCTTCTTCTCTCCCTCTCTCTTGGCCAGCCATAGGCCTTCCTTCTTTCTTCTTCTTACCGTGAGCATAAGGAGAAGCATCAAGGCGACGAAGTTCTTCCTTGCGACGATCTTCCTCTTCGGCCAACCTTGGTGGTGAGTCTTTCGATTTGATTACTCTCTCGGTTTTCGTTGTGTTCACGGAGAATCTAGTAGTTCTCGTGAACACGAAACTCGTGGCTTAGCGAAGTCATCCCGACGATACTCGGCGTGGATACGAATAGAGGCGGAGCTTTCAAGGGACGCCAACGGTTGGATCTCGTCCCTTCTTCCATATTATGCAAGGTAATTCGTAGAGTAATTTCCTTTTCTGTAAAAATTTTATATTATGATTATGTGAACACATTGCATGCTTAGGATATGTGTTAGAATAATTTAGGAAATTATTCATGCTTTTGTTTCCGCTGCATGTAATTATGTAACAATTACAATACGTGTCTGCGTCGGCATGCACCCGGTCCCAACATGTGCACGGTACGGTTCCGTACAGTGTCAAAGTGCTGCTCGTCTGTAGAGTGATTCTTGCTTCCTCTCTCGTATTTCTGTATCTGTAAAGAGGAAGATCTGGTTGTAAAGGTTTCTCCACCTCAAGGAGACTTTTTGATAGTGAAAGTTGTGCTCGCGGCGTGGATCCTTGGACTAGTCACCCATCTAGGTGGATACCAAGTAAACGATAAGTGTTAGCATTGTTTTGAATTTCTTTTGCATATTATTTCCGCTGCGCTAACAATTCTGTAGAGATCCAAGATCCAAAAAAGTGCATTCACCCCCCCCTCTGCACGCCTAGACGATCCTTCAGGGAGCTCAGCACTCGGCAGACTGAGTCGGGAGCTCGGTGACTTGCTCGGCTGAATTGGTCGGGAGCTCGAGGACTTGCTCGGCAGACCTGGTCGGAAGCTCAAGAGGCTCGGTCGGAATTGCATGGGAAATTCATTAAAGTGTTTAATGAAGGAATGAGAAAAGTCTCACTTCATTGGATGAAGAGAAGGTGAAGAGTCACATGAAAAGATGTGCTCTTTATTGGCTTTAATGAAGGGAAGTCAAAGAGACGAAAGGCTCTTCATATCCATGGGATGAATATAAAAGAGGGTCTAGTCATTTTGAATGAGGTAAGTGTGCTTTTTCTTCTTCCCTTCATCTCTTCTTCCTCTCCTCCCTCTTGGCCGAAACCCTTGTGGTTTCTTGGTGGTCTTGTGAACTACCTCAAGTTGCTAGCACAACTAAGGTAGTTCTTCCCGAAGTTGAGAGATCGTGTCCGTGTGAATACGAATAGAGGCACGGACACTTGAACGTGCAAGAGATCCGACACATCTTGGACGAGCGAGATAAACGAAGGGCACACTCCAAAGGTATACACAGTAGATAAATCTATTAGATAGATGAACTACGTACGAGTTTTCTTTCGCATAGATTGCTCGAGGGTTCTTGTTTCCACTGCGTATTGTGTTTTGGTGCCGGGAGAACCCAGCAATAGCATGATGATTTGCTAAGGGTGGAACTTGAAACTTTAGGAAGAAATTATGCACTGTGCACGTAAACTAACATATAAGCTTGTTGATACTACTTGATAAGATTAGATGAATATATTGAAGGGTTAGAGATGGTTATTCAAATGCATTTTAGATATGGATGTTTGCTTAAGGACAAGCAAAGATCGATCTGGAGATTTTGATGTAGGTGTATTTTATATAATGTTTTTGTCATAGTTTTACGCACATTTTATCCTACTTTGTATGCATATATTTCACATATCATCTCTTTATGTTTCACTTTGATACATTTCTATTTCGGAGAACTTCTCTCATGTATTTTTTTGATAGGGCGCAAAATGGAGAGAAAACGGAGATTGAATGCCAACATTTAAAGTTATCATATCTGCTATGGGTGCCCATGTCAACCGACACAGATGGTCATCCATTCGACGACCCGGCTTTGAATGCCCGTGACAGCCAGCATGGGTCGTGTTCTATTCGCCAAACTAACCACGAGCGCTCGTACCCACCGGCACTACCTGTGGCCAACTCCCATGTGCAGTTGCTGCGCCCAACACGGGCGGTCATGCCGGTTAGCACGACCCATGTTAGGCATCCATTCCTTTGCCTATAAAAGGTCGATCTCATCCCCTTGAGATGGGATCTCGATTTGGGTGTTGCTTAATGGCTCCAAAAGGCTTCAAAAGATGATCTAGAGGAGATTCATCTCCATCAATGCTTGGAAGAGAGATCGAGAGCATCCGGAGGAGAAATCTCACAACAAACCTAAGTTTCTTCTCATATTTTCTGAATTACTAAACATGATCTTGAATTGTAATTGATGGGGTTGGATAGCCTGTGCTCGGCATGAGTGATGAAGAAGCTAGGGACACGACTTAACCTCTTCCCTTGGGCCCCAGGCCCCCCCCCCTCCCGTTCAGGGGGTGTTCTTGGGACGGTAAGGCCCCGAGAGTACTTCGGAAGATACCACACCTGAAGCCCCCGAGCTCGTCTCGGGAGGCAGAGTCCTTACAGCAACCGACCTCGGGAACCTCGAGTGCCTCGGAGAGAAAGATAAGGACGCAGACTGTTTCAAAGGATACCCCCTTTTATCACAAAAAGCGGGGGGCACGGTTTGAATATCGAAAGCGTGGCGACAATAAAGGAGCCACGACCAGTCTGTCGACCCTAATATAAAAGGAAATTCAACCCCTCTGGTAAGGGGGTTACAACCTATCATCTTTACATTTTTTGCCTTTCCTTCTCACCATTTAGACACCCTCCTAACTTGAGCGTCCGAGTGGACTCCGCCGGACCCCCACCGGCGTGTCCCCTAATGCTTGTGTTATTCTCGCAGGGTCCCCCAGGTTCATTAACGACGCAGTCATCTCTATAGGAGTTGAGCCCCAATGACTGGCCATCGCCGACGAATCCTTCCGGAACAAATTTGGCGCCATCTGTGGGAAACGAAAAAACACCTGAAGGAGCGCCGATGACAGGATCAGAGGAACTACCCCTCACTCTCACGCGAGAGGAATTCGACCGCCTGGTGGCTAGCACCGTCAAGGAAGCCTTGGAGCAACACCAAATCGATCATGTCGCCCCGCAACTAGCGGGTCAGGCGAGGGAGGAGATCCCTAGAGTCTGCGCCTCGCACTCCAGAAGGTCCGTGACCCCTGTGGGGCGACATGACGGTGCAACTCAAGGCCCTCATAGACAATCCCCGAGAGAGGGGGAAAAGGCCCACTGATAATTACCATTTTGTTGATAAATTTAGGCTCTCAAATCCATGTTTTGATCCACTTTTATATGCTTAAGTTTACATTTATATTAGGTTTCATGCATTGTCTCTATTTTAGCTTTTGATACAATTCTTTCTATATTTAAGATATTTCGGCACTAAAATGTGAATCTAATTTTGTAGACTTTAAATGACCATGGAACTAGATCATATTGGGTCAAACTTGAGTTCAGAATTGGCTTTGATCAAAGGGATCAAGAACTGGATCAATGTGAGCCATCCGATCAAGAAACGGCCAGATCTGAGCCATCCGTCAACTTCTGATCAATCCAAGTTCAAGATAGAGTTAATCAAGTCCATGGATCATGATCTGAAGTTTGGAGCCAAATCAGAGTCCATCTGACCGTTGGATAAAGACCGAGAGGTTTAAGCCGTCCATTCAAAGATCGGGGCAATCGGAGCCATCCGTTGCAAATCTGGAAGATCCAAGCTACTGAGGAGCAGATCCCGGCCCTTGATCAAGATCTGGAGGGTTTGGTTCAGATCGGAGAAGATCCGACCGTTGGATAAAGCAAGAACGATCTCAGCCGTTCAATGCTAACTAATATAACAGCCTTCTTCTACGCACAGAAGGGGTCATCGAGTGTCGCAGAGTCGAGTTTTCTTCCATTTTCTTCAACAGTTCTTCATCATTTTTGCATTAGTTTCTTTCATCCGATCGCGCGGCCACATCAAGTTGTTTCTTCTCAAGTTTTCAGATCAAGGAGGTAATCTTCTGTTAGTTTGCTAATCCAATTTTCGCAGTTGACAGAGCTACGGTGAGGGTTTTGCCGGAGCTGCTGTGCCTACTAATCGATCCTTGTTGATCGCTGGTTCCAATCGTCCGGAGTTGTCGAATGCTTGAGAGGGGTTCTCGAAGGTGTTTTGAAGGTTTCGGAGCTCGATTGTCATCAGCCGATTGAGAAGGAAGAGATCGGAAACGGGTTGTCAGCTACTGATCGTTCACCACGATCGATCAGAGACTCATCTGATTGGTGCCCAGTCCGATCAGAGGAAGACATGATTAGTCCAGTGACTGATCAGGCAGACCAACATGCGCAAGTCAGATGCAGACTGATCCAGGGAGTTATTTTCATTGGTTTTTGAGTTCAGAGGGTTTCTAACTCAATCTTTGTGTGACGGCAAAGGGAAGACTTGATTAGAAATTGATTTGGTGTTTAATTAGGATAAATTTTAGTTCCAAGCATTTACTTTCTTCAATTGTTCAAGCTTATGTCCACTACATTTCAAATCAAGTTCTTAAGTATCAATTTGTTCTAGTTTCCAATTTCTGTAATTTATTTCTTGCAATTAATTCCCTGCAATTAGTTCTTATGTTTCAATTCAAGAGTTCGAATTTAATTACTCAATTGTCAATTAGGTTAAGTTTAGTTCTTGCAATTTCTTAATTCATTACATGCTTTAGCTAAATCAGTCTATTTCATTTCAAGATGTTATTTCACCTCTTATCACAAAAACCCCCATTTTATCTAGAAAACCCAAAACATCAAACGACAAATAACCTTCAAGCTCGAGTTAAACATTCATTCAACTAGTCCTTGGAAAAATACGACCTGAGGCCCCTCTACTACATTTCTATCTTGTTAGCCAAGGGTTTTCAGTTTATAAATATCTAAATTTGAGGCTCATTCGTGACACTAGTATCGAGAGCACATCAAATTTTTGGCGCCGTTGTCGGGGAACACTAGTTGAGTTTGTTTAATTTGAGCTTGTGTTTAATATTTATATTCTTTGATTCTATTTTCATTTGCTTTATCTTTTTGTATACATTTGCTGCCATTTTTTGTTTGTTTGTGGCCAGGACTACAGGTGGTGATCTTAAGAGTTTGAGAAGCTATTGAAAATTTTTCTACTCATTCAAGCAGTTCCATGGCGGAATATCAGTATTTTCAGAACTTTCAGCAGCCTTGTCAGAATTTTCAGCAACCCTATTCTCAATTCCAGAATTTTCAGCAAAATTTTCTACCATTCCAGCCTTATCAAGATTTTCAGCAACCAAATTATCAATTTCAACATCAACTTCAACAATTTCAGCAAGGTATTCAGCCAAGTCAGCCTTTCCAACAATTTCAGCAGCCTATTCAGAGTTTCCAGCAGCATTCTCAAGCATTTCCGTAGCCCTATTCGAATTTTCAGCAAAACCAACCTTTCAATCAGCCACAACAGCAATTTCAGCCATAACTCCAAAATTTTCAGCAAGGTTACAATCATAATCAGCAAGGTTTTCAACCATTCAATCAGAATTTTCAATCTCCACAATTTCAGCCTTCACCACAACAATTTCAGCATCAAAACCAGAATTTTCAGAGCTATAATTTTCAGCAGTTTCAACTAAGTTCCCAACCAAATTTTCAGCAATTCCAGCAGCCAAATCAACCATTTGATCAGCCTCAACCACCTTATTTTCAGAATTCACAGCTTAGTCATGATTTTGAGCAACCTAATGCTACATTTCAAAACCAACAAGAGTTCCATGCTCATCACGGAGACTTTGAGGATTCTAGTGAGCTTGAGGCTCAACAACAAAAGCTTGGGGAGATTATGGAACAAATCATACAACAACAAAGTTTACAACAACAAGAGTATGATTCTACGCTTCAAAATTGAGAGACACATTGGAAAGTTGGTTAATGAAATGAATCAAATGCAAGCCCAGGGATTGAGCCAATTACCTTTTCAATCTACTCCAAATCTTAAGGGGCATGATTGTGAGCTAACTTTGAGGAATGAGGAAGTAGTTTCAAGTTTAAACATTCCAAGTGACGATTTTTCTGAAAAATTTCCAGCAACCTATTTTCCATCTCAAAACAACCCCGAAAATGATTCTACATCAGTTGGTTTTGACCCTAGTGCAAGCCTTAGTCCTTCTTCAATTGATCTTGCAATTTTAGTGGAAGAAGAAGAAGAAGTCAGCAAACTCAGGGCACCTACAGCAGTTATTCCTCCTGAAATTCCTGTTCAGAGTTCATTTCCAAAATTTTCAGCCCAAGAGGAGGAGCCAAAAGTCTCTTTACCCTTCCCACAGCAACCCAGAGAGGATCCTCCTAGCATTAGCATGGATATTTCATATGAAGTTGTTGAGGCAGATTTAATTGTTGATAAAGCTTCACTTGATATAGTGGGAGGAGATTTTAGTTCAGAGGAAGCTAAGGATGCATTAGCTGTGGAGGAATTGGAGGAGATGGATAGTAAAGCTTGTGACAGCCTTTAATTCGATTCTGGAGTTCTACATGACCCTTCTCATCTTTTATTTTGTGATGATATAGTTGTTATTGGTCCTAATTTTTCTAATATGTTTGTTGCAGATATTGTTGATGAAACATGCGTTGCAGATGATTCTACAGGTGTAGGGGATTGCACTGAGCCCCAGGGACCACCATCATTGATTGATACATTAGGAGATTCAGAGGATAAGCCAAAAAAGTGTAGGGACTTACATGGTGGAAGCAAGAACCCAAGAATCACTTGTGTTAGTTGAATGTCCACCAGAACCTTAGCCGGAGGTGGAGCCTTTACCTGTCCCGGAGGAGACCGTAGTTACATCTATTCTTATAGAACCTTCAGGTATTTCTCAGCAAGACGAGGTAAGTATTTCTCTTGATTGTTTAGAAAAATTCATTGAGGTACCTAAATTGATTTTGTTGAAAGTGGAGCATTTCTTGATAAATCCTATATAGAGACTGTTTGTAAAAATTTCATGGAGGTACCTAAAATTGATTTTATTGGTTGTGATGAGTTTCTTGACACATCTTATGTAGAGCCTGATTATGAAAAACTTAAAAAGGTACCTGAAGTTGATTTTGTTGGTTGTGATGAATTTCTTGATACATCTCATGTAGATACTAATTGTGAAAAACCTATTGAGGTACCTAATGTTGATTTTGTTGGCAATGATACATTTTTTGATACATCCTATTTAGAGATTGATTGTGAAAAATTTATAGAGAGACCTACGATTGATTTTATTGGATGTGATGCATTTCTGGATACATTCTATATAGAGGTTGTTTGTATTTCATTTCTTTCTTACCCTGCATGTGTTCGGGAGGTATTTTCTTGTCTTGGTTTTGCAGGGTCCCGTAGGCTTCTCGAATGGATGCTGCAACTTAATAGCCTACAACCTCCCAGAAGGACTTCTAAGGAGCATGCAGTGGGAGGGGTCGAGTTCACTTTGACTTGTAACTATTTACCCCAAGAATGGATTCTGAACCTTAATCGTCTTCGACCCCCGGAAGATACTTGTGCTAAATTAATAAGGGAGAAATCTGTGCAATATGAGATTGATCACATGAGGATAGTTCTCCCAAGATGGATGTTACGTGCTCTTTACCCAACATGAAGGGGAGTTGTTTCTTCTTACACTCTTATTTCATTGTAAATATCACTTTCATGTTTTCCAGCAGTAATTTTTCTTTTACAATGAGTTCTTGCTAATAATAATGCTTGGGTAGTGTAGAATGAATAAAGAGTCATTGTAGATAGCATTTATCCCTTTTGGCATTTTATTTCTTGCATGACTAGGAATAAATATATCCATCTAGATTTTCTTATATGATTTTAGAGTCCCTTGAAAGCAAATTAAATTTGGTTGTTAAAACTTAGGATTTGAACCAATGGATGAAGAATTCTTGGATGCTTGAGTAATACTTAGTTATGGACTCTAGATTGATAACTTAAGATGAATTCTTTTTACCTAGTGAGGACTTGGCCAAATTTTTGTGATACACATATGTGATTGTACTCTAGAACTTGCTTAGGTTCTTTCAAAGCTATATTTCTATGATTGGACCACATTTATAGAGGTGAATCACTTTGTTTCCTTTCTCAAATCATTTTTGCAGCATTGCTTGTTATCTACTTTGTATTCCATTTTCCTTCCTTAATCTTCATGTACATCATAATTTTTTTTCCATGAACTTGGTTACCTTGAGTGTTTCTTGATGTTACTTTGCCCGAGACGGACAAAAGTTTAAGTGTGGGGGAGGATGCAAGCATTCTATCTTGTAGTGAGGACAATGTGAAGAATTTGCCAACATACAAGTAAATTGTGCCAAGTCTAATTCCAAATGAAGCCTTGAGTTCTCCAATTCTATGTGATGCAGAAAAAAAACTGAAATGAAAGCTGTAAGTTTACAGAGGAAAAGAAAGAATGGAATGAGGACAATTGAAGCAATTGGCAACCAACAAGCAAAGATGTGCCAATTTGAAGGAGTTTTGTATTAAGAATGAGTTGCAAGCACACCCATCAGCTCAGTTGCAAGAAAAAGAAAATTTTGTGTGATCTGAAAAGTGAAGCAAAAGGAAAAAAAGTTAGAGAGCAAATACACATCTTTAAGTTCAAATTATGGATAGGAAACGAGCTCCATTGGACCAAGTATCAAGTAGGAATAAAAGGATGATCTCATTCTATATTATCAAGTTGAAAAGTTTTGAAAGGCTATACATCTCAGATTTTGCAAGTTGGAGCTAGTCATTGGAAGGCATTGAAGAGAAAAGGAAAAAAAATAGAAAAGAAACTTAGCAGCTGAAAAAAAAACAGAGAAAAAAAAGAAAAGAAAAGAGAAACATGAAGTGTAAGTCAAATGCTGAGTTGGATTTCTGATTTGAAGATAAAAGCAAGAAGCTAGTTGAATCCAAGAGTGAGTATTGATTGAGAGATTGAAACCTTGGCAGAAGGCGGTTCAGAAATCTACAGTTTCAGCTACTGATCATCACCTGATCGGTCTCCAGATCGATCAGGAGTATCACAGACCGATCGTCAGACTGATCAGGAAGTGGCTGATCGGTTCCTTGAACGATCAGTAGAGTTGGCACACTGAATTCAGTGAACTTCTTCAAGCCTTGCTCCACAACAACTCTGATACATGCAAGATAAGTCAAAAGAAATGGGCAAAGTGCATTAGAAATATTTTTGGGTGTCCAAGTCTTCCACTTTCTCTACTTTGTCCATATTTTCTTATTGTGCCATATTTCTTTACCATATTTCCTTATCATGCCATATTACTTTCCATATTTCCTTACCATGTCCTATTTCTTTACTTTCTTTATCATGAATCTTTAGTATCAAAGTTCATTAGACTTCTATTTCTATTTTATCATTTCATATTCCCTAATTTGTTCAAATAAGCTTTTGTATATATGGATCCAAATCAAGAATAATAGTGGAGAGTAGATAATAAGCAAGCTTATGGTAGTACAAGAACCAAGTTGTGTTTGAGTGAGCTCCACTTTCATTAAAAATGTAGAACATAGGAAGAGAGCCACTTTGAAATTTCCCTTGCAAGGTTTTTTGAGTTAATTCATCTCAATGAGTCATGATGGATGAAGTAGGCTAAGTTGTTTATTTAAGGACAAGATACTAGTCCATTGAGTTTAGATTTGTAAAAATTGACAACCTTAGGTAATTTCCTTTCAATTGCTTCTAACTATGATTGAGAATAATCTAGGGGAATACATCATTAGTTTACTAGTAGCTTGTGCGAGACGCCCAAGAGTAAGTGTAGGGGAGTTGATAATTATCATATTGTTGATAAATTTAGGCTCTCAAATACATGTTTTGATCCACTTTTATATGCTTAAGTTTGCATTTATATTAGGTTTCATGGATTGTCTCTATTTTAGCTTTTGATACAATTCTTTCTATATTTGAGATATTTCGGCACTAAAATGTGAATCTAATTTTGTAAGCTTTAAATGACCATGGAACTAGATCAGATTGGGTCAAACTTAAGTTCAGAATTGGCTTTGATCAAAGGGATCAAGAACTGGATCAATGTGAGTCAGCCGATCAAGAAACGGCTAGATCTGAGCCATCCGTCAACTTCTGATCAATCCAAGTTTAAGATAGAGTTAATCAAGTCCATGGATCAAGATCTGAAGGTTGGAGCCAAATCAGAGTCCATCTGACCGTTGGATCAAGCTTGAGAGGTTTAAGCCGTCCATTCAAAGATCGGGGCAATCGGAGCCATCCGTTACAAATCTGGAAGATCCAAGCTACTGAGGAGCAGATCCTGGCCCTTGATCAAGATCTGGAGGGTTTAGTTCAGATCAGAGAAGACCCGACCGTTGGATGGAGCAAGAACGATCTCAGTCGTTCAATGCTAACTAATATAACAGCCTACTTCTCCGCACAGAGGGGGTCGTCGTGTGTCGCAGAGTCGAGTTTTCTTCCGTTTTCTTCATCAGTTCTTCATCGTTTTTACGTTAGTTTCTTTCATCCGATCGCGCGGCCACATCAAGTTGTTTCTTCTCACGTTTTCAGATCAAGGAGGTAATCTTTTGTTAGTTTGCTAATCCAATTTTCGCAGTTGACAGAGCTATGGTGAGGGTTTTGCCGAAGCTGCTATGCCTACCGATCGATCCTTGTTGATCGCTGGTTCCAATCGTTCGGAGCTGTCGAATGCTTGAGAGGGGTTCTCGAAGGTGTTTTGAAGGTTTCGGAGCTCGATCGCCATCAGCCGATTGAGAAGGCAGAGATCGGAAACGGGTTGTCAGCTACTGATCGTTCACCATGATCGATCAGAGGCTCATCTGATCGGTGCCCAGTCCAATCAGAGGAAGACCTGATCGGTCCAGTGACCGATCAAGAAGACCAACATGCGCAAGTCAGATGCAGACTGATCCAGGGAGTTATTTTCATTGGTTTTTGAGTTCAGAGGGTTTCTAACTCAATCTTTGTGTGACAGCAAAGGGAAGGCTTGAATAGAAATCGATTTGGTGTTTAATTAGGATAAATTTTAGTTCCAAGCATTTACTTTCTTCAATCGTTCAAGCTTATGTCCACTACATTTCAAATCAAGTTCTTAAGTATCAATTTGTTCTAGTTTCCAATTTCTGTAATTTATTTCTTACAATTAATTCCCTGCAATTAATTCTTAAGTTTCAATTCAAGAGTTCGAATTTAATTGCTCAATTGTCATTTAGGTTAAGTTTAGTTCTTACAATTTCTTAATTCATTACATGCTTTAGCTAAATTAGTCTATTTCGTTTCAAGCTGTTATTTCACCTCTTATCACAAAAACCCCCATTTTATCTAGAAAACCCAAAACATCAAACGACAAATAACCTTCAAGCTCGAGTTAAACATTCATTCAACTAGTCCTTGGAAAAATACGACCTAAGGCCCCTCTACTACATTTCTATCTTGTTAGCCAAGGGTTTTCAGTTTATAAATATCTAAATTTGAGGCTCATTCGTGACACTAGTATTGGGCCACATCACCCACTCAGTGGCCTCCAGTGCTCAGAGGCATGATGAGGGACCGGGAAGGAAGGAGGGACCCAAGATCTTCCAGAAGACTCCATCCACCCCTTTCTCGTCGGAGATCGTGGAGGACCCCATGCCGAAGCAGTTTCGGGGGCCGGGGATCCTTGAGTATGATGGGAAGACGGATCCCAAAGATTATGTCTGTAAGTTCGAAAATGCGGCGCTTCTGCACCAATATACTGATAGAGTGAAGTGCCGGGTGTTTTTGAACACCTTGTCAGGAGCAGCGCAACGGTGGTTTCCGAGGCTGCCCCAAAGTTCCATCAACCCTTTTGCAGAGTTCAAAACAGCATTCCTCCACCATTTCGCGAGTAGCCGGCGCTACCAGAAGATAACACTCAACATGTTTCCTCTTAAACAAAAGCCCAAGGAACCGCTCAAGGAGTACATACAAAGGTTCAACCGGGTGGCACAGGATGTACCTAGCGCAACATCAGAAATACTTGTTAGCGCTTGCACCCAAGGGCTAGCGGAAGGAGACTTCTTTCGATCCTTGGTAAGGAAGCCCCCCGCCAGTTTTGATGACTTGCTAGGATGCTCGGTCAAGCATGTCAACGTGGAGGAGATACAGTTCGCCCAGCGCAAGGATCCAGTCATAGCCCCTCCTCCTACAGCCCCCCGGTCGGATAGGAAGGAGCCCCCGGCTCCGGCAAAGGGAAAAGACCTGCAGCCCGGAAGGGATCACTGAACCGGCAGGCATCGGTTGGTGGAGACAGTAGACACCGAGCAGCCGAAGACATTGCCCAAGTATTGCAATTATCATGGCAGTTCGACTCACTCCACAGAAGAATGCTATGCCCTGAAGAAGAAGTTTTTGCAGGAAACAGATGCCAAACCGCGGAAAAATTGGAACAAAGCAGGGTATAGCCGAAGGTCGCCACGACGAAGCCCTTCCCCGCGACGACGGCCTGCAGGGGGAAACGAAATCCGACCGCGGTCCCGATCGAGATCCAGAGGCAGGAGCCGGGGGCCCGCGCCCCGAAGATCCCCTTCCTTGGAGAGAGATCCTTAATAGGGCAAAGCTCCTATGCAGGGCCCCCCTTCGGGCCACGAAGGGGTCATCTTCGGAGGACCCACCAGGGGCAATTCTAACCGAGCCCGGAAGTCGTACACCCAGCGGTTGGAGAATTACTCTATCGGGACAAGCCGAAGCCAGGTGGCGGGCCCAACTATCTCGTTCAGACCATCCGACCTCGAAGAAGTGGAGGCTCCACATGAGGACGCCATAGTGATTGTGGCCCGCATCGCCAATTATGAGGTAAAACGGATTTTCGTGGACACGGGGAGTTCCGTAAATATCTTGTACAGAGCAGATTGGGAGCAGATGCAGATAGACGAGGAGGAACTGATACCCTTCTCAACCCCTTTATTTAGCTTCACGGGACATCGCGTACAACCATTGGGACAGATTACCCTATCACTCTCGCTGGGCAGCGATAGGCTCGAAAGGACTCGGAGGACTCCTTTCTTAATTGTAGACACGACCTCCTCCTATAATGTCATCCTGGGTCAGCCGGCGCTCAGCACTTTCCAGGCGGTGGTCTCTGTATACCACCAGAAGATCAAGTTCCCGGTGGGTGATCGAGTGGTGGAAGTACAAGGGGATCAGCTAGTTTCTCAGAGGTGCTACAGTGGCGAAGTCAGGTCCGAAGCTAGGAAGAACCCACGAGGCCTAGAAGAATAGTTGTTGAATAAAAAGAAGGAAACTTGGGAAATCTCGACTCGGCTAGGGTCCCCGGTCCTTCTTGTCATAGTAAGGTTTGCAATTAGATTAAAGCAACTGTCTATGTCTCTTTGTGCGCTTGCAGCCAAATCAAGTAATAAAATGGAATGCTCCTTTGCAAAATGACAAGCGTACTCCCGAGTACTTCGAAAACCCTAAGGCCCCGCGGTCCAACCGACACCCGGGGTACTTAGGCTTGGTTCGGGACCTACACGCCTGTCCAAGTGATTCAAAACCCTAAGGCCCCACGGTCCAACCGACACCCGGGGTACTTAGACTTGGTTCGGGACCTACGCGCCCGTCCAAGTGATTCAAAACCCTAAGGCCCCGTGGTCCAATCGTCACCCGGGGTACTTAGGCTTGGTTTGGGACCTACGCGCCCATCCAAGTGATTCAAAACCCTAAGGCCCCGCGGTCCAACCGACACCCGGGGTACTTAGGCTTGGTTCGGGACCTACGCGCCCGTCCAAGTGATTCAAAACCCTAAGGCCCCATGATAAGTACCATTTTATTGATTATTTTAATTACTAAAATCCATGTTTGACCTATGTTTTTATTGTTTAATTGTGAAATTGCCCTAGGTTTTAGAACTTACTCTTATTTTGGACTTAATTACAAATTTGCATTAAATTGGATTATTTGGCCACTAATTTTCTGATATATTTTTGTAGGCATGAAAGGGTTCCTGGACTTAGGGCATATTGGGTCAAATTTGAGTCGGAAGTGAACCGGATCGAATTATCAAGCTTCCGATTAATCCGGGTCGTCCGATTCAAGAGCGGCTAGATCTGAGCCATCCGGGACAATCTGAAGCAATCTGAGCTAGGGTTAGGGTTGATCAAGCACTATGATCAAGATCTGAAGGTTTCATCAAAATCAGAGCTAAATCAACCGTTGGATCAAGCTCAGAGGGCTCTAGATCGTCCATTCAAAGACTAAGTTGATCTGGACCATCCGTTGCAAATCTGGAGGATCCGAGCTACCACAAGGCAGATCCTGACCCTAGATCATCATCATCAAAGTTTGGCTCCAATCAGAGCAAGATCAGCCGTTGGATTTCCTCAAATGAATCACAGCCGTCCATGCTTATGTATTTAATCAGAAATTCCCCACATTTCCTCCTCGTCGCGTTTCCTCGGCGCAGCTTCGTCTTCTTCGTTTCTTCTTCAGTTCTTTAGCTAATTTCTTCATCCAAGGGGTGCGACCCCTTAATTTCTCCATTTGATCATCATCTGAGTCCTTGGAAGATAGCTAGAATCGAGATTTCAGCTCAATTTGTGCCAGAACAGGGGTGTTTGAGGGTTTTGGCATCTCTGCTACCCAATCGATTGTGTCTCATCCACAAGCCATTTCCGACCATTTGAGCTGCTTGTAGGGGTTCTCAGGTGAGCTCAGATGTTCTTCAAATCATCATCGCAAGCCATCAATTGAGACAGAAGAGATTGGACTGGATTTTTCCCAGTTGAGGCAGTTTCGAGCAGAGTGATCGATTGAAGCTTATTTCCACTGATTTGCTGAGCCTAGGGGTTCGAAGCCAGCTCTTGCTTGACGACTAAGAAGATTTTGAGCTTAGGGAGAGTTGAGGAGTAGTTTCATTGGTTAATTTTAGTTAATTAGCTGTAATTTCGTTTCTGATTGTTACAATTCATTTCTGCAGTTTTTGATTCTGTTTCATTAGCTGTAATTTCATTTAATGCCTTGTTCCAGTTGTAATTTAGCTTTAAATCTTCAAGTTAAGTAGTTTAGTGAACTTGTTAGTGATAAATCTGGTTTAAATTCAGTTTACTTCCTGCTTACTAGCTTGCGTATCAGTTTTTGTCAGCTTTTCCCTGTTTTACTTGATCCTGCGTATCACTTTGTTTACCTGCATTTCAATTAGTTCTTTTGAATTGAGATTGAACTTTCGTTTGTCCTCTGAATTTACATTGCAAATTGTTTCTATTACATTGCAATTAGTTGCAATTGTTGTGTGCCCATTTCTAATTGCGTGCCAGATCAATTTCTGAAATTTCAGCTTAAGTCTGCAAGTTTTTTTCTTGCAGTTTTAGTTTCTGATTTTCATGTCAAGTAAACCTTGGTTCATTTCAAGCCTTCCTGCACTTAAATTAGTGATGCAAATTCATTTTGAAAGTGATAATTTCAGCATTTGATATGCTGTCACATTCCTGCATTTACTCAACAAGTTCTGTCTTCTATTTCTGCTAGCAAATTCTATTTCTGCAAGTCCTAAGCTTCATTTCTGAAATGGTATCAGTGAAGATTAGCATTGGAACTTGATTGCACTTGAAATCAATTTTCTTGTATGATTTTTGCATCCAAATTTCTGCCGCATGTCATTTCTGCATTTAGGTCTGCATTTCCAATTCCATTTCTGAATTCAGCTTTTCATTTCTGCAAAAGTCAGCTGCCAAGGCTGAGAGTTTCTGATTTTCAGACCAAAATCTGTATCAAGTGATGCCTGTTTCTTGTGAATCTTAGCCGAACCTTGGATGGTAGCATTCTAGTTCATTTGTCTTGCTTGAATTGGCATCAAACGTGTAGCTGCATACCTATTTGCTATCTCTGAATTTCTGTAACATTCCTGTAGTTTTCTGCAGTTTTCTGCAAAATTGGTGTATCAAGTTCTTCAACATTTGTTTTCATTAATCTGTTGGGGTCTGAATGTCTTCAATTATCCCTGTATATCACTGCGTTCATGGTTGTACTTTCCATGCCTTAATTGATTAGTTTCAAGTACAAGTTGGCACAAAAAATTTCAGCTTTGGTACAAGGATTCCCTTTTGCGTGCCAAGCTGATTTGGCATTGTTTTTCATCAGGAATTCACCTGTCATCTAGTGAGCCATTGTGTTGACATTAGTTAGGGTTTGCATTCGAATATTTTGAGTTTCTTGGCATTGGTTGGCTTCCAAAAATTATAGCTAGTTTGAGTTGAATTGCTTGTTTGATTTTTGAATTTCGTATGCATTGATTTGTGTTAAGCTTGTTTGTTTCTGAAATTGCCATCACTGCGCTTATTCCTTTGTTTAGCATTTGTTTTGCATGTGAACTCAGATTTATCTTCCTAGATTGTTTAAGTGGCTTTGGATTGAGTTGTTTGTTGGTTAAATTCACGAATTGCCATACCTTGTTGAATTCGTCTAGCTAAGATCCTTCATTTTTATTGCGATTCCATTTCTATTTGAAACCAAACCCAAACTTTATTTGAAACCCAAAAACACAAACGACACCTAAATACAAGCGCGAATCAAACAAACCTTCAACTAGTCCCCAGGAAAAATACGACCTGTGGCCCCTTTACTACGTTTTCATTCTTGATTGCAAAAAGGGTTTCCAGCATTTCATATACATTTAAATTTGAGACCCACATTCGTGACAGTCTATTTTGGGTCCGTCACCCCACGGTCCAACCGACACCCGGGGTACTTAGGCTTGGTTCGGGACCTACGCGCCCGTCCAAGTGATTCAAAACCCTAAGGCACCGTGGTCCAACCGACACCCGGGGTACTTAGGTTTGGTTCGGGACCTACGCGCCCGTCCAAGTGATTCAAAACCCTAAGGCCCCGTGGTCCAACCGACACCCGGGGTACTTAAGCTTGGTTCGGGACCTACGCGCCCGTCCAAATGATTCAAAACCCTAAGGCCCCGCGGTCCAACCGACACCCGGGGTACTTAGGCTTGGTTCAGGACCTACGCGCCCATCCAAGTGATTCAAAACCCTAAGGCCCCGCGGTCCAACCGACACCCGGGGTACTCAAGCTTGGTTCGGGACCTACGCGCTCGTCCAAGTGATTCAAAACCCTAAGGCCCTGCGGTCCAACCGACACCTGGGGTACATAGGCTTGGTTCGGGACCTACGCGCCCCTCCAAGTAATCCGACACCCTAATGCCTCGCGATCCATCCGATGCCCGGGGTGTACACCCTTGGCTGAGTGACGAAAATCCAATCATGAACTTAGTCGATTTCAAAGCGAAAAACCACACGCTTTCGGGAGAATCCACAGCACATTGGAATATCACTATGAGACAATCATATACACAGGACAAGTATCCAGAAATATTCATATATTTACATATGGAGGCACATGAAGATATACATTTTTGCGATCTAGAATGAAGATGGATGCCTGAGGTAACACATGAGTAGCTCGGGTACTCCCGTCGAGTAGTCTGGAACGAAGATGGATGCCTAAGGTAACACATGAGTAGCTCGGGTACTCCCGTCGAGTAGTCTGGAACGAAGATGGATGCCTGAAGTAACACATGAGTAGCTCGGGTACTCCCGTCAACGAAGATGGACGCTTGAGGTAACACATGAGTAGCTCAAGTACTCCCGTGGGGTGATCTAGAATGAAGATTGATGCCTGAAGCAACACATGTGCAGTCCGGCCCCCTTAAGACACCCTCGACCTTCGCCGTAAATAGGCAGAAAAAAGAGGAGGGGGCTTCTCCCCGGAATGTGTAAAGACGCAAAGAAGAATTGCATTAATAGGGGAGGGGGGTATCTCTCTCCGGAGCACGAGAAGGCGCAACTCCAGGCCACCACCTGAGTACAGATCGAAAAAAAATACTAGGGGTGGACAGCAAAATAGATGGAAATATTCTCAAACCCGCGGCATCCCTGGTAACGGCGTACCCCACAGATACACTCGTCTTCCCGAGAAAATGAGAAGTCGATGATGCGTGGGGTATGCCACCGCCAACCGACCAGGGGCTTGGGGATCAGCAGGATGCGTCATCTCCCCCATGCCCCCTGGAGGGCTACATAAGGTCCTTCCCGAATCCACGGACAAGCCGGGAGATCCATCTCCCCCAGAATCTTTAGAGAGACCCCGGGCATCATCTCCACCATGCTCCCCGGCGAAGGGGATGACACAAAGGCCCCTACCCCTGTCCAATCCCTCAGCCAAGAGCATCACGGGGGTTTGCAAAAGGGACACGGAAGATGCACGCAACATCAGAGGGAAGTAAGTGAAAATCAAAGGGATGGAGAAAGATGGCTCCCCCCATCTCCCTATTTATAGTGCTGAGATTCTCTCCGAGCAGTTAAGGCGTGATAGATGTCGTAACGCCATGCGTCTTTTCGACTGATGCACCCTTACTGCGCCTAGGAACTCACGACTCTTAATGGATTCAATCAATGAGATTGCGAATAATACGGAGGAGACGGTTCGAAAACCACCCCTGCGCCTTAGCCAGCATAGACCAACAAAAAGACTTCGCCGATCTAATTGCAAGGTGCAGGGATATGACTTCTAATATCTTCCTCGAAGACAGTCGTTGGTGGAGCCCACACGCAAAAACAAAAAGTGCATCATACAAGAACTCACACACCCAGGGAATAATGAAAAAGATAAGTATTATTAATATAGCCAGACTTGTCCATATCAGGCCCCTCGAGGCCTCAGGTGGAGACCTGTACACAGGTCAAAGGGTATTTACATGCTCGAGCCATCGCTGGGAGGTAAGAGCTTTTCCTTCTTCAGCCCGCCAAGGGCCCCATGAAAGCTCTGCTGTAAACGCTCCATTACTTGGTTGGCTACAATGGCGCGAAACTCCTTCGAGCCCAGGAACTTCACTTTCAAACCACTCTCGGCCTCCCGAGAGGCAGAAGCCTCGGCAGCCTCAACAGACCGTCTCAGCCACCTTAGCTCAGCAAACATATCATCTTGCTCAATCAGGGCTTCCCTGAGTCTCTCAGACACTGCCCGCTCATCCGCCCGAGCTTGGATTAGGTCATCCTCCAGGACAAATGCACGGTCAGTAGCCATCAGGAGACGTGACTCCATTTGGCTCCGTAGCTCCTTCTCTCTCGCTTGGAGCTGATCTCTCTCATGCGTCACCCGAAGAAGATCCTGGGTAACTGACACAGCCTTCTCGGATGCTAGGCGTTCCCGATGTCGAGAACTCCCGAGGGTCTGCTCGGTGTCGTGCGAAAGCTTCCTCAGCTGCTCCACTTCCTCACGGAGAGCTCTATTGCTGCAGGCCTGCTTCACCCCAGACCAATGCTCAAGACTCACGGCTGCCTTCGCCCTTAGGGCTCGCTGGAGTAAGGCCTCAGCTTGGGCCTCAGAACACAGACCCCGGCCAATCACCAGGCAATCCTCAGCCGCCTGACATCGCACTGAAGAATTAGCACCAGACGAAAAAGATAGCCAAATATTGTAGTAATTCGCACCTGCAGAAGGGTCTTCCGAAGACTAGATAGTGGCCCGGTAGAGGCCCACATGACTACCTCGGCTGGAGGGCGAAGTACGTCGCCCTGCTCGTCGATCAGTGGAGATAGCGGGCAAACGGGAGGACGCTGGACGGCAGGAGCCTCAGTAGGCGCGTCGGGGGAATCAGAGTCCATCCCTTCGGGACTGGAAATCCCCTTCGGCACAACCCTCTCAGTCGAGGTCTCCTTCAATTGCGACATGGAGGGGGAATACAAGGAGGCCTCCAACGCTGCATCCAACCTCTCTCTTAATCGATCTAGTTTCATACGGAATTGAATACGTGACGCCTCCTTACCCGTCGAAGGGACAGCTAGATCGACGGAGCAGGAAGGGGCCACCTCGGAGATGGAAACGGGTGGGGCCAAGGCAGGTGAGGCTACCTCGATGGGCAGAACCGTTTCCTCAGGCACCGAGGGCAAGGGAGATGAACGGACGGAACATCGCTTTTTCCACGAGGGAACCAAGCCCTTGGGAAGCCGCCGCTTCTGTCTAGAGGTCCAGAGTTCGAATCCTGAGGAACGTAAAAATCCACTGGCAAGGGGTGGGAAGTTCTTGTGAGTAACGGCACAGTCGACGGTCGATGACCAAAGGGGCCAGGTTGTTGGGTCACCAAAAATGGAATTTGGCCGCCCAAGGGGCCGAGGGGTCGGGTCGACGGGCCGGGCCGTTACAATAAAAAGGGTCCTTTTTATTGTAACGACCCGACCGTTGACCCGACCCCTCGGCCCCTTGGGCGACCAAATTCCATTTTTGGCAGCCCAACAACCTGGCCCCTTTGGTCGTCGACCGTCGACCGTCGACCGTCGTTACTCACAAGAACTTCCCACCCCTGGCCAGTGGATTATTGCCTTCCCCAGGATTCAAACTCTAGACCTCCAGACTAAGTACCAAAGTTTAAGAATCCTGGTAACCAGCTCACTTGGCTACCAGGATTCATAAACTCTAGTACTTAGCCTGGAGGTCTAGAGTTCGAATCCTGGGGAAGGCAAAAATCCACTAGCCAGGGGTGGGAAGTTCTTGTGAGTAACGACACGGTCGACGGTCGATGACCAAAGGGGCCAGGTTGTTGGGCCGCCAAAAAATGGAATTTGGCCGCCCAAGGGGCCGAGGGGTCGGGTCAACGGGCCGGGTCGTTACAATAAAAGAGCACCTTTTTATTGTAACAACCCAGCCCGTCGACCTGACCCCTCGGCCCCTTGGGCGACCAAATCTCAATTTTGGCGACCCAACAACCTGGCCACTTTGGTCGTCGACCGTCGACTGTGCCGTTACTCATAAGTACTTCCCACCCCTGGCCAGTGGATTTTTTCCTTCCTCAGGATTCGAACTCTAGACCTCCAGGCAGAAGCGGTGGCTTCCCAAGGGCTTGGTTCCCTCCTGGAAAAAGCGATGTTCCGTCCGTTCATCTCCCTTGCCCTCGGTGCCTAAGGAAACGGTTCTGCCTACCGAGGTAGCCTCACCTGCCTCGGCCCCACCCGTTTCCATCTCCGAGGTGGTCCCTTCCTACTCCGTCGATCTAGCTGTCCCTTCGACAGGTAAGGAGGCGTCACGTATTCAATTCTGTCAATTTCGTATGAAACTAGACCGATTAAGAGAGAGGTTGGATGCAGCGTAGGAGGCCTCCTTGCAGTCCCCCTCCATGGTGCAATTGAAGGAGACCTCAATTGGTTAATTGGAGGCCTCCAGCGTTGGAGGCCTCCTTGCAGACCTCGATTATGAATCCTCAGCTCAATTGGTTACCAGGATTCATAAAGAACTAGTATTTAAGCCTGGAGGTCTAGAGTTCGAATCCTGGGGAAGGCAAAAATCCATTGACCAGGGGTGGGAAGTCCTAGTGAGTAACGGCACGGTCGACGGTCGACGACCCACAGAAAAATAAGGGGTCGCCAAATGGGCCGCCAAATGGATCACCAAATGGGCCGGGTTGTTACAATAAAAAGGCGCCCTTTTAATGTAGCGACACGTCCCCTCTAGCCCCATCAGGCGGCTCTCTAGGCCATGCCCTACGGTCTTCCCACACCCGGCGGTGGGTTTTTGCCTTCCTCGAATTCGAACCCTAGACCTCCGAGACAAGTACTAAAGTTCCTTGAATCTGATAGCCAAGTGAGCTAAAGTTCCTTGAATCTGGTAGCCAAGTGAGTGCGGCTCACTTGGCTACCAAATTCAAGGAACCTTAGTACTTGTACCGGAGGTCTAGGGTTCGAATCTGGGGAAGGTAAAAACCCACCACCGGGTGTGGGAAGACCGTAAGGCATGGCCTAGAGAGCCGCCTGATGGAGCTAGAGGGGATGTGTCGCTACATTAAAAAGACGCCTTTTTATTGTAATGACCCGGCCCATTTGGCGGTCCATTTGGCGGCCCATTCGATGACCCCTTATTTTTCTATGGGTCGTCGACCGTGGTGTTACTCACTAAGACTTCTCACCCCTGGCCAGTGGATTTTTGTCTTCCCCAGGATTCGAACTCTAGACCTCCAGGCTTAAGTACTAGTTCTTTATGAATCCTGGTAACCAATTGAGCCTAGCTCAATTGGTTACCAGGATTCATAAAGAACTAGTACTTAAGCCTGGAGGTCTAGAGTTTGAATCCTGGGTAAGGCAAAAATCCACTGGCCAGGGGTGGGAAGTCCTAGTGAGTAACGGCATGGTCGACAATCGACGACCCACAGAAAAATAAGGGGTCGCCGAATGGGCCGCCAAATGGGCCGGGTCGTTACACCTGACGCCAGTCAAGCCGCCAACACATCACATATGTGTGACCGAGTGGGTAGGGCTGTGACAACTATACACACTCCAATGAATACCACAAAAAGGTGTGGTTGAGTGGACAGGATGTTGGGGAGCCAACACTCCAAAACCCCGATACATAGGGGGAGCCACCAACAGCTCTAATATCCCTCAAAAATAACGGTGAGGGTGTCACTGTTTGCCTACAGCTACAACATGTGTTACATAACAGGACAGTTACTCGCACTCTAACAACTACCACGACAACAACTGGTTGAGTGAATCGAGTAACAAAATGACTAACGACGGCTTAACCATATGGAAGCCCAACAGTCGTTAGTATGCAACGTGCAGATATGGTGCATGCTACAAGATGCACGAATAACCGGAGAAATAACGATGCAACAAAATCCAACAAGTAACAACGATGCATCAATACAACCAACCAGAAATCGGAAACCAACGATTATGCACCTACACTACTAGGTAGTGTATTTCTAATGCCAAATAAACCTAATTGTGTTTAATGGACTTCTAAGTACTCGCGTACAAGCAGCACTTTACAGAACAGAAAACCAACAGAGGACTGTACGGATACGAAATTTGAATACTCGAAGATCAATGAAGAATAAGTATCAACGGCGATGTTAAAATAACAAACAACAAGGAATAAGGTCAAGAAACCTATTAAACATAAAATAGTCATACTTTAAGGTAAAATGAACTACTCGAGTACAAAGGAGAAGTACCCGCCTTATAATTGTAGAAGTCCGTAAACGAGAACCTTCCACAATTAACTGAACGAGTCCGAATCAAGGTTCTGTATCAAGGACATAGTTTAGCCATTTAAAAAACTATTAAATTAACTAAACAAAATACTAGACATGATTAGGATTCATCCTAATTACAACATATATTTAATTAAATCCCCAAATAACAACAATGTGTTGGATCAAGAAAAACGATAGAGGGGGGGTGAATATCGTTAAAACTTTTCGGATAGAACAAAGAGCGAAAACGCAGCGGAAATAATTAAATGCACACAGGAATATAAGATTTTTACTTGGTTCGGAGTCGCGGTCGGCTCCTACTCCAAGGCTCACGGTCCTTGACCGTTTACTTTGGGCAATACTATAATCGCGCAAAAAAGTTTACAAATTGAGTACAGGAATATAGCAGGAAATGAAACTAGTTACACTTTTCGTTACCGACGCCCGGTGTGGATCGTATTTCGGAGCAGAGGGTCGCCGTCGACGCTGGAATCTCGAAGTCGGAGTTTGCCGAGGCGTAGCGCTTGAACGAAAAGCTTTGGAGCGTTAGAAAAGTGTGTTCATGAAGCCTTGGGGCCGAGCCCCTTTTATAGTACTCAATCGGGCGCCTGATAGGTTGGGGGCGCCTGACACGTGCCCTCCGATCTGCGAATCCTTATCCGCGGGCTTGGTCAGCGCTTATCCTCCCCACTTGGACACCTGAGCAGATGGGGGCGCCCATGACCTCACGGGTGCCTGATCCGCCTTGGTTCAGTGGCTTCGCAGCTGGTTTTTGGTTTTTGCCTTCACCCTTGGGCGCCTGTATGCTTACGGGTGCCTGAGCCCACTCGGGCGCCTGACTCCATTCGGGCGCCTAGGCCCAGTGAAGAACCTTCACTTGCAGACGATCAGTCCTTCGACCCTGCAACTAAGGTTAGTCCCAAAAACATAATAAGTAGTAATTACAGCCGTAGCTGTCTTGGTTCTGACTTCGGGTCTACCAAATGGAACCCTAGGTCGAACCGACGCCTACTATTCCCTCGACGGGGAACGCGTCCTCACCTACTCCTCTTAGGATAGTTTACCTTTTGCTAACCGGCTCCTCCGGTTGGACTTTTGCCCGATCCACCTGACCAGGTCTTCGTGCCCAACTTCCGGTCAGGTCTTTGGTGCCCAGCCCCTTGCTAGGACTTCATGCCCAGTCCTCGACCAAGACTTCTTTGCCCGACTTCTGGTCAGGTCTTCTTGCCCAGTCCTTGACCAGGACTTCTTTGCCCAGCCCTTTGCCAGGACTTCTTGCCTAGTGTACCTAGGGCTTCTTCCTGCACACTTAGTAAGCACATTAGAACATAATAATATCTTAACTCTTGAACCTTTTGCCATTATCAAAACCCAGGTTCGACTTAGGTGCTGTCTGTACCAACAATCTCCCTCTTTTTGATTTATTGCAACCCGGTTCAAAAAGTTAAGTTAAACAACAGAAAAATAGGTAAAGTATCAGTTTTAATTTCCTCCCCCTGGAAGAAATCTCCCCCTGAGTTTTTCAAAAATTCGTGGAGTTTTTGAAAAATGTTTCTAAGTCTTTGTTTCTAAATTTGAAACATTTTCCAGGTTTTCAACACATAGAAGATTTTCAAAAAGGGCTTTAAGTTAGAAAAAAAAATTTCAAAATCTTTTGAGTTGGGTACTTAGAAAACTTTTCATCACATTTAGCTTTAGCACTTAGAAAAGTTTCTAGAGAGTTTTGAAGTTAACACCTAGAAATTTTCTACCAGAAAAATTTAGAGTAAGTACTTAGAATGTTTTGAAAATAATTATGAGTTAAGTACTTTAAAAGAATTTTCAAACAAATTTGAGTTAATTACTTAAAAGAATTTTCAAACCAGTTTGAGTTAAGTACTTAAAAGAATTTTCAAACCAATTTGAGTTAAGTACTTAAAAGAATTTTCAAACATAATTTTGAGTTAAATACTTAAACAAAAAAAATAATTTTGAGTTAAGTTTTTGCACTTTAGAAAATTTTCTAAACTGACTTTGAAGTTTTAACACTTAGAAAGCTTTCAAGCAGTTTTAATACTTTGGAAGACTTTTCAAGCAGTATTTTGAATTTATAACTTAGAAAAATTTTCCAGAAAATTTTTGGAGTCGGTACTTAGAATATTTTTGAAAACAAAAAATTAACATTCAAAAAGAACTTAAGTACTTGAAAAACTTTACATTTTGAAAAAGGAGATAAAGGTTTTGAAAAAAAATTAAAAAAAATAAATTTTAAAACCTTCTTTTCTCTCCTTTCCAATCTCTCCCCCTTTGCCATATATCAAAAAATATAGCAAAAAAAACTGAGTAATAAAAGTAAGGTGTTGTACTGAACCAATTCTAAGTATAAACTGGACCAAATCAATTTAAATTTTCTCTTTCGGGTCCTGTCTAACCCAGTCAGCTACTTACTAACTGTTATAAACAGTAGCATTCGCTAGGGTTAGTCAAGTTAAGTGATCTGATCAAGTTAGATTTTCTAAGCTTGACACTTAACCTGATTACTGTTTAATTGATATTTATCGCCCCAATTACTGCAGATGCACTGACTTAAAGCATCTTGAATCAAGACATAGACCTAAGCATCTCAACCCAGTCTAGGTTATCAATCAAAAGTACCCTAAGGTGTTTGTGAGATGTTGGCTTCTAGATCTATAGGTGCATGCAGTTCTAGGGTTAGGGCCTATGCTAAGTCCATTTGCGAAAAAGTCCTAGTTTTGAAGGGGGTAAGTTTTGAAAAAACTAAGTCGGAAAATCATTTTAAATGAATAAAAAAAATGATTTTTCAAATTAAATAAGAAATAATTTTTCAAAAAAAAAAGAAATGATTTTTCAAAAAAAAATAAAAAATAATACGAAGTTTTTGAAAAGAAACATAATTAGAGCAGTCCTATTCTACCAAGCATAGCATCACAATTGATTAAGCATGCTAATTAAAATGGCAAGTAATCACTGAGATAGATGCATAAAATCCATCTGGTCAATAGTAGGACCAGAGAAATCAAACTAAAGTCAAGTACGAGTCAAATACAAGTCAAATAGTTCACACTGCACTGGAGTAGGCTGAAAATGTCAATCTAAACTAAGAGGAAGGGCCAGGATGATAAGATGGGCCAGGCTGGTAAGATGTGGGCCAGGCTGCCAGGATCGAAACAGCGACATCATCTCGTTGTATCGTGCGCCGCTCGTTTCTTGATTGGCTCGGATGGCGTCCATCTGCTCAGTGTGGTAGGCCTCGACCTCCTCCCTAAAACTATGTAACTCCGTCTGCAATGATGTGATGCGCTAGTCGGCAGTCGGTGGGGGTGGCTCCTGTATTTGCTCGTTGATCTCGACTGCGAGATCAGCTACGTCTACCTCCACCTCCTCATCGGAGTCGTCCTGTCGTCTGGCTCTCTCACATCTCCACGCTAGTACCCCCTTGGCCGATACATCTATCCCCGCTAAAGAAAAGTTTCTAATCCCTATCTCGTCGAACTCGATCATCGAAATAATCTCTCCGGCAGTGATGTCGTGACCGTGGTGGTGAAGCAGGGCGGTGATGACATGGCAATAAGGCGTACGAACTCGATAGTGTGTGGATACGTGGTGGATGCCCAATACCAGTGTCACGATGAGCACTCAAATTTAGAATTTATAGCTAAAAACCCTGGCTAGCAAGATTAAAGGTAGAATAGGGGCCTCAGGTCGTATTTTTATCCAAGGACTAGTTTCGGATGTTTGACTCAAGCTCGAATTTGTGTCGTCAAATGTTTTGGGGTTTTCGAATAATATGGGGGTTTGTTTTGAATTTAGAAAGAAATAACAGTAACAAGATGTACTTAGCTAAGCAAATATAATTGCAAAACCCACACTTAAACTAAGTAACAATTAAACCATGCAACTTGAAAGGATAAAATTGGAATTCAAGCTAAATTGAATGCAATGACACTGTAACTAAGGGAATTTGAGAATTAAAATTAAATTCAAGTAGTTTGTGTCTAACGGCTAAGTTGTAAAAATTGAAACAAGTCAAGCTTAAGCAAAACAGAGGCTGAACTGAAGCTAGGCTACCTGATCGGTCGACAGTCCGATCAGAAGCAAGCATGATCGGTCGACAGACCGATCATATGATGCTTGGGTCGGTCGACAGACCGATCAGTAACTGAAATGTTATCGGATACAGAATTGAACTGCGAAGAATAGAATTCAGAAACAGAAATTAACAGAAACTAAACATCAAACTCATCCCTTAGCTCGAATCCTTCTTGCTGTCACACAAGAAACAACTACACCCGTAGCTCGCAAATCGACAGATCCTCAGCTCCCACGATCACTTCAGCTCAGATTTTTGCCATCGAGAGAACCAATCCGCCGATCTCTTCGTACCTGCTGTATGGGTGTGCGATGGTGATTCAGGATCAATCAGGGCAACTCAAAGAACCCCTCCGACTTGCATCCGATTGATGAGGATGGAGAACAAGCATGATTCGATCGGAATCTAGCAAGAACTGGCGAAACCCTCACCCAGCTCTTCTCAGCGACAAACTTGAGCAGGAATTCTCACGGAGACACGAACCTGATGATCTGGAACTCAAATCGAGCTCGATTCTGAAGTGGCCACGCGATCGATGAAGAAACGAAGAAGAAAGACGCACAGAACGGGAAGAACAGCTGAGACATGCGACGACCCCGAAGCGCAGAGGGAATTTCTGTTTTAAACAGTTGACTTTGAATTTAGACGGCTGTGATTGCTCTGATCTCATCCAACGGTCGGATCAAATCAGATCCAACCCAAACTTCCCAGATCTTGATCAAGGGCTCTGATCTACTTATCCTTAACTCGGATCACTCAGATCTGAAGCGGATGGCTCAGATCTTCTCTTCTCTAGCTTGGACGGTCTGGATCCTCTAGTGCTTGATCCAACGGTTGAATTAACTCTGATCTGACCCAAACTTTCAGATCTTGATCTATGAACTTGATTAAGTCTATCTTGAGCATGGATCGACCGGGAGTTGGCGGGTGGCTTAGATCTAACCGTTCTCTTGAATGGACGACCCATATTAATCCGATGCTTGATCCCTTTGATCCGGATCCAATTCTAACCCAAGTTTGACCAAATATGATCCAAGTCCATGGTCATTTAAAACCTACAAAATGATATTAAATTTAAGTGCCAAAACATCTTGAATATAAAAAGAAATGAATTTTAAGCTACAATAGAGGTAACACATGAAACCTTATATACATGCAAGCTTAAGCATATAATAGTGGATCAAAACATGGATTTGAGGGCCTAATTTAATCAACAAAATGAAAGTTATCAATACGCTCGAGGCGTAAATGATGGTACGAAATATGTGGAGACCTATGTCGATGTCAAGCTGATGAATCATGGCATAGAGTAAGAAGGTGTGAAATGGTCGCATGGTCGCGACATCTCGAGTGGTAAGTGGGAGAACACAGCGAACTATCACTCGATAAAGGACATAATCCTGAACTCGGAGGACAAGCGACTGAAATCGCCGAGCTAAGGGGTTTCGCACATCTCCAAAGAAATAAGAGTAGAGAGTGTCTAAAGTAATGTGTGAATAGGGGGGTGCGAAGGGAGGGTCTGCCGGAGGGTAACAAGAGAGAGTAGACTGCGACTGTCGAAGTCCGAGAAATCGATTGAACAATGTTGGAGAAATGGTTAGGGGAGTGCCTTGTACTATGGTAGTAAAGAGTAGGTCATCAATCTTGACAAGGTTGTTATAAAATTCTGCACATAGGGTTGAGTTTACCGGATGTGTACAGAAAACTAGGTGGTCTAGTTGGTAAAAGTTGATTGCGTCCATTGCTAAGGGACAGGATTGGGTGAAGAATTGTCTATTCAGAAAACTAGTCTTTATAGGTCTGTAAGTTGTTTGGGCAAATTTATTGAACAATTCTAGGTTGGGAAACCTCGGGTCGGGGCTAGGTTCGGCCACAGGGTTGGGTTGAGAGACACGTCATTTTCTAATTATATAAAAGAAAATGATGCATTTCATAAAAGAATAAAAAGGAAATTACTTGAAAATGCATAATTAAATTGATACCGTGGTGGCATTTTCGAAGTAGAGAGTGAGAGAGGAGCGTCCGGGCGCCTTGGGAAGAAGAGGAGTGAAGGAGAGTTTTGATTTTGGTGTGGGGGAAGTGGAAGGAGTCATGCTCCTTATATAGTGTTATACGGGCGCCCGATAGGTCAAGGGCGCCCGAGTTCATTGGGGCGCCCGGGTCAGATGACAGCCTTTTTGGCAGAATTGACTACCTTGGATGCAGAGACTGTTGGATCGAGAAAACACAATAGAGGGGGGGTGAATATCGTGAAAACGTTTCGGATAAAACTTTAAGAGAATACGCATCGGAAATTAAAAACACACACACGGAACACAAGCATTTTTACTTGGTTCGAAGTCGCGGTCGGCTCCTACTCCAAGGCCCACGGTCCTTGACCGTTTACTGCGGGCAATTCTATAATGCACAAAGTTTTACAGAGATTTGTACAGTAGTAGTGCAGTAAAAAGAACAATTTAACTCTTCGTTACCGACGCCCGGTGTGGATTGTACTTCAGTGCGGAGGGTCGTCGTCGGCTCTAGAACCTCGAGATCAGAAGTTTTCGGAGCAGAGCGCTTGAGCGAAGAGCGTTGGGGCGTTGGAAAAGTGTGTTGTGAAGCCTTGGGGGTCGAGCCCCTTTTATAGCACTCCTAGGGGCGCCCTGGACGTTGGGGGCGCCCTCCACGTGCCTCTGGATCCGCAACTCCTATCCGAAACTCAGTCAGCCCTTATCCCTCCAGGATCGGGCTCGGAGCTGACGGGGGCGCCCGGGACACTGGGGGCGCCCCGGTTGACTTGGTCTGCTGGCTTCTCGGCTGACTTCACTTCAATCGCTTCGTTGGCTTGGACCCAGGGCGCCCGAGGCATCCAGGGCGCCCGGGACACTCAGGGCGCCCGGGAGCTTGAGGGCGCTTGGCCCAATGAGCTTCCGAAGCGATTCTTGCTCAACTTGTTTGCCTTCACCTTGGGGGCACCCGGGAGCTCCGGGGCGCCCTGCCCAGCTATCTGCCCCTCTCCTTTGGGACGTTCTGAGCTGCAGAAACACATTCCTTCGGTCCTGCATTCAAGGTTAGTTCCAAAATAGCAAAGTAAGAAATGTTAGGTTTATACAGCCTTAGCTGTCTTGGTTCTGACTTTGGGTCTCCTAAATGGAGACCTAGGTCGAACCGACGCCTACTGTTCCCTCGACGGGGAACGCGTCCTCACCTACTCCTTTCAGGAGAATTTACCTTTTGCCAACCGGCTCCTCCGGTTGGTCTTTTGCCTAGCAGTCCTTCGCCAGGTGCCTAGCAGCCCTTCGCCAGGTCGTTGGTACCAAGCAGTCCTTCGCCCAGTGCCTAGTAGTCCTTCGCTAGGGCTTCGGTACCAAGCAGTCCTTCGCCAGGTGCCTAGCAGTCCCTCGCCAGGTCTTAGACTCCTAGCAGCCCTTCGCTTGGTGCCCAGCAGCCCTTCGCCAGGTCTTAGGGTTTCGATGCCTAGCAGTCCTTCACTAGGACTTCTTTCTGCACACTCAAGTAATATATTAGATCAAAATGATATCTTAACTTTTGAACCCTTTGACATTATCAAAACCCAGGTTCGACTTGGGTGTTGTTTGCACCAACAATCTCCCCCTTTTTGATTTATGGCAACCCGGTTCAAAAAGTTAAGTTTAACAAAAAGTTGGTAAAAATGCTAACTTAGTTTCCTCCCCCTGGAAGGAATCTCCCCCTATGTTTTCCAACAGTTCACGGGGTAAAAAAGTTTTTAAGTTAAAAAATAGATTTGATTTTTCAACACTTAAAAATTTAGAAAACATTTTCCAAAGAAAAATTTTGGTTGGGCACTTGGAAAATTTATATTTAGAGAATTTTACACCTAGAGAAATTTTCAAGTAAATAACTTAGTTTTCACTTTAGAAAATTTTCTAGACTTCCTCTGAAGTTTTTATTACACAAAAATTTTTGAGTTAAAAAATTTTCAATCTCTTTAGCACTCAAGAAAATTTTGAAATTAATATTTAGAAACTTTTCTATTAGAGAAGTTTAAAAAATAAGTACTTAGAGAAATTTTGAACTAGCTTAAGTACTTTTGAAAATTGACTTAAGTCAAGTAATTTAGAAATAACTTTGAAAATAGCTTAGTTCAAGTATTTAGAAACAGTTTTGAAAACAGCTCAAATCTTCTCTCCTTGATAATTTTACTTTTTGAAAAAAGGTGATAAATAAAATTTTGAAAAAAAATAAAGTTTTGAAAAAAAAAAATTTGAGAAAAAATTTTAAATTTTCTCTCCTTTTCACTCTCTCCCCCTTTGCCATATATCAAAACAAACAATATAGCAAAATAATATAGCAAAAGAAGTAAGGTGCTGTACTGAACCAATTCAAGGCATAACCTGGACCAAATCAATTTGAATTATCTCTTTCGGGTCCTGTCTAACCCAATTAGCTACTTACTAGCTGTTATAAATAGTAGCTTTCGCTAGGGTTAGTCAAGTTAAGTGTTTTGTTCAAGTTAGATTTTCTAATCTTGACACTTAACCTGATTACTGTTTAATTTGTATTTAGTGCCCCAATTACTGCAGACGCACTGACTTAAAGCATCTTGAATTAAGGCAAAGACCTAAGCATCTCAACCCATTCTAGGTTATCAATCAAAAGTACCCTAAGGTGCTTGTGAGATGCTGGCTTCTAGATCTATAGGTGCATGCAGTTCTAGGGTTAGGGCCTAAGCTAAGTCCATTTGCGAAAATGTCCTAGTTTTGAAAGGGGGTAAATTTTTTTTTCAAAAAAACTAAGTCGAAAAATTGATTTTAAAAATGAAAAAAAAATCAAATTAAGTAGAAACTGATAAGTAATAAAACAGTTTTATCAAAACAGAAGTAGAGTAAACCTATTCTACCAGGCATAACCCTAACTGCCTTTTTAGTGAGCTGAACTCAGACTCAGGTAAGGGTTTGGTGAATATATCAACTAGGTTAGATTTTGAGTCTACATGCTTAAGGATTATCTCTCCCCTGGCTACATGATCTCTTACAAAGTGGTGTTTAACTTCTATGTGTTTAGTTCTAGAATGTTGGATTGGGTACTTAGTTAGATTAATTGAGCTTATATTGTCAATGTGGACTTGAGTTTGGGTGTAGTTAACCTGGAAGTCCTTAAGAGTGTGCATCATCCATAAGAGTTGTGCTACACACTCTCCTAAGGCAACATACTCAGCTTCAGTTGTGGATAGAGCTACACAGTGTTATTTTCTGCTACACCAACTCACTAGACTATTTCCTAAAAGTTGGCAGCTTCCACTTGTACTTTTTCTATCTAGTTTACAACCAGCGTAGTCAGAATCCGAGTATCCTGACAAGTCAAAGGTTGAGGTCCTAGGATACCAAATTCCTACATTTAGGGTGCCCTTAACGTATCTAAGTATTCTTTTTAGGGCTGCTAAGTGTGTTTCCTTAGCACAAGTTTGGTATCTAGCACACATTCTACGGCAAAAAGGATATCAGGTCTGCTGGCTGTAAGGTACAGTAGACTTCCAATCATACTTCTATAGAGTTTAAGGTCTACTGGTTTACCATCAGGGTCACTATCTATTTTTACATTTGTGGTCATGGGGATACTTATGCTCTTAGAGTTATCCATTTTAAATTTCTTTATTAACTCCTTAGCATATTTGGATTGATAGACATAGTTTCCATCCCTAGTTTGCTTAATCTGTAACCCTAGAAAGAAATTGAGCTCACCAACTAAGCTTATTTCAAATTCATTTTCCATTATTTTAACAAATTCTTTTAGGAAATTTGAGTTGGTGGATCCAAAAATTATATCATCGACGTAGATTTGGGCAATAAAGATTTCTTTTCCTAAGGTCTTAATAAATAGGGTTGAGTCGATTTGTCCCTGTTTAAATTCTTTAGAAATTAAGTAGGTTGATAAGCGCTCATACCAGGCCCTAGGTGCTTGTTTTAGTCCATAAAGTGCTTTAGTGAGTTTGTAAACATGGTCAGGTCTTTCTAAGTCCTCAAAACCAGGGGGTTGTCCTACTGTAATGCCCCAAAATTTTCCATATGAAATATTATGAAATAGATGAATTCATGAATAGGAAATATTGTGAAATTCATGATATATTATCATGAAATATTATGAAATATTATGAATTCATAAATATGAAATATTATGGAATTCATGAAATAGTATCATGAAATATTATGAAATATTATGAATTCATAAATATGAAATATTATGGAATTCATGAAATAGTATCATGAAATATTATGAATTCATAAATATGAAATATTATGGAATTCATGAAATATTATCATGAAATATTATCATGAAATATTATGGAATTCATGAAATATTATCATGAAATATTATGAATTCATGGAATATAATTAATATTATGAAATTTCATGATGGGCTTGGCTTAATGGGCTTGGATTAGTGCAAAATGTGATAAAAAGGAAATATAGAAGGGAGGAAGCAGGGATTGAACCTTGAACCTCCTACTTGCACTAGCAATGTCTTAACCATTGTACCAAGCCATGTTTTTGTAGAGGGAATAAGGAACATGCTTGCTAAAAGCTAGGGAAGTGAAGAGACATGTCTCTTCATGAGAAAAGTATAAATAAGGGAAAGGAAGTTAGAGTAACTTCCTCTTTCTCTTCTTCTTCCTCTCCCTCATCACCGAATTCACCCTTCTTCCCCACTTCAATTTTCGAAATGTGAACCTAGGGTTCTAACCCTAGGAAATTGGAAGAGTAAAGGAACCCTTTAAGGTTCTTACCTTCTACTAGGGCCAAGATTGCTAAGAGAAGGCAAACAAGGGAAACACTCACCTTCCTTCAACCAAGGGCATCTTAAGAGTTAGAGAAGGAGAAAATCAAGCGAAAGGATGTAAGTATCCCCTCGCCTGCAGTGTAATAGTTATAGTATGTTTTCTCCTTGATTGTTTTAGGAAATGGGGACTTTTTCCCCTTGTATGTTTCGGCCACCCCCCTTAGGGGAAGGCCTTGGTTCTTTCCTTGATACATGAGAAGACTTTTGAGACTTAGAGTATGTATGTGTGATAATTTTCTTCATGATGGCATGAACAAAAGGAAGAAAAAAAAAACTAGGGTTTCACCCTTGGAAGGTTTCGGCCACCCCCTTGAGGGAAGGCCTTGGTTCCTTTTTGGTTACATGAGTAGACTTTTGGAACTTAAGATATATGTATATGTGGTTTATGCAAATTGTTGTGAACAAAACCTAGGGTTACACCCTTGTGAAGGTTTCGGCCAACACCCAAAAAGGGTACCTTGGTTACCCCTTGATACATGAGTAGACCTTTGGAACTTAAGGTATATGTATATGTGTTTTTCTTCATGGTGTTATGAACAAAATTGTAGGGTTTTGTTCTTGAAGGAGTTTCGGCCACCCCCTTGGGGAAGGCTTTTGGTTCCTTTTTGTTACATAAGTAAACCCCTTAGCACTTAGAGTATATGTGTATATGTATCCTTCAATGTGTTGTAAACAAAACATAGGGTTTAGAACTTGGATGGGTTTCGCCAAGGCCTAGAAAAAAAAGGGGTTAGTGAGGGTTGAATTATCCTAAAATATATCCATGTTTAATGTATTGTAAGATAGTGTATACAAGGTGTTTGTATGAATGTATGTGAGAATATTTAGTTCAAACCCTAATTTTCCCTATGCTTAAGTTTCGGCCAACCCTAGAAGGACTAAGGTTTAGGGTTGTATAATTATCTCATGATATGCTTTATGTTTAATAAGTTGCATGAATAATATGTGAAGGCTAAACTACCCTACGGGACATGATTATGTTTAGCAAAAAATATTATGAAAGTATGGAATATGATATATGTATGAACAAGTATGAAATATGATGTATGTATAAACATGTATGAAATATGATGCATGTATGAACAAGTATGAAATATGATGTATGTATGAACATGTGTGAAATATGATGTATGTATGGACATGCATGAAATATGATGTATGTATGAGCATGCCTTATAGCCCATGGGGCACACTTATGAAATTGCATGTGATATGTTAAAATGCTTGAAGGATACTCAAATAAGTATGGGATCAAGAGCACCCCTTATGTTGTGTGGTGTGTCCCTACGGGATCATGAGCACCCTTGAAGAGTGGTGTGTCCCATAAGAGTGAATATGGAGTATTCCTTAGCATATAATGTAACAGCATGATAAGTATTTTACTTTTAAGTTGTGTACCCGACTCGTAAGGGGGTCGTTAAATAAATCCGGGGTGCATGTTAACGTGGCTCCGGTAGGACGGAAAGGTCCTGCTCTAATGACTTGGTGGCTCGCTACCCCAATTCATTAGGGAACGCGCAATAGTTTCCGCGCGATAGTTGGTACACAACAGGGCCCAATATGATATGGATGTATTTTTAAGTAATACCATTATGGAATTGTTTTGAAAACATTCATTGAAAACATTTGTTATATGTGAAGAGTATGCTTATGGTACTTGATACTGCATGCTTAGAAACTTAGATGTTTGATATGCTTTGATGAACTTATACTTATGATTAATTATGTGTACATGTTATATTCTTTCGCACGGATTTTGCGAGTAGGACAGGATCCTTACTAAGCATTGTGCTTACTAGTTTATGTGTTGTCTTATGCTGCAGATAACACTTAAATGGAAGGAAGAGGCAGGAGGCTGAAGATGTGTGGGGTGGTGGCTCGGGAAGAAAGATTTCTATATCTACATATTTATGCTTATGTTATGCTCCTTGACAATGAATGATAGTGATTAGGATTGATATTGCATGATAATAGTTACACTTGGAATTTTCATATACTTGATTTATTGGATTATATTATGGTGTGAAATAATATGTGAACCTATCATGTTATATAATGTCACTTAATAATTTGCAAGCATGCTTAGTACCTAGTTCTCTTAAGCCCTTGCATTGTTGTTTTAATCTCATGCTAGGAGATAGAAATAGAAAATAT
>JAGFNQ010005740.1:0-256629 GCA_024364735.1 Boesenbergia rotunda | reverse complement strand
TACTATATGATTGAATGTACGTAACCCCGCCTTGAGGGTAATATATAAGGGCGGGCGTTACAGAAATTCTGTTCGAATTTGTCGGAGAGCCAAAGAAGAGGACAAGTAAATTCTTGTTGGCTCTGAAGGCAAGGAAAATGTTAGAAAAGGGATGCTCTGGATTTCTAGCTCATGTGGTTGATACCAGTCCTACAGAGGGGCCAAAGCTAGAAGACGTCAAGGTTGTATGCAATTACCCAGAGGTATTTCCCGATGACTTACCAAGGTTAGCACCTGAAAGAGATATAGAATTTGCAATTGAGTTGGTTCCTGGTACCAACCCTATTTCTAAGGCACCGTACCGTATGGCGCCGATAGAATTAAAGGAGTTGCAAGGACAGTTACAGGAGCTACTTGACAAGGGATTCATCCGCCCTAGTCATTCTCCCTGGGGAGCTCCCGTACTGTTCGTGAAAAAGAAGGATGGGTCGATGCGAAGGTGTATCGACTATCGGTCGCTGAACAATGTGACTATCAAGAACAGGTACCCTCTACCCAGGATAGATGACCTGTTCGATCAATTGAAGGGAGCCACGGTTTTCTCTAAGATTAACCTGAGGTCTAGTTATCACCAAGTCAGGGTGAAAAAGGAGGATATACCGAAGACGGCTTTCCGAACCAGATGTTAGAGGATATGTTACGGGCTTGTGCCTTGGACTTCAAGGGAAGCTGGTGTCGATACCTGAGCCTGGCAGAGTTTGCTTATAACAACAGTTATCAGGCTACTATCGGGATGACACCGTATGAAGCTCGGTACGGAAGAAAATGCAGATCTCCTATATGTTGGCTTGAGAGTGGTGAAAAGAAGGAGATGGGACTCCAGACAGATATTATAGACGAAACCACTCAGGCTATAAAGAATATCCGTCAGAGAATAGAGACTGCTAAGAGTCGGCAGAAAAGCTACGCTGATAAGCGACGCAGACCACTAGAGTTTGAGGTTGGGGATTCAGTATTCCTTAAGGTAGCCCCTATGAAAGGGGTAATGAGATTCGGAAAGAAAGGGAAGCTAAGTCCGAGATATGTGGGACCGTCTCAGATTCTGAGACGGGTAGGCAAAGTGGCCTACGAACTGGAGTTACCGCCAGAAATGTCGGCTATCCAGAATGTTTTCCACGTATCAATGCTCAGGGAATGTATCTCTGATGTGAATCAGATAATAGAGCCCCAACCAGTACAAGATCAAGAGAACCTAAGTTCAGAACGCCGACCTGTTCAGATCTTAGACCGGGAAGTCAAAAAGCTAAGGAACAAGGAAGTACCCTTAGTAAAGGTTCTGTGGCGGAACGAACGATTCGAAGAAGCCACGTGAGAATGAGAGGAGGCAATACGATTAAAGTATCCGAAATTATTTTAAAATTCGGGACGAACTTTTTATAAGGTGGGGAGGATTGTAACGCCCCAAAATTTCCCATATGAAAGATTATCATGAAATATTATGAATTCATAAATATGAAATATTATGGAATTCATGAAATAGTATCATGAAATATTATGAATTCATAAATATGAAATATTATGAAATTCAGGATATATTATCATAGAATATTATGAAATATATGAATTCATAAATATGAAATATTATCATGAAATATTATGAATTCATAAATATGAAATATTATGGAATTCATGAAATAGTATCATGAAATATTATGAAATATTATGAATTCATAAATATGAAATATTATGAAATTCATGATATATTATCATAGAATATTATGAAATATATGAATTCATAAATATGAAATATTATCATGAAATATTATGAAAATATTGTGAAATCATGGAATATAATTAATATTATGAAATTTCATTATGGGCTTGGCTTAATGGGCTTTGATATGGATTAGTGCAAAATGTGATAAAAAAAAGAGGAAGCAAGGATTGAACCTTGAACCTCCTAGTTGCACTCACCATGTCATAACCAATGAACCAAGCAATGTTTCTTGTAGAGGGAATAAGAAACATGCTTGTTAAAAACTAGGGAGGTGAAGAGACATGTCTTTTCATGAGAAAAGTATAAATAAGGGAAGTTGGAATAACTTCCTCTTTCTCTTCTTCTTCCTCCCCTCATCACCGAATTCACCCTTCTTCCCCACTTCAATTTTCGAAAAGTGAACCTAGGGTTCTAACCCTAGGAAATTGGAAGAGTAAAGGAACCCTTTTAGGTTCTTGCCCTCTACTAGGGCCAAGGTTGCTAGGGAAGACTAACAAGGGAAACTCTCATCATCTTCTTCTTCAAGGGTACCCTAAGGAGTAAGAGAAGGAGAAATCCAAGCGAAAGGATGTAAGTATCCCCTCGCCTGCAGTGTAATAGTTATAGTATGTTTTCTCCTTGATTGTTTTAGGAAATGGGGACTTTTTCCCCTTTGTATGTTTCGGCCACCCCCCTTAGGGGAAGGCCTTGGTTCTTTCCTTGATACATGAGAAGACTTTTGAGACTTAGAGTATGTATGTGTGATAATTTTCTTCATGATGGCATGAACAAAAGGAAGGAAAAAAAACTAGGGTTTCACCCTTGGAAGGTTTCGGCCACCCCCTTGAGGGAAGGCCTTGGTTCCTTTTTTGTTACATGAGTAGACTTTTGGAACTTAGGATATATGTATATGTGGTTTATGCAAATTATTGTGAACAAAACCTAGGGTTACACCCTTGTGAAGGTTTCGGCCAACACCCAAAAAGGGTACCTTGGTTACCCCTTGATACATGAGTAGACCTTTGGAACTTAAGGTATATGTATATGTGTTTTTCTTCATGGTGTTATGAACAAAATTGTAGGGTTTTGTTCTTGAAGGAGTTTCGGCCACCCCCCTTGGGGAAGGCTTTTGGTTCCTTTTTGTTACATAAGTAAACCCCTTACCACTTAGAGTATATGTGTATATGTATCCTTCAATGTGTTGTAAACAAAACATAGGGTTTAGAACTTGGATGGGTTTCGGCCAAGGCCTAGAAAAAAAGGGGTTAGTGAGGGTTGAATTATCCTAAAATATATCCATGTTTAATGTATTGTAAGATAGTATATACAAGGTGTTTGTATGAATGTATGTGAGAATATTTAGTTCAAAACACTAAATTTCCCTATGCTTAAGTTTCGGCCAACCCTAGAAGGACTAAGATTTAGGATTGTATAATTATCTCATGATATGCTTTATGTTTAATAAGTTGCATGAATAATATGTGAAGGCTAAACTACCCTACGGGACATGATTATGTTTAGCAAAATAATATGTATGTGCATGTATGAAATATAATGTATGTATGAACATGTATGGAATATGATATATGTATGAACAAGTATGAAATATGATATATGTATAAACATGTATGAAATATGATGCATGTATGAACAAGTATGAAATATGTTGTATGTATGAACATGTGTGAAATATGATGTATGTATGGACATGCATGAAATATGATGTATGTATGATCATGTCTTATAGCCCATGGGGCACACTTATGAAATTGCATGTGATATGTTAAAATGCTTGAAGGGATACTTAAATAAGTATGGGATCAAGAGCACCCCTTATGTTGTGTGGTGTGTCCCTACGGGATCATGAGCACCCTTGAAGAGTGGTGTGTCCCATAAGAGTGAATATGGAGTATTCCTTAGCATATATGTAACAGCATGATAAGTATTTTACTTTTAAGTTGTGTACCCGACTCGGAAGGGGGTCGTTAAATAAATCCGGGGTGCATGTTAACGTGGCTTCGGTAGGACGGAAGGGTCCTGCTCTAGTGAATTGGTGGCTTGCTACCCCAATTCATTAGGGAACGCGCAATAGTTTCCGCGCGATAGTTGGTACACAACAGGGCCCAATATGATATGGATGTATTTTTAAGTAATACCATTATGGAATTGTTTTGAAAACATTCATTGAAAACATTGGTTATATGTGAAGAGTATGCTTATGGTACTTGATACTGCATGCTTAGAAACTTAGATGTTTGATATGCTTTGATGAACTTATACTTATGATTAATTATGTGTACATGTTATATTCTTTCGCACGGATTTTGCGAGTAGGACAGGATCCTTACTAAGCATTGTGCTTACTAGTTTATGTGTTGTCTTATGCTGCAGTTAACACTTAAATGGAAGGAAGAGGCAGGAGGCTGAAGATGTGTGGGGTGGTGGCTCGGGAAGAAAGATTTCTATATCTACATATTTATGCTTATGTTATGCTCCTTGACAATGAATGATAGTGATTAGGATTGATATTGCATGATAATAGTTACACTTGGAATTTTCATATACTTGATTTATTGGATTATATTATGGTGTGAAATAATATGTGAACCTATCATGTTATATAATGTCACTTAATAATTTTTGCAAGCATGCTTAGTACCTAGTTCTCTTAAGCCCTTGCATTGTTGTTTTAATGTCATGCTAGGAGATAGAAATAGAAAAAAAAATATTACTATATGATTGAATGTACGTAACCCCGCCTTGAGAGTAGATATAAGGGCGGGCGTTACAAAACATACCTTGCATAAACTTACTTTGCATAATATTCTTATCATAATTATAATGCATAACATGGATGGATGCATGTGGCAATTGCATATATATAAGGATGCTTAACCTTTTAAAACATACTTTTAATGCTTAAACATATTCATCATATCATTGGGCCCTGGCTTGTACCACATACATACATCATAAGTGCGCATCCCTAAGTAAATACGAGGTAGCTAGCCTCGACCTACTAGGATAAGGACAGCATAGTCGGTAGTCCCCAAACCGAGGCGTTCTTAAGGTGCTCATCCCTGTTGCACAGCTACGATAGTGCCAGAACCGTGGACAGCATAGTCGGTAGTCCAGAACCGGGGCGTTCTTAAGGTACCCATCCCTTGGGCCCATACTTCGGTCCGGTACAAGCCCATCCATAAAGTAAAATACTTTACATGCTTCATCATTCATAAGACATTCATGGCATCTTTAACATAACATAACTTGTTACGACTCGGCCCGTCTACCGGCCCATTTACCGGTCCTCACGACCGTCGTACCGTCAACCATCGACCATGCCGTTTAGCATATTTATGCCTTAAGGATATAAGCATCATCTTTCATTCATAACATGGCATAGGTACACATTATTCATAAACATGGCATACCTACATATCATTCATAAGTCATGGCATTCCTACATATTATTCATAAGACATGGCATTCATACATATCATTCATAAATCATGGCATACATACCTATCATTCATAAGACATGGCATTCATACATATCATTCATAAACATGGCATACCTACATATCATTCATAAACATGACACATGTCTTAAACATTCGTGACCTAATCATATAAATCTTGACATATAACTAAGGGTTTGGTTAGCATGAAACTCTTCCATTTTACTTAAGGACCCTTTGATCCCATACATAAGGCCAACCCTAATCCTTTAGCCCTAATTCTATTCTTGGACGAAACTTCAAGGCCATGGGGGTATGGGAAAAATTCCATTAAACCCCAATACCATTGCTTAAACACCAATCATACCTTACCATAGGGCCATTGGGACCCTTACTTGGAATAAGTCCTAACTTTTCCCCCCCTTTAGGGTACTTGGCCGAAACCCATGGGGTCTCTAGGCCATGTGGAACATTCACATAAACACCCTCCATCTCCTTAATATCATGATAAAACATAAAACATACACTTGAGGTTTTAAACCCAACCCTACACAAGGGTTCTTGTTGTTGGCCGAAACCCTAGGGTATCCTAGGGTACTCCAAAAATTCCCAAAAATTATACTTAATCTCTAAACATCATCAGGGAACATTAAATATCATTATAAAGATTTTTAGCATCATTATGGACCCTAAAACCTTCCCATAGAGTCTCTAGGGTATTGATGTTGTTTCTTTCATGTTGGCCGAAACCCTAGGGTGTCCTAGGGTACTCCAAAAATTCTCAAAAATTGTATTTAATCCCTAGACATCATAAGAGTTCATTAAACATCATTATCAAGATTTTTAGCACCATTAAGAACCCTAAATCCTAGTGGCCGAAACCCATAGGGTCTCTAGGGTACTTGGTTTTGTCTCTTTCAACATAAGGGTACTTAGGGTACCCCATAAATTCCCTAAAATTCCATTTAACCACTAAAAATCATAAGGGAATATTAAACAACATTATAAAGATTTTTGGCATAATTATAGACCCCTAAAACATTGTGGCCGAAACCCTTGACCTTGGGTTCTTGGGTTTTTTCTTCTTTTCAACATCAAATCCAAAACTCCCAATATATCATGATAAAAATTGTGGAAATTATAAGAAACTATTATACCACAGGTGAGGGAGTCTTACCTTGGGTTTCTTGATTTTTCGAACCTTGGAAGAAGAAGAAGATTGCAAAAGCTTTGGATCCTTGCCTCCTTGTCCTTGTATCCTTGGGAAAACTCTTAGATCTTTGGAGATAAGACCTCTTGTGGAGCTTTTCCAAGGGGAAACACTTCCTTGGGTATTCGGCTAGGATGAGGGGAGGAAGAGTTTCGAAAATGCAAGGAAATGGGAAGAAGAGGTAACTCCCAAACCCCCTATTTATCATCCATTAAGGAGGCAAATGAAGAGTCTCTCCATGACCCTTCATCTTCTTCTATGCCTTAACCCATACCCACTTCATTCCCTCCTAACAATACCTTGCTAGGTGAGTTGGTTAGTGCATACATGGTTGTATAAGAGGTCCAAGGTTCAATCCTTGGCTTATGCACCTGTATTTTTATTTTATTTTTATTTCATTTATTTTATTATTTTGATTTTTCCTAAATTCTGAAAATCCCCCTAAAATCACCCATAATTGTGCTAATATTCCTAAATAAAATTCTTTTATATTTATATAAATTTACCTAATTAATACCCATTTTTGGAGCCCATTTAAAGCTCATTAGTACCTAATTTCTCCATTAAACTAGGAAAATTAGGCTAAGACTTACCCGTAATCATGCTAATATGCCTAATTAAATCCTATTTATATTTATACTAATTATTACCTAAATCCACCTATAATTAGGGTACCAAAAAGCTCACATAAGGCCCATTAATACTTAGTTTTCTCAATTTAAATGAGAAAACATGGATTTTCTAGGCCAAAGTTCGTATTAATACCTCTAGGTTCCTCAGAAAATTATCTAAACATGCTTAATATTTTAAGAAAATATTAAGAGAATTTTCCGGGTCGTTACACATGCATTCTTTCTGGTGTCTGATGCTCAGAGTTTATGGTGGCAAGCATAAGGCATTACACATCCAATTCATCATCCTGGTGTTTCTTGTAAGCATTCTTTTTTGCACAAGCAACGGTAATGGTGGGTGCATCAAGAATTAGTTGCTCTAGGATGTACAGTTTTTATTCTTGCTTGAGAACGATTATTAGGTTTCTGTACCAGTCCAAGAAATTAGCTCCGTTGAGCTTCTCCTTCTCAAGGATAGGTCGCAAAGAAAGAGTATTAAATGTATTTGATGACTTGGTGATCTACAACGATAAAATACAGAAATAAATATCATATCTAAATCATTTAATTAGGTCTTTAATTAAAAGATGCTCCGACTGAATCGTAGAGCTTTGGTAGGGGCAAGTCATGGAAGTGAGCAACTGTAGTTTTCCCACACTATTAGCTCCAAACCCAATAGTGACAATATTTAAGTGGGACAACATCTAAATTATACCTCATCTTGAGTTAGATTTGGCTAATCTCCCAAGACTTAGTATAATTTAGGTAGGTAACATTTACTAATTACATCTTATGCAACCCTTATGAACAATTATTTGTTCTTTTTCCCAACTTTTGGGATATGCATCTAAGTGTTGGGTTTCAGTTGATCGCATGGGAATACTCTCCATGTCGCCTTGTTCGCATGGGAATACTCTCCATGTCCCTTGATTAAAATTTCATTAATTGAAACAAACCCGGATGGAGAACAATTACCCAAGCAACCGACTCATCTTCGTACTAACCGATTCGAGTGACCGCTTGAACAAACTTGTTGTTCAAGCAATCTAACCTATCTAACCGATTAGCCGCGGAATAGACAATGAATAGATCGCCAGTTTTTGTGTTTATCATCGGGGTCCATGACAAAAATAACATACAATAATTAAACAAGATCAAAGGAACCAAAACAAGAAATTATACGTTCTTGTTTACCTCGCGATCTTCTATTGTATGACCCAACCTCTTCTTGGACGTTGAGTGGACGACAATCTTCCAAGAACTGTAGTCATCATGGCACCTTGTTTCTTCTCCCTAGCTTGGCCAAAACCCTAGGGATCTTCTTCTCTTTCTTTGTTGTCGCCGAAACCCTAATGGGCTTCTTGGTTGTTGCCGGCCAAAGGGAAGGAAGGAAACTTCCTTCTTTTGATTGCGCCGACACCAAGAGATGAAGAGGAAGATGAAGAAGTGGAAGAAGAAGAGAAACAAGTCTCTCCTTCAGGCTAAACCCAAGCCGCAACCCTCCTCCTTCTCTCTTCTTGCCGCCGGCCAAAGAGAGCTCAAAGAAGCGCTGCCAGCCACCACCTCTCCAACTCCTAGCTTGCGCACGCCCTTGGATGAGAAGAGGAGGAAAAGAGGAGAAGAAAACAAGAGATGGCTTTCATCTCCCTTAACCAAAACCGAGCTCTTCTTCCTTGAAGGGTGTGGCGCCAATAACCCTAGGAGAGAGAGAAGAGGAGAGAAAAGAATAGAGAGGCCAAGAGTTGATTAGATGATCTCTTTGGTCTCATGACACATGAGGTATTTATAGGATACAATAGGGACCACGAGGAGGAGTTGGGTCTTGGCCACCTAATGGATCAAAGCCCGATCCATTAATGATGATCCAATCCACTAAATGATCATCATTGATCTACCTCACCAACCCCTATAATTAAATATGGGCTCCACATATTATGTATAAAAAATCTCCCCGTGTTTAAGATATCGAATGCCCATTAATTAATTAAATTACTGACAATTTAATTAATTAATATCTAACTCCATGAGTAGTACCACTCAATCTTATCATCATGTAGGATCAAGTCCACCTGCAGGATTTCCATGATGAACTTTATGAGCTCCTCAAGGGGACATCATCAACTTGATGCATTAGGACACGGTTTCCTTCTATAATCAATGACACACCATGTAAATAATATTATTTCTCAACTTTTCAGGCCTATCGATTTAACTAATAAATCTCGCCCACTGGTAAATCAAAGAAATAGATATTATGTATATGTGCCCGTTATTATATCGGGATTAAGAGCATGTACACCATAATATCTGAGGTCTAATTCAATTATATAGTCAGTATAAATTGAATCACCTCTATATCGGTCCTGCTCAATACACACAAAGTGTACTAGTGTAATTCTATGGTCAAGATAAACCAATACCAAATTACACTACAACCATGCCAATGGTTTGTCCAAAACCATCTAGGTTGTGAGTCTCTACTTATATTCTACAAGGAACTGATAACATGATATTCTGTGTGACACCACACACCATGTTATCTGCAATGTAAAGTATTAAAAAATAGCATGTATATATGAAATATAAAATGCAAACATTCCAAAATGTAGATGTTCATACAAAAGCTAGGCTTTTAGTATACATCCTAACACTAAGTTCTCAATCCAATTGAGGTAACTTAGTTAAGTCTTACCCCAAGTTCAATAGTCGGACATCATAATTGTCCAGTCACATTCTACCAAGATAAATTGAGTCACTTTGCTTTAGTAAGCCCAACTTCAATTGATCGAGGTAGTAATGAGTACCAAACTTTGGTAGGCATATTGAACTGACTTAATTAAAAGGTATTATCTAAACATGCATCACATACAAGCATATAAGTAAGTATTAAAACGTGAGATGGTTATGTGACCCGTCTACTATGATTTTCTCAAGCCAATGAGAAGATTGAAACGTCAACCTAGGGATAGCATCTTCTCCAAGTGTTGTCTTAGGTCATCATATGTCGTCGACATCTTTCTTGTGTCTTCATTATTCAGTAGACTAGTACTCATTGTTTGTACATTCCAATTTAAAGAAAACTCGAGTTACATTCAAGTTTAATCTAATTATACAATTACAAATGTAGCGATAAAGACATGACACACAGGCCTTTTTATGAATTATAATATGCACATACACACAAATCCAATCATATTGGGGTTAAGGGCCATAACCATGCACCATGGAATACAACACCCATAATTGATCTATGACATCATTTTTACTATGATTGCGCAAATGACTTATGAGCCAAAACCTCACAACGGGTGTGCTAAAATTATTTGTTAATTGACTCACTGAATGAGTCTCTAACCCTAGTCCATCAGGATGAACCCCAGACCCTTCATAATCCATCAATGCATCCTTACGACAAAAATGCATCAATTATCGTGAACACCATAGGTTATGAAAAAATTTTCGAATGCAATTGAACTATAGCAGACGTTCATATTATGTATGAAGATGCTATAGTTTTTTAGTTTGATCAACAGATACTATTGCATCTCAACAAAATGCTTATACAATCATGCGACTCATAATAAAATATATGCCCTACTTCTATATCACATATAAAAGAACATTAAAATTTGTATGGTCTTTTGCAAGTGGCTCTGATACCACTATAGGGATCTCTATTTGAAAAACAACAATATACGTAGTGAAAAATAAGATCCCTTCCAATCATCCATGCAAAAAAATCGTACAAATCTATATAAGAGTTATACGTTTAATCCGTGCCCTTAGCGTATCCCGCTAATCCTTAGTTCGCCGAATATCTACACGATCAGAATAGTCATGCCTCTAATAGTGTCACGCCCTGAGACCTAGGATCCGCTGATCCAATAGAAAATCGGACAACACCTCCCCTATCCGACGGATAATTTACACATACATACAATATATATAACATCACCACACATTTTAAATGGGCCACATGCCTCAAATCCAAACAGAATAACAATATATATGACAATATACTCATAAAACCAAAACACGTACTTACCTGAGCTACCAGGGGGTAGGAACGCAGCAAAACTACACACATAGTCCAACATAGGACTCAAAAGTACAATCCCATAAAGAAAGTCACATACTACAAGTTCACAATAATCCAACGCAGCGAAATAAAACCGAATATGATCCAAAAAAAAAAGTAGCACATAAAACCAAATCAGGTGTAGTCACATGCATGGGACTGGTGACTCGGACCCTCCTGGCAGATATCAACTTGAAATCAGAAAGTATGGCAACGGTGTGAGTCCAAATAAACTCAGCGAATACCCAAACAGATATGCATAGTACGTTATACTAACAATAAGAGTCTACGCTAATACAATCTCATATGAACAATAGACAAGGGTATACACTGAAGATACTGAATGAAAGTACATACCAGAATCCATCTATCCTGCAGAGGGGTGAAATAACTTCCTATGGAACAAGTATAACACATAATCCAAAGTAAACATGTCTTCAATATATACATGTCAATCAAGTGCAGAAATCAAATGCAGCAAACAATGCACGATGCAAAATATGCACATGGTGCAATGATATGTGTCACACCTAACACCAGTCAGATCATCGTCCACCTGTCATAAATGAATTTTCGAGTGGGTAGAGCTATGAAAACTGTACGCACCCTGCTATCACTGCTCCTGATTGACCGAGTGGACAGGATGCTAGTGGAGGACACCCTCCTGTTGGGACCGGGTGCATGTTGACAATGATACGTGTTCGTAAAATTTTAAATTTTTACGTGCAGCGGAAGAATTAGCATAAAATAATTTCTCAAATTATTCTAACCACGTATCTAGCATGCAACCTTATGGTGTGTGGACATGATCATAAAATAAAACTTTGCGGAAAAGTAAACTAATTTACTTTGTACCTCGCGTAACTCGAAGAAAAGGGACGAGATCCAACCGTAGCGTCCCTTGGAAGCTTCGCCTCTATTCGCGTCCACGCCGAGTTCTCTTCGGGATGACTTCGCAAAGCCATGAGTTTTGTGCCGACGAGAACTACTAGATTCTCTAAAGGCACAACTAGAAGATCAAGAGAGAAGAAAGGAAACTAACCACCAAGAGATGGAATCTAAATTTCGAGAAGGAAGGAGATGTGATCCGCTTCTTCTTCTCCGAGGTCGTCTTGGTGAATGAAGCTCACGCCCACCTTGGGAGTTGCACCGGCCCTAGGGGAGGAGAGAGAGCCGGCCCTAGAGAGAGAGGGGTGCCGGCCCTAGAGAGAGAGAGAGGCATGTAGAGAGAGAGAGAGCAACTAATCTCTTGATTAATTGATTGGAAATTCAAGGCTTGCCTTTGGTTCCTTATATAGTTGCTTCTCCCTTGCCAAGTCTCTCTCTTAACGGAATTAACGGAATTAATTTTCATAAGAAATTTATCTTATAATCTTTCTTATGAATAATTCCGTTATGCCTAGTTTTATTATAACTAACTTTATAATAAAACAAATACTTCTCTCCTTTAATTATGGAATAAATTTTATAAGAAATTTATAAACATTCTTATTATGAAAAAATCAATTCATAATTGATTTTATAAAATTAAAATAAACCATTCCATGGATCATTTTAATTTCCATAAAAAGAATAAATTTCTATAAATTTATTTATATAAATTTCTTTATACAAATTTATTTATCCATAATTTATAAAACAAATCGCGCTAGATTTATTTTATTAATTAAACCAAATAAATTGGTTTCTTCCCCTTGTTGTGGCCGTCCAAACCAAAGGGGGTTAACACCCTCTTTGGCCGGCCAAACCGAGCCGAACCGATCGTGAATTAAACTCATTTAATTCGCCCAATAAGCCTTCAGAAGACTTAGCCATTTTAAGTTTCCGTTGCGCCTCTGATTAACTCAGATTCGACTTATTTCTCTTGATTGGAAAATCCAATTTTCAAATCGTTTTAAATCCCTCGGATTACTCGTAGTGCGTGTGACTAAATAGGCTTTCGATTTATGTTGGCCGTCTATAATTAACAAATTATAGAACGGTCATGAGTGGCACCTAGTAGTACATCATGACCCCCAATTAATCGAAAGATCAACGGTTTGACCTCAGAAGTAATTCCGAAACCCTTCAGCAGCTCTAATGAATCGTGCCTCATTCCTTTCACCATCTTATACCCACTTGGTTCAGGACACGGTCTATTTGTGTCAATCCCCACTAGGCTGACTACGTCACACCTAGCCCAAGTAATGTCTTTCTCGTCCTTTGGATTTCTAATTACTCTCATGTATTTAAGAGACTCGCACTCTAAACATGATATGCTCTGGCCAGAGGCTTTGAGTAACAATCCGACGATAGGCCTGGGTATACATCTCCTCGCAAGGAGTGGTGAATCCTTTGTAGGTTGTTCAAACATCTTCGGGCACTTCGGCTTATACCCAATCATCCTGGGTCCACACCTCCTTGGAGATGCTTGCTTAAGATGTTAAAGTATAAGTCTCCATGACCAAGATGACTTGAACACCGCAAGTCAAAGGAGCATCGCACTTAAGCTGCAGTAATAACTTCAGTGACATATCTTTATAGATTACCATATGAAGTTTTACAGCTAGTCACTCCAATGAACTAGTTCCCTTAACTAACATCCATGTTTATCTCCGGACATCCCAATGTCACCAGCCAGTGAGAATCAGCTGATTAGAGAATAACCCATGCTAGTCTCAACAGAATTCATAGTGTCCGTATTTATCAATTCATCGACTAGGGATATTTTCAATACTTCACAATTGCACATTTAGAGATAATCACTAGTTGTGATCCCATCACAAATTCTCTTATGCTGTGAATTGTATTGCGGACATTCAGTAGATGAGTTTAAGATCCCAATCAAATACACAAACATGTATACTCAAATAGTGAATTATCATTTATTAAAATAATTGTTTACAATCATAAGGCGATTGCCTTAGAACACTTCTCTCATATCACTAACAAACTCCCACTTGGCCTAATGCCAATCGCTACGATATCCAATACCACAGGCTCTAACATGACCCTCAAACTTGCTCTGAGGCAAGGCCTTAGTTAAAGGATCCGCTAAATTCCTTTCAGTGGGAATTTTCTCAATTTGTATATCATTCCTACTTATAATCTCTCTGATCAGATGATAGCGGCGAAGCACGTGTTTGGATCGCTGATGAGACCTTGGTTCCTTTGCTTGTGCAATAGCTCCATTGTTGTCGCAGTAAACCGGCACTGCGTCATCAATGGTTGGAACCACGCCAAGTTCGGAGACAAACTTCTTGATCCAGACTGCTTCCGTGGTAGAATCCGCTACGGTGTCTTGTTTGGAACTTTTCCAACTTACTGCGCCTCCATTCAAAGTAAATACGTATCCAAACTGCGATTTGGAGTCATCCTTATCTGTCTGGAAACTGGCATCTGTATACCCACGTATTACCATGTCTCCTTCTCCATATATTAGGAACACATCCTTAGTTCTTCTTAAGTACTTAAGGATTGTCTTGACAGCCGCCCAATGATCCATTCCTGGATCCGACTGGTATCTGCTTGTGACGCTCAAAGCATACGATACATCGGGCCTAGTACATAACATAGCATACATGATAGATCCTATTGCGGATGCATAAGGAATCTTATTCATGCAAATCCTCTCGTCTTCTGTGTGCGGACACATAGACTTTGAAAGGTTGATCCCATGCCTGATGGGAAGGTAACCTTTCTTGGATTCCGACATGCTAAACCTTTTTAGCACTCGGTCTATATATGTAGACTGCGAAAGACCAAGCAACCGTTTTGATCTATCTCTATAGATTCTAATCCCAAGGATATAGGTTGCTTCTCCCAGGTCTTTCATGGAGAAAGTTTTGGACAACCAAATTTTAACTGTCTGTAAAACTGATATATCGTTTCCTATAAGTAAGATGTCATCGACATATAATACTAGGAATACGACTGCACTCCCACTAACCTTCTTGTACACACAAGGTTCGTCAGGATTTTGTGAGAAATCAAACTCTTTGATTGTCTCATCAAAACGGATGTTCCAGCTCCTTGATGCTTGCTTCAGTCCATATATGGATCGTCGAAGCTTGCATACTTTGGTTTTATCAACCGATGTGAAACCTTCAGGTTGTATCATGTATACATCCTCAAGCAGGTTTCCATTAAGGAAAGCTGTTTTCACATCCATTTGCCATATCTCATAATCATAATGAGCTGCTATGGCTAGGAGCATCCAAATGGATTTAAGCATAGCTACTAGCGAGTAGGTTTCGTCATAATCAATTCCTTGTTTTTGACGATATCCTTTTGCCACTAATCTAGCCTTAAAGGTAACAACATTACCTTCCATGTCGGTTTTCTTCTTGAAAACCCACTTGCACCCTATGGGCTTAATCCCTTCAGGTGGGTTAACCAAGTCCCATACTTGATTTTCATACATGGAATCCATTTCTGACTTCATGGCTTCAAGCCATTTGTCCCTTTCTGAACTTTTCAAAACATCTTCATAACTGATAGGTTCGTCATCGCTTATGAGTAACACGTCGTTCGATTCACTTATGAGAAATCCGTATCTCTCTGGAATATTGCGTGTCCTATCAGACCTACGAAGAGGTGGTGTTGTTTTAGGTTCAACTAATAGCTCATCATTATGAGTTATTGGTTGTGGGTCTAGACTAGGTGTCTCTGTAATGTCTATTGGAGTTTCTTGAACTTCATCAAGTTCAATGCCACTCCCACTGTTTTCTTGTAAAAGAAATTCCTTTTCCAGAAATACAGCATGTCTTGAAACAAACACCTTTTGTTCCAAGGGATGATAGAATTGGTAACCCTTCGTTTCCTTAGGGTATCCAATAAATAGATATTTATCAGACTTAGCATCCAATTTGTCTGAAACAGTCCGCTTCACATAAGCAGGACAACCCCATATCTTAAGGTGAGTTAAGTGGGGTTTCTTACTATTCCATGTCTCATATGGAGTAGTAGAGACTACCTTGGTCGGGACTCTGTTTAGCAAGTAAACAGCTGTCTTAAGTGCATAGCCCCAAAAGGATTTTGGAAGAGTTACATGATTCATCATCGACCTAACCATGTCCATCAAGGTTCAGTTGCGCCTCTCAGATACACCATTATGCTGTGGTGTATACGGCGGAGTCCATTGGGATAATATCCCATTGTCCCTAAGATAATCTTGAAACTCTTGACTTAAGTATTCACCACCCCGATCGGATCGAAGTATTTTAATACTTTTGCCAAGTTGTTTCTCTACTTCATTTCTGAACTCTTTGAATTTCTCAAAAGCTTCAGATTTGTGTTTCATCAAGAACACATACCCGAATCGTGAGTGATCATCGATGAAGGTAGCTATAGCCTCCTTGTGCAAGAGTTGACATTGGTCCACATACATCAGTATGTATTAGACCAAGCAATTCTCCCACTGGATTACCTTTTCCAGAAAAGGGTAATTTGGTCATCTTGCCTTTTAAGCATGATTCGCATGTATCAAATGAACCGGGTTCAAATGATTCCAGAATTCCACATCGGTGTAATTCGGTCATGCGTTTCTTACTTACATGGCCAAGACGGCAATGCCAAGTGTAGGAGTCTATTCGATTATCTATTCGAGCACGTTTGTTGCTAACTTCGATATTGAAAACGTCACTGGATAAATCTAACGTGTAGATGCCATTGCACAAAGTTCCATTCCCATAAAGAACGCCATTTAAAGTTATGTAACAACAATCGTTACTAAAAGTTAAATGATAACCTTTTTCATTCAAACATGAAATAGATACAATGTTCTTTATTAATGAAGGAACAAAATAACAATTATCCAATTCTAAGACACGTCCAGTGGGGAGCTTTAGCAAATATGTTCCGATGGCAACAGCAACAATCTTTGCTCCATTTCCAACTCGCAAATTCGCTTCTCCTTTGACGAGTCTTCTTCTATTCCTTAGCCCCTGTATGTCATTACATATATGTGAGCTACACCCAGTATCAAGTACCCAGGTATTTGAGGAAATAGAGTGACATTCAATAACGAAGATACCTGAAGAGGATGGGGCATCGGATGCCTTATTCTTCAAGGACTCAAGATAAACCTTGCAGTTTCTTCGCCAGTGACCCTCCTTGCCACAATGATGGCAAGTTCCTTTTGGTTTCTTTTCAATCTTTTTGGCCTTTTTCTTCTTCCCTTTATTATATTCTTTGGCCTTCCTCTTAGAACCTTTCTTCGAGGAACCAACTAACAGTACCGTCTTTTGATCCGACTTTACAGAAGGCTCCACAGTCTTCAGCAGGTTGAGCAACTCAGGAATGGAAGTCTCTAGTTTGTTCATCCGATAGTTCATCACAAATTGTGAATAACTTTTGGGCAAACAATTCAGAATTAAGTCAATACTTAGTTCATGATCCATTGCAAAACCGAGTGTGCTCAGTCGCTCAATGTACCCCAACATCTTTAACACAAACTGCGAGGCAGAAGTGCCTTCCTGCATCTTAGTGGTGAAGAGGAGTCTGGAGACTTCAAACCTTTCGGATCTCGGCTGCTCTTCAAACAAATCATGAAGATGGAAGATGATGGTATAAGCATCCATATGCTCATGCTGCTTTTGCAGCTCAGGTATCATAGAGGCTAGCATGATGCAACTCGCAAGTTCAGAATCGGTCACATGTTTCTGATAGGCCACTAGCTGGTCTGGAGTTGCACCTTCTGGAGGATGGTTGGGAAGTTGATCTTCAAGGACATAGGCAAGCTTCTCTGCCTTGAGGACTATCCTCAGGTTTCGAAGCCAGTCCATGAAGATCGGCCCGGTCAGTTTATTGGTGTCCAAAATGGAACGCAAGTTTAGAGAAGACATGATCGAGTGATTAACCTAGAAATACAAATTGAGTTTATGTGAGAAGAATGATTAAAGAATGTATCAATATACATTAATTAAAAAATCCTATTTATTTTTCAAATTGAATAACCCTTTTTATCAATTCGGGAGATCATAGGAACATCTCCAAATAGGTTGATATCCAACCATAGATAAGAACCACCATGGCTGTGGCCATCAAGTTATTCTTAGCTATGAAGGTAGGTAATTATACCGATTACATATCACATATATGTAACTATCACTTTATGCTATCAACTAATTGAATATTTGCATAAATCATTGGGTTGTTAACTCATTAACAAGTATGCAACATTATACATAGCACCCAACTGCACCTCTCTTTACATCGACCTTGGCTGTGGCACAACAAATCGATGCTCCAAGCTTAAGGCTGACCCATTAATCAAGAAATAGTTTTAATATGGTTGGAGCTCATTCAACCGTTTAGTCAGGCTTGGATGTGTCCAACAACCAAAACTAAGGATTGACCTCTGACTCCAACTATATTATTCATAAACTAATTCCATGGTTTGAACATGTTGAGGTTCAAGCCGGGCATGGATGTGTCCATCAACCCAAACGAGAAACAAAACTCCGATTCTAACCATATTAATGGAAGGTGTTTGCCTTAATATTTTGTAAGGGGTTTTGGGTCTCATCCTTTCTTTTCTAAGCACATTCATGACATTATGTCATGACTAACGATTTCCTTAATAAAGTATGTATGTGACTTAATTTATCAAGTCCCATAATTTGAATTAGGAACCGGATTTCCTAATTCTAGTTTCATACTTTATTAAAGGAATTGTTTTGGGAAACAATTTCCTAAATTGTCATAATCAATTTCGGAAATAATATGTTTAAGACTTTGATTTCTCTAAATCAAATCTTATTAAATTAAGAGACAATTCCCTTAATTCAACGACATATTATTTTCATGAAAATCTCTTTTAAGAAAACTCTATAGGAACACATTTCCTAATTAAGTTTGGAGACAACAATATGTAAGAGCATCACCTCTTAAATCATATTTTATTCATGGATTTAATTAATTATAACAAATCATTTTCTAAGGGTGGCTCCCCGAGGCTCAGATACCCAAAGAAAAGTAATTTGTCGTAAATCCAATTTGGTCCGCTTCAGAAGCGCAACCAAATTAAACATGACAATTTCATTTAAAATTGGGAAATTAAATTACAACAACTAACTTTAAATTGAACGGCTCCCCGAGGCTCAATCCAAAATAAAGAATTTTGTTGTCAATTTAAAAACCAATTCAAATTTAATTGTCAATTAATTATCCATAAATTTGTCTAGACATTCTTAAAAGAAAGTGCCCAAAATTGCGAGATTTCATAATAGGTTTTCAGAATAATTGTAAGTTTCTGGTACAAAGAAAACTTACATATTTCCAAAGTTGTAAAATTTCTAAAATAGAAAATTTCCAAAATTGGAAAGTTTCCAAAGATGGGAAGTTTTCACAATTATTATAAAATTTTTAGAAACTAGGGTATTTCAAAAGTTTGCGAAATTTCATGAGGATTTCCAAACTTAGAAATTCCTAAATCTAAAATTTATTATAATTGGAAAGTTTCCATAATTTAAATTTTTTTCCAAAATTGAGATTATGATAAAGTTTTCCGCAAAACAATTATATGATTATGTCGAACACTAACCGGCTCTGATACCACTGTTGGGACCGGGTGCATGTTGACAATGATACGTGTTCGTAAAATTTTAAATTTTTATGTGCAGCGGAAGAATTAGCATAAAATAATTTCTCAAATTATTCTAACCACGTATCTAGCATGCAACCTTATGGTGTGTGGACATGATCATAAAATAAAACTTTGCAAAAAAGTAAACTAATTTACTTTGTACCTCGCGTAACTCGAAGAAAAGGGACGAGATCCAACCGTAGCGTCCCTTGGAAGCTTCGCCTCTATTCGCGTCCACACCGAGTTCTCTTCGGGATGACTTCGCAAAGCCACGAGTTTTGTGCCGACGAGAACTACTAGATTCTCTAAAGGCACAACTAGAAGATCAAGAGAGAAGAAAGGAAACTAACCACCAAGAGACGGAATCTAAATTCCGAGAAGGAAGGAGATGTGATCCGCTTCTTCTTCTCCGAGGTCGTCTTGGTGAATGAAGCTCACGCCCACCTTGGGAGTTGCACCGACCCTAGGGGAGGAGAGAGAGCCTGCCCTAGAGAGAGAGGGGTGCCGGCCCTAGAGAGAGAGAGCAACTAATCTCTTGATTAATTGATTGGAAATTCAAGGCTTGCCTTTGGTTCCTTATATAGTTGCTTCTCCCTTGCCAAGTCTCTCTCTTAACGGAATTAACGGAATTAATTTTCATAAGAAATTTATCTTATAATCTTTCTTATGAATAATTCCGTTATGCCTAGTTTTATTATAACTAACTTTATAATAAAATAAATACTTCTCTCCTTTAATTATGGAATAAATTTTATAAGAAATTTATAAACTTTCTTATTATGAAAAAATCAATTCATAATTGATTTTATAAAATTAAAATAAACTATTCCATGGATCATTTTAATTTTCATAAGAATAAATTTCTATAAATTTATTTATAGAAATTTATTTATCCATAATTTATAAAACAAATCGCTCTAGATTTATTTTATTAATTAAACCAAATAAATTGGTTTCTTCCCCTTGTTGTGGCCGGCCAAACCAAAGGGGGTTAACACCCTCTTTGGCCGGCCAAACCGAGCCGAACCAATCGCGAATTAAACTCATTTAATTCGCCCAATTAGCCTTCAGAAGACTTAGCCATTTTAAGTTTCCGTTGCGCCTCTGATTAACTCAGATTCGACTTATTTCTCTTGTATGGAAAATCTAATTTTCAACTCGTTTTATATCCCTCGGATTACTCGTAGTGCGTGTGACTAAATAGGCTTTCGATTTATGTTGGCCGTCTATAATTAACCAATTATAGAACGGTCATGAGTGGCACCTAGTAGTATATCATGACCCCCAATTAATCGAAAGATCAACGGTTTGACCTCAGAAGTAATTCCGAAACCCTTCAGCAGCTCTAATGAATCGTGCCTCATTCCCTTCACCATCTTATACCCACTTTGTTCAGGACACGGTCTATTTGTGTTAGTCCCCACTAGGCTGACTACGTCACACCTAGCCCAAGTAATGTCTTTCTCGTCCTTTGAATTTCTAATTACTCTCATGTATTTAAGAGACTCGCACTCTAAACATGATATGCTCTGGCTAGAGGCTTTGAGTAACAATCCGACGATAGGCCTGAGTATACATCTCCTCGCAAGGAGTGGTGAATCCTTTGTAGGCTGTTCAAACATCTTCGGGCACTTCGGCTTATACCCAATCATCCTGGGTCCACACCTCCTTGGAGATGCTTGCTTAAGATGTTAAAGTATAAGTCTCCATGACCAAGATGACTTGAACACCGCAAGTGAAAGGAACATCGCACTTAAGCTGCAAAATAACTTCAGTGACATATCTTTATAGATTACCATATGAAGTTTTACAGCTAGTCACTCCAATGAACTAGTTCCCTTAACTAGCATCCATGTTTATCTTCGGACATCCCAATGTCACCAGCCAGTGAGAATCAGCTGATTAGAGAATAACCCATGCTAGTCTCAACAGAATTGATAGTGTCCGTATTTATCAATTCATCGACTAGGGATATTTTCAATACTTCACAATTGCACATTTAGAGATAATCACTAGTTGTGATCCCATCACAAATTCTCTTATGCTGTGAATTGTATTGCGGACATTCAGTAGATGAGTTTAAGATCCCAATCAAATACACAAACATGTATACTCAAATAGTGAATTATCATTTATTAAAATAAATGTTTACAATCATAAGGCGATTGCCTTAGGACACTTCTCTCATATCACTAACACCTCCTACCCCAAGCAATGGGGGAGTCTCACTCTCATCTTCTCATGTCTCAAGACGAGAAGGGATCCCTGGCTGCTACCACGCTCGGAACCACCCTCCAAATAGTGGTCGAACGGAGGAATACAGAGCAAATGCACACACTCTACGATAGCCACTACCCCTAAGTGGATGTGTGTGCATATCCTCATGTAACTGGCAATGGGCTCAGACTATATAGGAGCCGATGATTGTCATCATGCAACAATGCAAGGATGGTGCATGACCCGAACATATATAACACCCACCAAGTCCTCATCTAACACCTCAGTGTGCTAGGTATAGGTCTGAATCCTATATATATCATAGGATACAAGTAACCAACTAGGTATACTGACAAAATAACCAATGATCCATCAATGTCGAATGCAAGGGAACATATCACTACATCTATGCACATATATATACACATAATGACTATTGAGACTGTATGAAGCTAAGAGGGAGATAACCTCAAGGATAAGCAACAGATATCAAGTACAGGTATACTAAGGCAGATATAGCATATAAACTTACTGTTATCTATAACAAATCATGCATAACAATATGATAATATCTAAAAAGGTGTTGGGTTGTCCCAGCACAAAAATATAAAAACGCAGCGGAAACAAGAACCCTCGAGCGATCCATGTGAAAGAAAACTCATACAATGTTCATCTATCTAATAGACTTATCTAGTGTGTATACCTTTGGAGCATGCCCTTTGCTTATCCCACTTGTCTAAGGTGAGCCGGATCTCTTGCACGTTTAAGCGTCTGTGCCTCTATTCATATCCACACGGACACAATCTCTCAACATCGGGAGAACTACATTAGTTGTGCTAGCAACTTGAGGTAGCTCGCAGAACACCAAGAACCCTACAATAGGGTTTCGGCCAAAAGGGAGAAGAGGAAGAAGAGAGGAAGGGAAGAAGAAAAACACACACACTTTTCAAAATGACAAAGTCCATCTTTTATATTCATCTCATGAATATGAAGAGTCTTTTGTCTCTTTAACTTCCCTTCATTAAAGTCAATAAAGAGCACATCTTTTCATGTGACTCTTCACCTTCTCTTCATCCAATGAAGAGAGACTTTTTCTCTTTCCTGCATGCAAATCCGACCGGGCTCTCGGGTCTCCGACTAGGTCTCCCGACCAAGTCTCCCGAGTGTCGAGCTCCCAACGCAGTCTGCCGAGCTCCGACCCAGTCTGCCAAGCTCCCAGCCCAGTCTGTCGAGTGCCGACCCAGTCTGCCGAGCTCCCAGCTCAGTCTGCCGAGTGCCGAGCTCCCGACCCGCACTCCCTATTTCCCAACTCAAGCTCCCAAACGTACCTCCCGAGTTCCCAACTCGGGCTCAGGTCTCCCCAGTTCCCAACTCGGGCTCAGGCCTCCCGAGTTCCCAACTCGGGCTCTGGTCTCCCGAGTTTCCAACTCGGGCTAAGGTCTCCCGAGTTCCCAACTCGGGCTCAGATCAGCCGATCAGATTTCTCAAAGAATCATGTCCTTTGTGTGTGACCCAATAGGTTCTCGTGACGTTGGCAATGCGCCTAAACACTTTAGACACATAAGTAATGAGCGACATCTAGCAATGCATCATTGCTACCCAAGTAACAAGAAAAGTCGAGATCCGACTAAACCTCCGTGACTATGATAGTGTATGACCTTGTCCTTCTATCCTTGATATCTAGATTAACTAATGAGGAATAGACCATGTCATCCTCAATCAATCTTGTGTTTCTTGATCTCTGAGTAGACTCACTCAAACAAATGAGCTCAATATCTCATATTGACTCATTTGAGCATGGTCATGCATTTCAGTAGCCTTACTCGATCAAGGGGCACACAGATATCACTCCCGTCATATGGGAGGGATAGATCTCATCTACATCACTCACATCCCTCCGCATAATTCATTACATACCCAGTGATCGCCTTTATAGTCCACCTTGTTACGGGTGACGTTTGACGATACCAAAGTACATAACTCCTTATGTATGGAACCGTAGTGACTTCAGGTCTAAGGATTATTCATACCAATAGTCACATGAGAAAGTTTATGACACTCATATGACAATCTATGAAACTTTCTCATGGCAGGTCATTCAGTACACATTCTCCAATGTATACCCATGTGTCAACTTGATATCACATATCCATGACTTGTGAGCTCAAGTCACCAGTTGACCTACATGCTAGTCTCCATGCATTAATATTGTCCTTGAATATTAATACTTGACTAGGAATGGTTTAGAGTAGTGTTCTCTACATTATCTCACTATCGATTCAACGAATCGATATAATATAGATAAGAACCTACTACCCAAGGACATTATTATACTTAGTTATTTGACACAAATACAAAGTAAGTATAATAACCAAACATGCCTTTATTAATGATAGAATATGATACAAAATGTCCCTAGTCAATCATCACATAATTGGCTCTAGAGCTCCTACTAACAAAAGGTACCCGCCTCCAATGGAAGAATCTCGTATCAAATGAGAACCTCCCGTCCAGAAGTCTGAGAGCAATCAGTGTCCTGTATCAAAGGATATAGTTTTAGCTATCATAACAAATGATAACTAACCACACATAACTATACCCCTAATAAGACTATTCTAAAGTAATGATCACTAATTAACTGTAATCAGTGATTAGTTCTGAGTCCAACTCTTGATTCATTTTATGTTTAACCCCAAGCTTAACCCAAGTCATCACCTCTCCATCACAGTGGAATATAATCCTTATCAACCCTTAACCAAAATTCAAAGTATACACGGAAACCTCCATTTAGGTTTAACTTCACAATCCAAATGAAACTCGGCTCACAAAACTACCTCGCCTATTCCAACTGATCCAACAGGGCATTAGTTCAATAACTCCAAGCTACCATCCAACTCTAAATTGAATCTCCATCAAGAAACTGAGATTAGATTCAAAACACTAGTTTATCCTTATTGATCTAAGTTAAACTAACTTCAAATTATCCAATATACATCCCAAACCAAGACTCACAGTAACATTCACAAAACAATCCTTACCATTCAAGCTAACTAAACTAAGTGGTTCTCCATTGTCACATGGCAAGTATCAAAACCACAATCAACACTAAAACATCAAGCACTCATGGCCTTAGCATCTCATCCCAATTGAAGTTCAAAAATCCACAAAAACCCCACTTCTACAAATCTGCTAATGGTAAGGACAAAAATCTCACAAATCTGTCCACACACTTCACAAACACCACATCACAGCAAAACCAACATGAACTTAGAAACTCAAATCGATCCAATAAAGATCAAAACCTAATCCCACCTACACTAATTTCCTCGACAAAATAAAACAACAATAGAACAATCTGAATTGAAAACATAAGCCTTATCTAGAAACTACATCAATCAAGAACGTGCCAAAATCTCAACCCACATTAGGGAATCAAAAAGTTGCGACCTAGGTTGATTAGGCACAGCGATCGAACAGGAAAAGCAACATATGAAGAAACGTAGCTTACCTTCCCACGACCCATGAAGGTGATGACGAAATCATGAGAGAGGTCACGGTTGCAGTCGTCCTCCAATGAATCAGAGCTAGGGCATTAGAGACGACTAATGGTGGCTCGACTCGGGAAAGCAGAAGGGTGGCGACTCTCAGGAAATCTGCAATCGGGTGGCCGGCGGTCGGGTGTTGTGGTGATCGGCAAGAGGCAAGGGGATGAGATAGCTTGAGCGACAGGAGAAGAGAAGAAGGCTGTAACACCCCAGTAAAATTTCCTTCAATATTATCCCTAATATTGAGTAGGATTATGAATAATAGCAATATTGAGTATGATTCATGAATGATAGTTAGAGTTGTGGGAATTTTAGTATAAGTGTTAATAGGCCTTATATGGGCTCTAAATGCTGGAAATTCCTAATGGGTCTTAAATAACACTTCATTAGTTATCCTAATGGGCCCCATGAGGATAAAAGAAATAACACATCATGTAATGGGCCTTACTTTAGATGGGCTTGCAAAAGAATAATAAAAAAAATGTAATGATGTAGGTGACAAGGATTGAACCTTAGACCTTAGAGATGTTGTAAGCCTTAAGAATGCATGTGTAACCAATTCACCTAGCAAGGGAGTGCTATTAGGAGGATAAAGGGAATTGTAGATAGGTGTAAGGATAAGGGAAGTGAAGAGTCACCATGAGAGGAGGCACCATGCCCTTTCACTTGCCCCTTCACTTAGTATAAAGAGGTGGGATGAGAAGTGAAGAGGCTTAAGTTACTTTTCTCTTCTTATCTTCCACCAAGGCCCTTCCTCTCCCCTCTCTTCTTCCTTCTTGGCCGAAAATCCCAAAGGGGTTTTCCTCATGGAAAACTTCACAAGAGGTCTCCCTCTTGAAGATCCAAGTTCATCTACAAGGCTACAAGGGCAAGGAGTACTCTAAAGTCAAGAAGGTTTCCTTTTGTTCTCTATTTGAGGTTTATAACTGAGACAACAAGGGTAAGACTCCCCTCACCTGCAACATAATAGCTATATATATATATATTATATATATATTTGTTCATGTTCTTCTATGTTCTTGTGATGTGTTGCTAAAAATCATGAAGTTTTCCCTGTAGGTAAGTTTCGGCCATCATGGGTATTAGGGCATAGGTTTGTGTTTGATGTTATCTAATGACTCCAATATTTTCTTGATGTTAAGTTATGAGTTATAATGAAAAAAAAACATGAAGCAAAAAGACCCTTAAAAGTTTAGGCCAAAGCTCTCAAGAAGCCATAGACTTTTTGGCCATAAGAATATGTTTGGGTTCTTTTTGACTAGCTAATGGTTTAAATTCCTTGTTGATGATTGTTTGAGGGTTTTATATATATTTTAGGTCATGTTTCTCTTCTGAACATGTTCGGTTAATACCCTAAATAAGGACAAAAAAATGAGTTAAAGATGCCATGTTACTTGCCAATGCTTCCTAGTGTTGGAGTATGTATTATATGCTTGTTGTATCAATCAATTGCTTTTGTTTTTGTCATTTTCATGTTAATATGATCCTTAGAAGTTTCTGATCAGTTTCTAAAATTAGGTTTTAGGATGGGTTAAGGTCACTACTTCACTTGATAAGGTCTCTTGGTAATAGGGTATTCAATGTATGCATGTTGTATGAGTTGTTAAGATGTTGTGTTGTATTTTTATGCCATGATAACCCTATATAAATGTTTTGATCAGTAGAATATATGATGAATTATGGTTGAATTAAAGGTATTCATGTTTTATTATGCCATGATAGATGAAAAGAAATAAAAGAGTTAAGGATGTCATGTTACTTGCTAATATTTCCTAGTGTTAGAATATGTATCATATGCATGTTGTATGAATCAATTGTTTTTGTTACTTGGTCATTTTCATGTTGATATGAACCTTAGAAGATTATGCTCAGTACCTTAAATTGGGTTTTAGGATGGGTTAAGGTCATTACCTCACTTGATGATGTCTCTTGGTAATAGGATATTCAATGTATGCATATTGTATGAGTTGTGAGATGTGTGTTGTGTTTTCATGCCATGATAACCCTATCTAAATGTTTTGACCAGTGGAATATATGTTGAATTATGGTTGAATTTAAGGTATCTATGTTTCATTAGGCCATGATAGATGAAAAATGAAACAAGTTCCCTAGATGTATTACCCTTGGTTTTAAATTGAACATTATGTGTTTTATGAATCATGAATGATAAGTTGTCATGTTATGAATTTTCTTACCATGAAATTATGTTTTCTCCATGCCATGATTCATGCTTGAAAGTTATGATGACATTTATGCTTTGAATGTATGCCCATGACATGTATGACATTATGAATAAAAGAATGTCTAAAGAGCAATTTCTAAGAAAAGAAAAGAAATGACGAACGCTATACTAAAGAGAAATTGCTATAGAAGAAAAGGAATCATGTATGCTATTTTACTTTATGTATTGGCTTGTACCGAATCTTGAAAAAGGTCCAACGGATGGGCTCCTAAGCAAGGCCCCGGTTCTGGACTACCGTAGCTGTCCACGGTTCTGGGACTACCGTAGCTGTCCAACAGGGATGGGCTCCTTAAGAAAGCCTCGGTTCTGGACTACCGTAGTTGTCCTCGGTTCTGGGATAACCGAAGATGTCCTTGATGTATGGAACAAGCCAGGGATCCCCAATGATGATGATATGTTGATGTTTAAGTATTATATTATATATATTTTCAAAAGAGCATCCTTAATGTTTGTGCACATGTTTATGTTTAATGATATTGCATATGTTATGTTTAATGTTTATGCACATGTTTATGTTTAATGATATTGCATATGTTATGTTTAATGTTTATGCACATGTTCATGTTTAATGAGGTTGCATATGCTATGTTTAATGTTTATGTACATCTTTATGTTTAATGATATTGCATATGCTATGTTTAATGTTTATGCACATGTTTATGTTTAACGAGGTTGCATATGCTATGTCTAATGTTACGCACATGATTATGTTTTAAAGATTATGCGAATGTTAAGTGTTTATGCTATGAGCTCTAGTTGCTTTATGATTTATTCATGCTATATGTTTATGTCAAATGATGTAGATTTCTACTTATATGTGATGTACGGATTTTGTGAGTAAGCAAGAAGCTTACTAAGCATTTTATGCTTATAGTCTACCTTCTTATGTTGCAGGATCAAACTAAAGGGGAAGCAGCAGGAGGGCCTGTGTGTGTGTGGCAGTGACTTGACAAAACGATCCTACTGTTATCTTTACTCTTACTTATGGACTTGTTTCTCATGGACTTCATGTTGCTACTTATAAATGTATGTGTTAGTTTTTATGTTTACGCTTACTACTTGTTGGAGTTGAAGTTCTTTATGATATGCATGCTTAAAGTAGAACTATATACTCCCTTGATAGATATGATATGCTATGATTCACATGCTTAAAGTAGTTTAGTTAGGAAGAATTTTATCCAATTGCATATGTTCATGATTTAGTATTATTTCCGCTGCTATATTTACGCTCCATATGCGATAATGTATGAAAGAAAGGAAAAAAAGTAACTCGTCGCTCACGTAAGGGGCGGGCGTTACAGCTTGGTATCAGAGCAGTTTGTCATCTCTCTACACACACATCAAGCCTGCATCCTACCGCTTCCAAGTAAGATCTTACCTTACATAATTTAAGTATGTTTGCTTTATGTTTACTTATGATAGGAATGTTTCTAGACTACCCATACAAGTAGATGTGATACCCTATATGGTTCTAGAACGATAAAGAATGTTTATGACTAAGTATGCCAATACGAAATTATGGAACCATGTTTTTATTTGGGAATGGAAACTTAGGGTAGTACCTTACCTTACCTTATAATGAAAAATGATACAATTGCATGTATATATATGAAAATGATGAAAATGATAAATGATCTCATACTAGCTTATTGTTGTAATATGAGAACAGCATGGCTAGAAGAAGTACTAGAATTAATGATACCGTACCTCAGCCTGACTTGACGCACCTAGTGACAGAACTCCAGCATCAACTCACCGAGCAGCAGCATGTTGGTGCAGACATCACCCAAGTCGAACCTGTGTTTTGATAAATAGTAAAGGGTTCAAAAGTTAAGTCTTATTTGTTATCTAACATGCTGCTTGAGTGTGTAGATTGAAGTGCTAGCAAAGGAATGCTAGGCACCTAGCGAAGGAATGGTAGGCACTGGAACCCTAAGTCCTAGCGAAGGACAGCTGGGCACCTAGCGAAGGGCTGCTAGGATACCAAGACCTAGCGAAGGACTGCTAGGCACCGGGCGAAGGACCGCTTGGTATCCAAGACCTAGCGAAGGACTGCTAGGCACCTGGCGAAGGACTGCCAGGATCCGAAGACCTGGCGAAGGACTGCCAGGCACCGAGTGAAGGACAGCTTGGTATCCAAGACTTGGTGAAGGACCGCTAGGCAAAAGTACAAGCGGAGGAGTTGGTTGGCAACAGGTAAATTGTCCTGAGAGGAGTAGGTGAGGACATGTTCCCCGTCGAGGGAACAGTAGGCGTCGGATCGACCTAGGGCTCCATTTTGGAGACCCAAAGTCAGAACCAAGACAGCTAAGGCTGTACACTCATAACATATTCTTTCTTTATTGTATTTGCAACTAACCCTGGATGTAGGACCAAAGGAACGAGTCTCTGCAGCTCAGAACGCCTCAAAGGAGAGAGGCAACAGCTGGGCAGGGCGCCCCCAGTGTCCCTTGCGCCCCCAAGGTGAAGGCAAAACAAGTCGAGCAAGAAACGCTTCAGAAGCTTACTGGGCGGGGCGCCCCCGTGCTCCCGGGCGGCCCCCAGTGCCCAGGGCGCCCCGCACACAAGCCAACGAAGCAGATTACTTTTATCCAGCCGAGAAGCTCGCTGAAAAGGTCAACCAGGGCGCCCCCAGCGTCCTGGGCGCTCCCAGAGTCAATCCTCAGCCCTATTCGAGTGGGATAAGGGCTGACCGAGGTAATTTCGGATCGGTTGACACGTGGGGGGGGGGGGGCGCCCCCAACGTTCAGGGCGCCCCGAAGTGCTATAAATAGCACCCAACACCAAGGCTTCTCAACATCAAGTCTTCCAACGCTTTCACGCTCTTCTACACGAGACGCTCTGCTACATAAACCTCCCAACTCGAGATACAAGCGCGGACGACGTCCCTCTGCTCCGAGAGACATTCCACACCGGACGTCAGTAACGAAGAGCTGTGTTTTTTTTACTGCACTATCATTGTAATCATCCTTTTGTAAACTGTTTTGCGCGATTATAGTATTGCCCGCAGTAAACGGTCAACGATCGTGGGACTTGGAGTAGGAGCCGACCGCGACTCCGAACCAAGTAAAATCTTGGTGTTTGTGTATTGTTCAGTTTTAATTTCCGCTGTGCATTCTCTATCTTACAATCCGAAACGTTTTACAATATTCGCCCCCCCCTCTATCGTTTCCTCTCGATCCAACAAGTGGTATCAGAGCGGGGAAGCTCAAATTTGGTGCAACCACCAGTTTGAGAATTTTTCGGATTTTCGTAAAATTATTTCTTATTTTTTTTAATTCTTATCGTTAATCGAGACTGGTGCAACACCCCTCGATATTTAATTTTCTTTATCCCGCACTACTAATCCAAGACCAAGTCTTGGGACAAAGTTTTTCTTTCTCTTCTCTCTTTTTCAGATAAAATCCTTAATGGTCATGCAAGAAGAATTCAGCACAGCCAGACCTCCACTTTTCAGTGGAGATGACTTTTCCTACTAGAAAAGTCGAACGGAGGTCCACCTGAAAACTCAGGTGGACATTTGGATAATCATCCAGTCTGGATTGGAGATTCCAAAGAACGCTGAAGGAGTACCACAACCGTACACTGAGTGGGATACCGCTCTGAAAAGAAGAATTGAAGCGGATGCTAAAGCAACCCAGACCCTCTAATGCGGTCTAACAAAAGAGGAGCTGAACCGGGTGGGTCCATTCAATAGTGCCAAGGAGCTGTCGGGAAAACTGATCGAGCTGCACGAAGGAACTTCAAACACTAGAATCAGTAAGAGAGATCTCCTCCTGAACAAGTTGTACACGATCAAGATGAATGATAACGAAACAGCAGCACAGCTCCATGCCAGAATTCAAGAATTAATGAACGGACTACACACAATCGGTCACAAGGTAGAAAACCGTGACCTAATAAGGTACGCTCTTAACGCTTTCCCAAGAAACACCTTCTGGGCATCTATGGTAGATGCTTACAAAGTTTCAAGGGATCTTTCCAAAATTAAGTTAGATGAACTCTTTTCTGAACTTGAATTACATGAACAGACTAATTGCAATTTGGCCGAGAAAGGTATCGCCTTTGTTGCAGGTAAAACTGGAAGGACAACCAAAAAGAAACCTCAACCTGCACCCGAGTCTGACTCAGATTCAGACTCAGAAGATAGCGAGGGAAATCGGTATAAGTTGGTTCGGCTAGCCCGAGACTACTACAAAGAACTAAAGAACCAGACTAACAGAAGAAAAGTCAGCCGAAGAAAGGAAGAACCAATTGAACCCTCAAATGAAAAGAACAAACCCAACGTGACCTACTACGAGTGCCAGAAGAAGGGCCACTACAAGACTGAATGCCCCAACGTGAAGGAAACAAAGAAGACATGAAAGAAGAAGGCACTTCAGGCAACGTGGGACGAGTCCTCCTCCTCCTCCGAAGAAGAGGTCCCACAGTCGAACCTGCTTGCACTAACCACCTCAGAAGAAATCGAGACCGACTCAGAGTCAGAGCCGGACAACGGCAAACTTACATTCTCAGAGGACGGCGAAATAACTGTAAGTGGTTTTTACAAGAATTCAATTAAATGAGTTAATTTCCTATCTTTCTCGAGATTTGGCGAAAGCTAAACTCCAAGTCGAATCTCTCTGACAGGAAGTAAAACTCCTGAAAGAGAGAGCTGACTCTAGACCTTTAACTGAGAAGGTTCAAGAAGGAACCTCTATTCAAGTTGAAAAACTTGAAAAAGAGAACTCCTCCTTGAAAACTCAAGTTAAGGACCTTAGATCAGCTTTAGAACGATTCACTTCTGGTTCCAAGGGTCTTGATATGATTCTTGGAAAACAGAAGTCAGTTCTAAATCGATCCGGACTAGGCTATAGAACCAAATCTAGACAAAGATCCTACTATACTGTACTGAACCAGTCCAGACCTAAAGCTCAAGCATGGGTACCCAAACTATGCCTGAACAAACAAACTGGATCAAATCAGTATTGGATCCCCAAGGACAAGATTCATATCTTGCCTAACCATTATCGTGGCTTTAGTCCAGGAGGAGCCAAATTAAAAACTATATTTATTGTTAGATAGAATTCAATTTTTATTTTCAAATTGCATGTTTGCTTGTTTATTTAATTTCTGCAATTTACCATGCTTAGACTTATGACTGATTAGTTTAAGGACTGAACCAACTTAACTGAAATTTGACAATATAGTACTGGGTGAAGTTGAGATGATAGTACGTTAGGGAAGCCATTTTGGTGGAACTAGCCGAAGCTACCGATCCAAGACCCAAACTAGTTGGACCAGAATTTCTCAAAGATTAATTTTAAAAATGAAATTTCATTAAAAGGCTTTGTCAAGGAAAGGGTTGATGATCCAATAAGGCTACGGCCAAAGAAGGCCTAGTGCCTCGCCAAGACTTGGAAGCCAATATTTAAAATTCAAATTCAAATTAGTCTCTATCAAATTCGAATCTAATACAAATCTTCAGTTAGTTGTAGATTCAAACATTCTTTTCAAAATAAAATCAATTACTTTCAAATTAATTAGACTTTTTTTTAAATAAATCATGATTCTTCAAAATAAAACTATCAAAACATGTCTCACAAAACCTATAAGGCTAACGTGATTGATAACCCTAGATTTGGGTGAGATAGACTAGGCTGTGAAAATAAATTTAGGCTAATCCTGATTCTAATTGGATCCAAATCAACAAAACTCTTTATGTGTAGGAACATAAAGATTGACCAATGGATGTTGGATAGCGGTTGCTCCAGACACATGACTAGAGATAAATTGAAATTCACCAAACTCAAGTTCAAGAACCTAGGCTCAGTGGCATTTGGCAACAATGCTACACTCAAGATAATTGGGTCAGGTAATATTGAACTTAAATCTGACTTTGTTATTAAGAAAGTGCTTTTGGTTGAAAATTTCAATTTTAACTTGCTTAGCATAAGTCAGTTGTGTGATTCTGGTTATGTAGTTACCATCAACAATTCTAACTGCCTGATTAAAAACCTGCAAGACTCGGAGATCATACTTAAGGGCACTAGGAAAAATAATGTTTACACTATAAACCTACCCCTAGTACCTAAATGTATGTTAACTCAGTTAGAACAATCAAACCTCTGGCATAGGAGATTAGGTCACACAAATTTGAGAATAATTTCAAAAATCACCCAACTTGGCCTAATTAAAGGTATCCCTAAAATTAAGAATCATGAAAACTTAATATGTGAATCATGTAATCAAGGTAAACAAACCAGGTCTAATCACAAACTAATCTAATCTGATCAAACTCAAACCACACTTGAGCTCCTGCACCTTGACCTATTTGATTCACATGGAGCCAAGTCACTAAGCGGAAACCGGTACTGCTTAGTAATAGTTGATGATTACTCTAGGTTTACCTGGGTTAGGTTTCTAAAGACCAAAGATGAAACCCTAAACCTATTTAATGAATTCTGTAAGTTAATTAAAAATCAAAACGATACTAAAATCAAAAGACTTAGGAGTGACCACGGGGGAGAATTTGAAAATCAACGGTTCGAGGAATTCTGTAAGGTAAATGGATACATACATGAATTTTCGTGTCCTAAAACCCCCCAGCAAAATGGGATAGTCGAAAGGAGGAATAGAACACTACAGGAAGCCGCTAGGGCTATGCTCAACGAAGTCAACCTAGTCAACCAATATTGGGCAGAAGCAGTTAGTACGGCTTGCTACATTCAAAATAGGGTCCTAATTAACAAACGACACAACTAAACACCCTATGAATTATACTACCATAGACTTCCAAATCTACACTACCTAAGGGTCTTTGGATGCAAAGTCCATATCCTAAACACCAAGGACTATCTAGGGAAATTCCAGTCTAAGTCAATCCCAGGCATCTTCCTAGGATATTCAACTACAAGTAGAGCCTATAGGGTTTACAACCAACAAACTAAGAAAATTGAAGAAACAACAAACTTAATATTTGATGAAGAAATCAACTCAAAATCTGATAATCCAGACCTAACTTCATCAAATGCTGATCAAGAAGATAATGAACCAACTGTTGAACCCTTAATTGAACCCTTGAATGAACTAAATATTGAACCAACTTCTGAGTCAATTGAACCAAATGTTGAACCAAACATTGAACCAAATCGACCAGCCGGGCCTGAGGCTGAACCAAGTTCAAGAAAAACCAAGAAACCCAGACTTAGTCACCCAACTGATCAAATTGTGGGTGATCCAACTTTAGGAGTCAGAACTAGGTCTTCCTATAGAAATCTTAGTCAGATAGCCATGATTTCAAAAATTGAACCTAAGATTAGAGAGGAAGCCCTACCTGATCCTGATTGGATCATAGCTATGCAAGAAGAGTTAGGCCAATTCGAAAGAAACTAAGTCTGGGAATTAGTACCTAAACCTGAGGGCAAATCCGTCATTGACACTAAGTGGGTTTTTAGGAATAAGTTAAATGATCAAGGAGAAATAGTCAGAAATAAAGCCCGCTTAGTAGCAAAAGGATTCAGTCAAGTAGAAGGGTTAGATTATGACGAAACCTATGCCCCAGTAGCTAGACTTGAGTCCATTAGGATGTTATTAGCCTTTGCATCCCATAAAGGATTCAAACTATACCAAATGGATGTAAAGTCAGCCTTTCTAAATGGATTCATTAAGGAAGAAGTCTATGTAGGACAACCCCTTGGTTTTGAGGACTTAGAAAAACCTGACTATGTTTATAAACTTACTAAAGCACTTTATGGACTAAAACAAGCTCCTAGGGCCTGGTATGAACGTCTATCAACCTACCTAACTTCTAAAGAATTTAAACAAGGTCAAATTGACTCAACCTTATTTATTAAAACCTTAGGAAAAGAAATCTTTATCGCCCAAATATATGTCGATGACATAATCTTTGGGTCCACCAACTCTAATTTTTTAAAAGAATTCATGAAAATAATGGAAAACGAGTTTGAAATGAGCCTAGTTGGTGAGCTCAACTTTTTCCTAGGGTTACAAATTAAACAAACTAGTGATGGAAACTATGTCCATCAATCCAAATATGCTAAAGAACTAATAAAGAAATTTAAAATGGACAACTCGAAAAGCATAAGTACCCCCATGGCCACCAATATAAAAATAGATAGTGACCCTGATGGCAAACCAGTAGACCTTAAACTCTATAGAAGTATGATTGGAAGTCTACTATACCTTACAACAAGCAGACCTGATATCCTTTTTGCTGTAGGAATGTGTGCTAGATACAAAACCTGTGCTAAGGAAACGCACTTAGCAGCCCTAAAAAGAATACTGAGATATGTCAAGGGCACCCTATATGTAGGGATTTGGTATCCTAGGACCTCAACCTTCAAATTATCGGGATACTCGGACTCTGACTACGTGGGTTGTAAATTAGATAGAAAGAGCACAAGTGGAAGCTGCCAACTGTTAGAAAATAGTCTAGTAAGTTGGTGCAGCAGAAAACAACACTGTGTAGCTCTATCCACAACTGAAGCTGAGTATGTAGCTTTAGGAGAGTGTGTAGCACAACTCTTATGGATGATGTGTTGGATCGAGAGATGCGATAGAGGGGGGGTGAATGTCACAAATCGTTCGGATTTCGTAAAGAGCAATTGCGTAGCGGAATAATCAAAATCAGACAATGCGAACACCAAGATTTTTACTTGGTTCGAAGCCTGGGTCGACTCCTACTCCAAGGTCCACGGTCGTTGACCGTTTACTATGGGCAATACTATAATCGCGCAAAACAATTTTACAAAGATTGACTACAGTAAATTGCAGTAAGGAAAAAAGACAGCTTTTCTTTGTTACCGACGTCCGGTGTAAATCGAAGTTCCAGAGCAGTTGGACGTCGCCGGCGCTTGTATCTCGAGTCTGGAGGGTTCTGGAGCAGAGCGCGGGAGCAGAAGAGCGTGATTGCGTTCAATGGAATTTATTATTGAAGAAGAGGGTCGAGGGTCCTTTATATAGGGCTGGGGGTGCCCGGGATGCTCGGGGCGCCCTCCCACGTGGCCTCTGATCTGGCGTGCTCTCGGTCGTGACTGATCGCTTCAACTTCGGGATAACAGTTGACTGGGGCGCCCGACGCGCGCGGGGCGCCCGGGTTGACCGGTCAAGGCTTCATCTTCTTCGCGAGGGTGAGCTGCTGCAGCTGCCAGTGGCGTGGCACAGTGGGCGCCCGCGACACGCGGGGCGCCCGATGCGTGCTGGGCGTTTACTTGCTCTGCTGACTTTGGGTTGACTCTGGGGCGCCCGAAACATCCGGGGCGCCCTGCTCAGCTACTGCCTCACTCCTTTGAGGCTCTCTGAGCTGCAGAAACACAGTCCTTCGGTCCTGCATCCAGGGTTAGTCCAAAACAGCAATTAATAAGTTAATTTTACACAGCCTTGGCTGTCTTGGTTCTGACTTTGGGTCTCCAAAATGGAACCCTAGGTCGAATCGACGCCTAATGTTCCCTCAAGGGGAACACGTCCTCACCTACTCCTCTCGGGAGAGTTTTACCTGGTGCCAACCGGATCCTCCAGTTGGACTTTTGCCCGGCAGTCCTTCACCAGGTCTTGAGGTACCAAGCTGCCTTTCGCTTGGTGCCTAGCAGCCCTTCGCTAGGTCTTTACTTCTGGCAGCCCTTCGCCAGTGCCTAGCATTCCTTTGCTAGGGTTTTGTCCATTCTGGCAGTCCTTCGCCAGTGCCTAGCATTCCTTCGCTAGGACTTTGTTTAGTCTGGCAGTCCTTCGCCAGTGCCTAGCATTCCTTCGCTAGGGCTTTTCCTGTACACTCAAGAAACTTGTTAGTCACCAAATAACCCTTAACTTTTGAACCCTTTTGTCAATATCAAAACACAGGTTTGACTTGGGTGCAATCTGCACCAATAATCTCCCCCTTTTTGATATATGGCAACATAGTTCAAAAGGTTAAGGGAAAAAATGCTGAAATTGAAATCCTAAGTTGGATTTCCTCCCCCTGGAAGTAATCTCCCCCTAGGTTTTTCAAAAGTAGGTGGTTTTAGTTTAAATACTTAGAAAATTTCATTATTGAAAAACTTTTTAAGTATTGGCTGAGTTTTTCAAAAAATGTTCTAAATTTTGAAGAAGTTTTCACATTTTAGCAAATTTTGAGTTTTAGGAAAACTTTTTAAACTTTAGACTTTTTCAGTTTTTGAAAACTCTTGTTAAAAAAATTTGAGACTTTGGAAAACTTTTTCAGACTTAGAAAATTTTCAGGATTTAGAAAAAAATTTCAGACTTTAGAAAAAAACTTTTCAGAGAATATTTTAAGAAAAAAATTAATAGCAATTCAGAGCAAAAAGAATTTTATGCAAAACAAATTGAGCTTTCAGAGTTAGAAATTTTGGAAAAATATTTTTGTTCCCTGTTTCCTTTCCAACTCTCCCCCTTTGACATATATTAAAAAATGCAAAAAAAGATATTTGCAATAATAAAGCATTTGCTGTACTGAATTGAGCTAGGACCTAAGTCTGGTTAAATCTTTTAGGGACCTGTCTAACCCATTTAGCTACTCACTAACTGTTATAAACAGTAGCTTTTGCTAGAGTTAGTCAAGTTAAGTGCATTGTTCAAGTTAGATTGTCTAAACTTGACACTTGACCTGATTGCTGTTCATTTAGTGCCCCAATTACTGCCGATGCACTGACTTAAAGCATCTTGAATTGAGGCAAAGACCTAAGCATCTCAACCCTTTCTAGGTTATCAATCAAAAGTATTCTAAGGTGCTTGTGAGATGCTGGCTTCTAAGTCTATAGGTGCATGCAATTCTAGGGTTAGAGCCTAGGCTAATTCCATTTCGAAGAAAAACCCTAATTTTGAAGGGGGGTAGTTTTTGAAATAAAACTAAGTAAAAAAAAAATCAAAGTAAAACCTTTTTTTTAACAAAGAATTTATTTTAAAATCAATTAAGACATTTTCAATTAAAGCAGAAAAAAAAAAGAATGATTCTATTCTACTAAGCATAATCCTAACTGAATCAACTCAGAAATAAACAAGCCAAGTTAGGATAAGCATAAGTCAAACAGAAGTCTAGTACAAGTTCACAGAAGTCAATCCTACTCAGTAGGGATAGGTACAAGTCTAAGTCATCTAGGAAGAGGGACCAGGCTGATCAGGGGAGCCTGGATGCCATGATCTAAACATGGTCATCATCTCCTCATACTGGGCGTTTCTTTCGATCCTCTCTGCTGCAAACGCGTTCATATACTCGGTATAGTAGCCCTGATTGGTTTCCAACTGCTCAAGGTGGTAAGCCTCCGATTCCTCCCGGAGTGACTGAACCTGTGTCTCAAGGAGGGATACTCGCTCGTAGAGTGTCGGAGGATCAGGCTGAGCTAACTCTGCTGCCAAGTCGGCAACGTCGACCTCCTCGTCTGCAATGTCGTGTGCGGCTGGTCGGCGTCTCCAAGTCAGAACCCCGGTGCCCGAGACATCTATACCGGCTAAGGAAAAGTTCCTATATCCTATCTCGTCGAAGTCGGTCATCGTGGTAATCTCGCCGTCAGTGATGTTTCGGCCGTGATGGTGGAGGATCCAGGTGATGACATGGCAGAAGGGGGTGCGGACTCGTCCCTGAGTGGACACACTAGAGGCATGCAGGATACAGTGAAAGATGTGAAGACCTATATCTATGTCCAGATGGTGGATAAGGGCATAGAGGAGAAAGGTGTGAAAGGGTCTCATGGTGGCTATGTCCCTAGTGGACAAGGGAAGGATGCAACGGACAATTACTCTGTAGAGAGCGTAGTCCTGAATCGGGAGTCGGGTGGAGTGGAACTGCCCTCCTGCAGGGTCCATGGCTTCCCCAAAGAAATAGTTGTATAAGGTGTTCAGGTCAATATGAGAGTAGGGGGCATCGAAAGGCAGGTTCCTTGGAGGGTAGCAACAGAAGATGGACTGAGATGGTCGGAGTCCCAGAAATCGGTTCAGTAGGGTAGGTGTGATGTGCAAGGGCATTCCTTGAACGGTAGTGACGAAGCTCAAGTGGTCTTGCCTAATTATGTTGTTATAGAATTCTGCACATAGGGTGTTGTTGATTGAATGTGTGCAGAATACGAGTTTATCCAGTTTATAGAAGTTAATTGCGGACATTGCGACTGGACAGGATTGGGAAAAGAAATGACGGTTAAGGTAACTTGTCTTAATCGGAACGTAGGTTGTTCGAGCGAATTTGTTACAAAGTGCTAGGTTTGGAAACCTAGGGTCGGGACTAGGCTCGTTACTGGGGTTCGACCTACGGTTGGGACTGGGCTCGTTACCGGGGTTCGACTGAACTGCTCGGCGTTTTCTAGTTGAGAAGAAGGTGAGCAAATTGAGAATAAGAACTTAAATTATAGGAAGAGGCATGATTGACATAGAATTTGCAATTAAGGAAAAATAACAAAAATTAAGTACCCAAAGTAAATTTCATACCTTGGAGGCATGGTTGAGGCAAGGGAAGCTTTAGGGTTCACTTGATCCACAAGAATGAGGCAAGGGAAAGAAGAAGTGTGAGATGTGGTGTGGGAGGAGAAGGAGACTCGGGTCCCTTTTATAGGGGATTTATGGGGGGCGCCCGGGAGGTCACGGGCGCCCTCAACAGGTCACGAGCTGCCTAGGGCAGCGAAAGAGTTCTGTGGGCGCCAGAGAGGTCAAGGGCTCCCTGATCAAGGCAGGTCAACTGCAGCTTTTGCTGCTTTTGACTGGCGTGAAGGTTTGTCGATAGGGGCGCCCGACAGGTCACGGGCGCCCAGATCAAAGTAGTTGAATGCAGCCTTTTGGCTGCGTGAGGGACAGAAGTGCATTGGGGCGCTCGAGAGGTCACGGGCGCCCTTGTCAATTCAGTCAAACGCAGCTTTTGCTGCTTTGACTGGGGCTGGTGTGCTGTCAGTGTTGTTAGGGGCGCCCGGGACGGTCCGGGCGCCCTATTTTGCAGCCTTTTGAACATTTTGACCAGGTTTGACTGTTTGACTTCGTTTGACTGTGTTTGACCATGTTTGACTATGTTAATCATAGTCTGACTATGTTAACCACAGTTAGACCATGATTATAAAGGCGCAAGCAATGTGGTTTAATTTGAGCTTAATTTTCCTGTCTCACTGAATCTAGGGTTTTTAAACACGTTAACCTTAAGGTTTTTGTGAGACAGGTTTGAGGGTAAAAATTAATTTTGAAAATGAATTTTAATTTATTTTGAAAATGTTATTTTAGTTTTGAAAACAGATTTGAAAACAAATAAGTTTAGAAAATTTGAAAAATAGATTAAGTGATTTTGGAAATAGAAATAAGTTTAAGAAGTAGAAATTTTGAAGACAGATTAGAATCTATAATTATTTGAAATTTGAGTTAGATTCGAATTTGACAAAAGATAATTTGAATTTGAATTTCAGAAATTGGCTTCCAGGTCTTGGCGAGGCACAAGGCCTTCTTTGGCCGTAGCCTTATGGGATCATCCACCCTTTCCTTGACAAAGCCTTTTAATGAAATTTCATTTTCAAATTAAATTAGGTTATTTTCTGGTCTAACTAGCTTGGGTCTTGGATCGGTAGCTTCGGCTGGTTTCACCAGTCTAAAGAGACCAAGTAGACTTGATCTTATTAGAGTTGGTTTCCCCAACGTACTATCATCTCACCTCCTCCCAATACTATGTTTTCAAGTTTCAAGTAATCTAGTCCTTAAATCTAGGTATTCCTTAAATCTAAGCATGACAATTTGCAAAAATTAAATAAACAAACAATCAAAAAATTATCTAATTATAAAAATTGTTTTGATTTTGGCTCCCCCTGGACTAAAGCCTCTGTATGGGTTAGGCAAGATGTGAATCTTGTCCTTGGGGATCCAAAATTGATTTGAACCAGTTGGTTTAGTCAGGCACAGTTTTGGCACCCATGTCTGAACCTTAGGTCTTGACTGGTTCAGTACAGCAAAGTAAGATCTTTGCCGAGATTTGGTTCTATAGCCAAGTCCGGATCGGTTTAGAACAGACTTCTGTTTTCCCAGAATCAGATCAAGATTCTTGGAACCAGAAGTGAATCGTTCTAAAGCTGTTCTTAAGTCCTTGACTTGAGTTTTCAGGGAGGAATTCTCTGATTCAAGTTTTTCAACTTGATCAGGGGTTCCTTCCTGAAGTTTCTCAGTTAAGGATTAAGAATCAGCTCCCTCTTTCAGAAGTTTTACTTCCTGTCGGAGGGACTCGATTCGGAGTTTGGCTTTTGCCAAATCTCGAGATAGATAGGAAATAAGCGAATTCAATTGTAATTTCGAAAAACCCGTTACCCTTATTTCGCCGTCGTCGGAGAATGTCAGCTTACCGTCGTCCCGGTCTGAGTCTGAGTCAGTCTCGATTTGATCCGAAGCGGTCAGGGCTAGAAGATTGGACTGGGGTGCTTCTTCTTCTTCTTCTGAGGAAGACTCATCCCAGGTTGCTTGGAGTGTCTTCTTCTTTCTGGTCTTTTTGGACTCCTTTAGACTTGGACACTCAGTCTTGTAGTGGCCCTTCTTCTTGCATTCGTAGCAAGTTACGTTGGGCTTGTGTTTGTCAGTTGCTGGTTCAGCTAGTTCATCCTTTCTTCGGCTTGTTCTCCGTGTGTTGGTTTGGTTCTTCAACTTTTTGTAGTAGCTTCGAGCTAGCCGGACCAGTTCAGATTGATCTTCTTGTTGATCTTCTATTTCTGAGTCTAAGGTAGACTCGGGTTCAACTTGAGTTTTCTTCTTAGTCATTCTTCCTGTTTTTCCTGCAAAGAAAGCTATACTTTTCTCGGCCAAATTGCAGTTAGTCTGTTCATGAAGTTCAAGTTCAGAAAATAACTCATCTAACTTAATTTTTGAAAGATCTCTAGAGACCTTGGATGCATCTACCATAGATGCCCACAAGGTGGTCCTAGGGAACGCGTTTAGGGCATACCTTATTAGATCACAGTTTTGAACCTGGTGACCTATTGCGTGAAGACCGTTCATCAATTCCTGGATTCTGGCATGGAGCTGGGCTGCTGTCTCGTTATCTGCCATTTTGATGGTGAAGAGCTTGTTCAGTAGCAGGTCTCGTTTGCTGATCCTCGTATCTGAAGTTCCTTCGTGGAGCTCAATCAGTTTAGCCCATAGCTCCTTTGCACTGTTGAATGGGCCTACGCGGTTCAGCTCCTCTTTTGTCAGTCCGCATTGAAGAGTCTGAGTTGCTTTGGCGTCAGCTTCAATTTTGCGTTTGAGGGCAGTGTCCCACTCTGAGTAGTTCTGCGGTACGCCTTCAGCATTTGTGGGAATCATCAGTCCAGACTGGATGATTATCCACATATCCACCTGAGTTTTCAGGTGGACCTCCATTCGACTTTTCCAGTAAGGAAAGTCTTCTCCACTGAAAAGTGGAGGTCTGGCGGTGCTAAAGCCTTCTTGAATGGCCATTTGTTCTGAAATTGTAAACAACAAAAAAATCAGAATATTCCAAGACTTGGTCTTGGATTAGTAGTGCGGGAAGAAAAGAAATAAAAACAATTTCAAGGGGTGTTGCACCAACCTTGAAAGAAAAATTCGAACGAAAATAAAAAAAAATGAGAGAGAAAAAAACGAAAGAAATCCAAAAAATTTTCAAACTGGTGGTTGCACCAAGTTTGAATTCCCCGCTCTGATACCACTTGTTGGATCGAGAGATGCGATAGAGGGGGGGTGAATGTCGCAAATCGTTCGGATTTCGTAAAGAGCAATTGCGTAGCGGAATAATCAAAATCAGACAATGCGAACACCAAGATTTTTACTTGGTTCGGAGCCTGGGTCGACTCCTACTCCAAGGCCCACGGTCGTTGACCGTTTACTATGGGCAATACTATAATCGCGCAAAATAATTTTACAAAGATTGATTACAGTAAATTGCAGTAAGGAAAAAAGACAGCTTTTCTTTGTTACCGACGTCCGGTGTAAATCGAAGTTCCAGAGCAGTTGGACGTCGCCGGCGCTTGTATCTCGAGTCTGGAGGGTTCTGGAGCAGAGCGCGGGAGCAGAAGAGCGTGATTGCGTTCAATGGAATTTATTATTGAAGAAGAGGGTCGAGGGTCCTTTATATAGGGCTGGGGCCGCCCGGGATGCTCGGGGCGCCCCTCCCACGTGGCCTCTGATCCTGCGTGCTCTCGGTCGTGACTGATCGCTTCAACTTCAGGATAACAGTTGACTGGGGCGCCTGACGCGCGCGGGGCGCCCGGGTTGACCGGTCAAGGCTTCATCTTCTTCGCGAGGGTGAGCTGCTGCAGCTGCCAGTGGCGTGGCACAGTGGGCGCCCGCGACACGCGGGGCGCCCGATGCGTGCTGGGCGTTTACTTGCTCTGCTGACTTTGGGTTGACTCTGGGGCGCCCGAAACATCCGGGGCGCCCTGCTCAGCTACTGCCTCACTCCTTTGAGGCTCTCTGAGCTGCAGAAACACAGTCCTTCGGTCCTGCATCCAGGGTTAGTCCAAAACAGCAATTAATAAGTTAATTTTACACAGCCTTGGCTGTCTTGGTTCTGACTTTGGGTCTCCAAAATGGAGCCCTAGGTCGAACCGACGCCTAATGTTCCCTCAAGGGGAACGCGTCCTCACCTACTCCTCTCGGGAGAGTTTTACCTGGTGCCAACCGGATCCTCCAGTTGGACTTTTGCCCGGCAGTCCTTCGCCAGGTCTTGAGGTACCAAGCTGCCTTTCGCTTGGTGCCTAGCAGCCCTTCGCTAGGTCTTTACTTCTGGCAGCCCTTCGCCAGTGCCTAGCATTCCTTTGCTAGGGCTTTGTCCATTCTGGCAGTCCTTCGCCAGTGCCTAGCATTCCTTCGCTAGGACTTTGTTTAGTCTGGCAGTCCTTCGCCAGTGCCTAGCATTCCTTCGCTAGGGCTTTTCCTGTACACTCAAGAAACTTGTTAGTCACCAAATAACCCTTAACTTTTGAACCCTTTTGTCAATATCAAAATACAGGTTTGACTTGGGTGCAATCTGCACCAACATGATGCACACTCTCAAAGACTTCCAGCTTAACTACACTCAAACTCAGGTCTACATTGACAATATTAGCTCAATCAACCTAACTAAAAGCCCAATCCAACATTTCAGAACTAAACACATAGAAGTTAAACACCACTTTGTAAGAGATCATGTAGCCAGGGGTAAAATAGTCCTTAAGCATATAGACTCTAAATCTAACTTAGCTGACATATTCACAAAACTCCTACCTGAGTCTGAGTTCAGCTCACTAAGAAGGCAGTTAGGATTATGCTTAGTAGAATAGGTCTACTCTACTTTTGGTTTTCTTACTGCTTTACTTGAGTTGAAAATCAATTTCTAAAAGAATTTTAAAAACTGCTTTTTAAATAGTTTTTCCGACTTAGTTTTATTTTCAAAAAACTACCCCCTTCAAAACTAGGGCTTTTTTGCAAAAGGACTTAGCCTAGGCCCTAACCCTAGAAATGCATGCACCTATAGATTTAGAAGCCAGCATCTCACAAGCACCTTAGGATACTGTTGATTGATAACCTAGAATGGGTTGAGATGCTTAGGTCTTTGCCTTAATTCAAGATGTTTTAAGTCAGTGCATCTGCAGTAATTGGGGCACTAAATACAACTTAACAGTAATCAAGTTAAGTGTCAAGCTTAGACAATCTAACTTGAACAGAATACTTAACTCGACTAACCCTAGCGAAAACTACTGTTTATAATAGTTAGTAAGTAGCTAATTGGGTTAGACAAGTCCCTACAGAGAAAATTTAAATTGGTTTAATTCAGTTTATCATGCATTGGTTCAGTACAGCACATTATTCTGTTATATCATTATGCAAGTTATTTGTTATTTTGTATATTGGTTGGTTTTTTTTTGATATATAGCAAAGGGGGAGAGATAGGAAAGGAGAGAAGCTTTAAAAAAAATTTTAAAATTTTATCCTTTCTTCAAAAAGTACTTACTCTAAGTCTATTTCAACATACTGCAGATGGTGGAAATTGTTTTGAATAGTACTTAGTATATTTCTTTTTAAAACTCTTTCAAAAGTACTTAATCTATTCAAAACTGCTTTCAAAAGTACTTAGTCTATTTCTTTTCAAAACTGTTTTGAATAGTACTTAGTCTAAATTGTTTTCAAAAGAAAGCATTTTCTAAGTACTTAAACTTAAGTTATGTTCAAAATATCACTAAGTACTTATTTCTAAACTTCCCTAAAAAAGTTTCGAAATACTAAAGAGATTGAAAATCATTAAAAGTACTTTCAAAAACTCAAAAGAAGTTTTAGAAACTATTTTCACCAAAGATTGTTTTTCTAAAATTTCTAAGTATAAAAATTTTTTTTGGAAAATTTTCTTTAGAAAAATCTTCTAAGTTTTGAAAAATTAATTCCATTATTTTGACTTAGAAATATTTTCAAACCCCACGAAACTTTGAAAAACCTAGGGGGAGATTTCTTCCAGGGGGAGGGAACTAAACTAGTTGATCATCTACTCTGATTAACTTAACTTTTTGAATCGGGTTGCCATAAATCAAAAAGGGGGAGATTGTTGGTGCAGACAGCACCCAAGTCGAACCTGTGTTTTGATAAATGGCAAAGGGTTCAAAAGTTAAGTCTTATTTGTTATCTAACATGCTGCTTGAGTGTGCAGATTGAAGTCCTAGCAAAGGAATGCTAGGCACTGGAACCCTAAGTCCTGGCGAAGGACAGCTAGGCACCTAGCGAAGGGCTGCTAGGATACCAAGACCTAGCGAAGGACTGCTAGGCACCGGGGGAAGGACAGCTTGATATCCAAGACCTAGCGAAGGACTGCTAGGCACCTGGTGAAGGACTACCAGGATCCGAAGACCAGGCGAAGGACTGCTAGGCACCGAGCGAAGGATGGCTTGGTATCCAAGACCTGGCGAAGGATCGCTAGGCAAAAGTCCAACCGGAGGAGCCGGTTGGCAACAGGTAAATTCTCCTAAGAGGAGTAGGTGAGGATGCGTTCCCCGTCGAGGGAACAGTAGGCGTCGGTTCGACCTAGGGCTCCATTTTGGAGACCCAAAGTCAGAACCAAGACAGCTAAGGCTGTATACTCATAACATATTCTTGCATTATTGTATTTGCAACTAACCCTGGATGTAGGATCAAAGGAACGAGTCTCTGCAGCTCAGAACACCTCAAAGGAGAGAGGCAGCAGCTGGGCAGGGCGCCCCAGTGTCCCGGGCGCCCCCAAGGTGAAGGCAAAACAAGTCGAGCAAGAAACGCTTCAGAAGCTTACTAGGCGGGGCGCCCCCGTGCTCCCGAGCGCCCCAGTGCCCAGGGCGCCCCGCACACAAGCCAACGGGGCAAATTACTTTTATCCAGCCGAGAAGCTCGCTGAAAAGGTCAACCAGGGTGCCCCCAGTGTCCCGGGTGCCCCCAGAGTCAATCCTCAGCCCTATTCGAGTGGGATAAGGGCTGACCGAGGTAATTCTGGATCGGTTGACACGTGGGGGGGGGGGGCGCCCCCAACGTTCAGGGCGCCCCGAAGTGCTATAAATAGCACCCAACACCAAGGCTTCTCAACATCAAGTCTTCCAACGCTTTCATGCTCTTCTACTCGAGACGCTCTGCTACAGAAACCTCCCAACTCAAGATCAAGCGCCGACGACATCCCTCTGCTCCGAGAGACATTCCACATCGGACGTCGGTAACGAAGAGCTGTGTTTTTTTTAGTGCACTATCATTGTAATCATCCTTTTGTAAACTATTTTGCGCGATTATAGTTTGCCCGCAGTAAACGGTCAACGACCGTGGGCCTGGGAGTAGGAGCCGACCGCGACTCCGAACCAAGTAAAATCTTGGTGTTTACGTATTGTTCAGTTTTAATTTCTGTTCTGCATTCTCTATCTTACAATCCGAAACATTTTACGATATTCACCTGCCCCCTCTATCGTTTCCTCTCGATCCAACACAACAAACCATCAACACCTTGATGAGTCAGCAAGCAAATACTACCTTTCCACCAGTGAACCAAACTATGATACCGGTCATGCCTACGGTTACACCAGCACCACCGGTAGGCCCTTCCACTGTAGTACGACAAGAAGCTTATCTAATTCAGTGGCAAAGGCTGAAGCCGGAGATTTTCTCAGGTGCTTGTGAACCGTGGGACGCCCAAGCCTGGTTCAAGACGGTGGAAAGTATAGTGGAGCTGCTAGACTGGCCTGAACATGAAAAGATTAAGGGTGCATCATTCTGCCTTTCTGGAGATGCCAGAATGGGGTGGGAAAGGGTCAAGGCTAAAAGGCAAGTGAACCAAATGAAATGGACCGATTTCGAATCCGATGGAAATGGCGTTGATTCCACTTGACCTTATAGGGACGCCCATTCAATGACTTAGGCTTAAGTACTAAACGATCTAATAAATTGAATTTATTAGAGAGCCAAGAAAAAGAACTAAGAAATTCATATCGGCTCTAAAGGCGCAGAAGATGCTAGAGAAAGGATACGCTGGTTTTCTAGCGTATGTGGTCAACACCGCTCAAACAAAGGATCAGAAACTAAGTGATGTCAGAGTGGTATACAATTATCCGGAGGTATTCCCAGACGATCTACCAGGATTGGCCCCAGACAGAGAAATCGAATTTGAGATCGAACTGATTCCTGGCACTAATCTGATCTCCTAGGCACCTTACCATATGGCGCCAGCTGAATTGAAGGAGCTTCAAGGACAGCTGCAGGAGTTACTCGACAAGGGTTTTATTCGCCCGATCACTCTCCATGGGGGCTCCAGTACTATTCGTGAAAAAGAAGGATGGAACTATGCACCTGTGCATGGATTATCGAGCTCTAAATAAGGTGATGATTAAGAACAGGTATCCCCTCCCAAGAATCGACGACCTGTTCGACCAACTGAAGGGAGCTACCATCATTTCGAAGATCGATCTTAGATCAGCGACGTAGTCCTTTGGAATTCGGTGTCGGGGATTTGGTGTTCCTCCAAGTGGCTCCTATGAAAGGAGTAATGAGATTCATGAAGAAAGGAAAGTTAAGTCCGCGCTATGTGGGATCGTATAATATCCTAAACAGAATTAGCAAGGTGGCTTACAAGCTCGAGCTACCTCAGGAGATGTCATCAATCCAAAATGTGTTCCACGTATAGATGCTCAAGAAAAGTATTTCCAATGCAGACCAAGTGATGGAGCCACAGGCCGTACAAATCCAGGAGGACCTGAGTTATGAAAGCAAACCCATACGGATCCTGGATCGATATGTCAAGAGACTGAGGAACAAAGATGTACCCTTAGTCTTGTGGAAAAGTCAACAATCTGAAGAAGCCACCTGGGAACGCGAGGACGATATGAAACAAAAGTTTCCGGAGCTATTTTAATTTCGAGGACGAACTTTCCAGAAGGTATGGAGAATTGTAACACCCCACTAAAATTCCCTTCAATATTATCCCTAATATTGAGTAGGATTATGAATAATAGCCATATTGAGTATGATTCATGAATGATAGTTAGAGTTGTGGGAATTTTAGTATAATTGTTAATAGGCCTTATATGGGCTCTAAATAGTGGAAATTACTAATGGTTCTTAAATAACACTTCATTAGTTATCCTAATGGGCCCCATGAGGATAAAAGAAATAACACTTCATGTAATGGGCCTTACTTTAGATGGGCTTGCAAAAGAATAATAAAAAAAAATGTAATGATGTAGGTGCCAAGGATTGAACCTTAGACCTTAGAGATGTTGTAAGCCTTACGAATGCATGTGTAACCAATTCACCTAGCAAGGGAGTGCTATTAGGAGGATAAAGGGAATTGTAGATAGGTGTAAGGATAAGGGAAGTGAAGAGTCACCATGAGAGAAGGCACCATGCCCTTTCACTTGCCCCTTCACTTAGTATATAGAGGTGGGATGAGAAGTGAAGAGGCTTAAGTTACTTTTCTCTTCTTCTCATCCACCAAGGCCCTTTCTCTCCCCTCTCTTCTTCCTTCTTGGCTGAAAATCCCAAAGGGGTTTTCCTCTTGGAAAACTTCACAAGAGGTCTCCCTCTTGAAGATCCAAGTTCTTCTACAAGGCTACAAGGGCAAGGAGTACTCTAAAGTCAAGAAGGTTTCCTTTTGTTCTCTATTTGAGGTTTATAACTGAGACAACAAGGGTAAGACACCCCTCACCTGCAACATAATAGCTATATATATATATTTGTTCATGTTCTTCTATGTTCTTGTGATGTGTTGCTAAAAATCATGAAGTTATTCCCTGTCGGTAAGTTTCGGCCATCATGGGTTTCAGGGCATAAGTTTGTGTTTGATGTTATCTAATGACTCCAATGTTTTCTTGATGTTAAGTTATGAGCTATGATGAAAAAAATGAAGCAAAAAGTCCCTTAAAAGTTTAGGCCAAGGCTCTCAAGAAGCCATAGACTTTTTGGCCATAAGAAGATGTTTGGGTTCTTTTTGACTAGCTAATGGTTTAAATTCATTGTTGATGTTTGTTTGAGGGTTTTATATATATTTTAGGTCATGTTTCCCCTCTGAACATGTTCGGTTAATACCCTAAATAAGGTTAAAAAAATGAGTTAAAGATACCATGTTACTTGCCAATGCTTCCTAGTGTTGGAGTATGTATTATATGCATGTTGTATCAATCAATTGCTTTGTTTTTGTCATTTTCATGTTGATATGATCCTTAGAAGTTTCTGATCAGTTTCTTAAATTAGGTTTTAGGATGGGTTAAGGTCACTACTTTACTTGATAAGGTCTCTTGGTAATAGGGTATTCAATGTATGAATGTTGTATGAGTTGTTAAGATATTGTGTTGTATTTTTATGCCATGATAACCCTATCTAAATGTTTTGATCAGTAGAGTATATGATGAATTATGGTTGAATTAAAGGTATTCATGTTTTATTATGCCATGATAGATGAAAAGAAATAAAAGAGTTAAAGATGTCATGTTACTTGCTAATATTTCCTAGTGTTAGAATATATATCATATCCATATTGTATGAATCAATTGTTTTTGTTTCTTGGTCATTTTCATGTTGATATGAACCTTAGAAGTTTATGATCAGTACCTTAAATTGGGTTTTAGGATGGGTTAAGATCATTACCTCACTTGATGATGTCTCTTGGTAATAGGATATTCAATATATGCATGTTGTATGAGTTGTGAGATGTGTGTTGTGATTTCATGCCATGATAACCCTATTTAAATGTTTTCACCAGTGGAATATATGTTGAATTATGGTTGAATTAATGGTATATATGTTTCATTAGGCCATGATAGATGAAAAATGAAACAAGTTCCCTAGATGTATTACCCTTAGTTTTAAATTGAACATTATGTGTTTTATAAATCATGAATGATAAGTTGGCATGTTATGAATTTTCTTACCATGAAATTATGTTTTCTCCATGCCATGATTCATGCTTGAAAGTTATGATGTCATTTATGCTTTGAATGTATGCCCATGACATGTATGACATTATGAATAAAAGAATGTCTAAAGAGCAATTTCTAAGAAAAGAAAAGGAAAGAAATGACGAACGCTATACTAAAGTGAAATTGCTATAGAAAGAAAAGGAATCATGTATGCTATTTTACTTTATGTATTGGCTTGTACCGGATCTTGAAAAAGGTCCAAGGGATGGGCTCCTAAGCAAGGCCCCGGTTTTGGACTACCGTAGCTGTCCACGGTTCTGAGACTACCGTAGTTGTCTAACAGGGATGGGCTCCTTATGAAAGCCTCGGTTCTGGGACTACCGTAGCTGTCCTCGGTTCTGAGACAACCGAAGCTGTCCTTGATGTATGCAACAAGCCAGGGATCCCCAATGATAATGATATGTTGATGTTTAAGTATTTTATTATATATATTTTCAAAAGAGTATCCTCAATGTTTGTGCACATGTTTATATTTAATGATATTGCATATGCTATGTTTAATGTTTATGCACATGTTTATGTTTAATGATATTGCATATGCTATGTTTAATGTTTATGCACATGTTTATGATTAATGAGGTTGCATATGCTATGTTTAATGTTTATGCACATGTTTATATTTAATGATATTGCACATGTTTATGTTTAATGATATTGCATATGCTATGTTTAATGTTTATGCACATGTTTATGTTTAATGAGGTTGCATATGCTATGTCTAATGTTATGCACATGATTATGTTTTAAAGATTATGCGAATGTTAAGTGTTTATGCTATGAGCTCTAGTTGCTTTAAGTATTTATTCATGTTATATGTTTATGTCAAATGATGTAGATTTCTACTTATATGTGATGTACGGATTTTGTGATTAAGCAAGGAGCTTACTAAGCGTTTTATGCTTATAGTCTATCTTCTTATGTTGCAGGATCAAACTAAAGGGGAAGCAGCAGGAGGGCCTGTGTGTGTGTGGCAGTGACTTGGCAGAACGATCCTACTGTTATCTTTACTCTTACTTATGGACTTGTTTCTGATGGACTTCATATTGCTACTTATAAATGCATGTGTTAGTTTTTATGTTTACGCTTACTACTTGTTGGAGTTTAAGTTCTTTATGATATGCATGCTTAAAGTAGAACTATATACTCCCTTGATAGATATGCTATGCTATGATTCACATGCTTAAAGTAGTTTAGTTAGGAAAAAATTTATCCAATTGTATATGTTCATTATTTAGTATTATTTCCGCTGCTATATTTACGCTCCATATGCGATAATGTATGAAAGAAAGAAAAAAATGTAACGCGTCGCTCACGTAAGGGGCGGGCGTTACAGCTTGGTATCAGAGCAGTTTGCCTTCTCACTACACACACATCAAGCCTGCATCCTGCCGCTTCCAAGTATGATCTTACCTTACATAATTTAAGTATGTTTGCTTTATGTTTACTTATGATAGGAATGTTTCTAGACTACCCGTACAAGTAGATGTGATACCCTATATGGTTCTAGAACGATAAAGAATGTTTATGACTAAGTATGCCAATACGAAATTATGGAACCATGTTTTTACCTGGGAATGGAAACTTAGGGTAGTACCTTACCTTACCTTATAATGAAAAATGATACAATTGCATGTATATTCATGAAAATGATAAATGATCTTATACTAGCTTATTGTTGTAATATGAGAACAGCATGGCTAGAAGAAGTACTAGAATTAATGATACCGTACCTCAGCCTGACTTGACGCACCTAGTGACAGAACTCCAGCGTCAACTCACCGAGCAGCAGCAGACCATCAACACCTTGATGAGTCAGCAAGCAAATACTACCGTTCCACTAGTGAACCAGACTATGATACTGGTCACGCCTACGGTTACACCAGCACCACCGGTAGGCCCTTCCACTGTAGTACCACAAGAAGCTTATCTAATTCAGTGGCAAAGGCTGAAGCTGGAGATTTTCTCAGGTGCTTGTGAACCGTGGGATGCCCAAGCCTGGTTCAAGATGGTGGAAAGTATAGTGGAGCTGCTAGACTGGCCTGAACATGAAAAGATTAAGTGTGCATCATTCAACCTTTCTGGAGATGTCAGAATGGGGTGGGAAAGGGTCAAGGCTAAAAAACAAGTGAACCAAATGAAATGGACCGACTTCGAATCCGATGGAAATGGAGTTGATTCCACTTGACCTTATAGGGACGCCCATTCCATGACTTAGGCTTAAGTACTAAACGATCTAATAAATTGAATTTATTAGAGAGCCAAGAAAAAGAACCAAGAAATTCTTATTGGCTCTAAAGGCGCAGAAGATGCTAGAGAAAGGAAACGCTGGTTTTCTAGTGTATGTGGTCAACACCGCTCAAACAAAGGATCAGAAACTAAGTGATGTCAGAGTGGTATGCAATTATCCTGAGGTATTCCCAGACGATCTACCAGGATTGGCCCTGGACAGAGAAATCGAATTTGAGATCGAACTAATTCCTAGCACTAATCCAATCTCCAAGGCGCCTTACCGTATAGCGCCAGCTGAATTGAAGGAACTTCAAGGACAGCTGCAGGAGTTACTCGACAAGGGTTTTATTCACCCGAGTCACTCTGCATGGGGAGCTCCGGTACTATTCGTGAAAAAGAAGGATGGAACTATGCATCTGTGCATGGATTATCGAGCTCTAAATAAGGTGACGATTAAGAACAGGTGTCCCCTCCCAAGGATCGACGACCTGTTCAACCAACTAAAGGGAGCTACCATCTTTTCGAAGATCGATCTTAGATCAGCGATGTAGGCCTTTGGAATTCGGTGTCGGGGATTTGGTGTTCCTCCGAGTGGCTCCTATGAAAGGAGTAATGAGATTCGGGAAGAAAGGAAAGTTAAGTCCGCGCTATGTGGGATCGTATAATATCCTGAACATAATTGGCAAGGTGGCTTACGAGCTCGAGCTACCTCAAGAGATTTCATCAATCCAATACGTGTTCCACATATCGATGCTCAAGAAAAGTATTTCCAATGTAGACCAAGTGATGGAGCCACAGGCCGTACAAATCCAGGAGGACCTGAGTTATGAAAGCAAACCCATACGGATCCTGGATCGAGATGTCAAGTGACTAAGGAACAAAGATATACCCTTAGTCAAGGTCTTGTGGCAAAGTCAACAATCTGAAGAAACCACCTGGGAATGCGAGGACGATATGAAACAAAAGTTTCCGGAGCTATTTTAAGTTCGAGGATGAACTTTCCAGAAGGTATGGAGAATTGTAACACCCCATTAAAATTTCCTTCAATAATATCCCTAATATTGAGTAGGATTATGAATAATAGGCATATTGAGTATGATTCATGAATGATAGTTAGAGTTGTGAGAATTTTAGTGTAAGTGTTAATGGGCCTTATATGGGCTCTAAATGGTGAAAATTCTTAATGGGTCTTAAATAGCACTTCATTAGTTATTCTAATGGGCCCCATGAGGATAAAAGAAATAACATATCATGTAATGGGCCTTACTTTAGATGGGCTTGCAAAAGAATAATAAAAAAAATATATAATGATGTAGGTGCCAAGGATTGAACCTTAGACCTTAAAGATGTTGTAAGCCTTAAGAATACATGTGTAACCAATTCACCTAGCAAGGGAGTGATATTAGGAGGATAAAGGAAATTGTAGATACATGTAAGGATAAGGGAAGTGAAGAGTCACCATGAGAGGAGGCACCATGCCCTTTCACTTGCCCCTTCACTTAGTATAAAGAGGTGGGATGAGAAGTGAAGAGGCTTAAGTTACTTTTCTCTTCTTCTCTTCCACCAAGGCCCTTCCTCTCCCCTCTCTTCTTCCTTCTTGGCCGAAAATCCCAAAGGGGTTTTCCTCTTGGAAAACTTCATAAGAGGTCTCCCTCTTGAAGATCCAAGTTTTTCTACAAGGCTACAAGGGCAAGGAGTACTCTAAAGTCAAGAAGGTTTCCTTTTGTTCTCTATTTGAGGTTTATAACTGAGACAACAAGGGTAAGACTACCCTCACCTGCAACATAATAGCTATATATATATTTTTGTTCATGTTCTTGTGATGTGTTGCTAAAAATCATGAAGTTTTTCCCTATAGGTAAGTTTCGGCCATCATGGGTATTAGGGCATAGGTTTGTGTTTGATGTTATCTAATGACTCCAATGTTTTCTTGATGTTATGTTATGAGTTATGATGAAAAAAAAATGAAGCAAATAGACCCTTAAAAGTTTAGGCCAAGGCTCTCAAGAAGCCATAGACTTTTTGGCCATAAGAAGATGTTTGGGTTCTTTTTGACTAGCTAATGGTTAAAATTCCTTGTTGATGTTTGTTTGAGGGTTTTATATATATTTTATGCCATGTTTCCCCTCTGAACATGTTCGGTTAATACCCTAAATAAGGACAAAAAAATGAGTTAAAGATGTCATGTTACTTGCTAATGCTTCCTAGTGTTGGAGTATGTATTATATGCATGTTGTATCAATCAATTGCTTTTGTTTTTGTCATTTTCATGTTGATATGATCATTAGAAGTTTCTGATCAGTTTCTTAAATTAGGTTTTAGGATGGGTTAAGGTCACTACTTCACTTGATAAGGTCTCTTGGTAATAGGGTATTCAATGTATGCATGTTGTATGAGTTGTTAAGATGATGTGTTGTATTTTTATTCCATGATTACCCCATCTAAATGTTTTGATCAGTAGAGTATATGATGAATTATGGTTGAATTAAAGGTATTCATGTTTTATTATGCCATGATAGATGAAAAGAAATAAAAGAGTTAAGGATGTCATGTTACTTGCTAATATTTCCTAGTGTTAGAATATATATCATATGCATGTTGTATGAATCAATTATTTTTGTTTCTTGGTCATTTTCATGTTGATATGAACCTTAGAAGTTTATGATCAGTACCTTAAATTGGGTTTTAGGATGGGTTAAGGTCATTACCTCACTTGATGATGTCTCTTGGTAATAGGATATTCAATGTATGCATGTTGTATGAGTTGTGAGATGTGTATTGTGTTTTCATGCCATGATAACCCTATTTAAATGTTTTGACTAGTGGAATATATGTTGAATTATAGTTGAATTAAAGGTATCTATGTTTAATTAGGCCATGATAGATGAAAAATGAAACAAGTTCCCTAGATGTATTACCCTTAGTTTTAAATTGAACATTATGAGTTTTATGAATCATGAATGATTAGTTGGCATGTTATAAATTTTCTTACCATGAAATTATGTTTTCTCCATGCCATGATTCATGCTTGAATGTTATGATGACATTTATGATTTGAATGTATGCCCATGACATCTATGACATTATGAATAAAAGAATGTCTAAAGAGCAATTTCTAAGAAAAGAAAAGGAAAGAAATGACGAACGCTATGCTAAAGAGAAATTGCTATAGAAAGAAAATGAATCATGTATGCTATTTTACTTTATGTATTAGCTTGTACCGGATCTTGAAAAAGGTCCAAGGGATGGGCTCCTAAGCAAGGCCCCGGTTCTGGACTACCGTAGCTGTCCACGGTTCTGGGACTACCTGTAACGACCCGGAAAATTCTCTTAATATTTTCTTAAAATATTAAGCATGTTTAAATAATTTTCCAAGGGACCTAGAAATATTAAGGAGAACTTAGGCTTAGAAAATCCATGTTTTCTCATTTAAATTGAGAAAACTAAGTACCAATGAGCTTTAAATGGGCTCCGAAAATGGGTATTAATTAGGTAAAATTAATATAAATTAGGTAAAATTAATATAAATGTAAAAGAATTTTATTTAGGAATATTGGCATAATTATGGGTGATTTTAGGGGGATTTTTGGAATTTAGGAAATAAAAATAATAAAATAAATGAAATAAAAAAATAAAATAAAAATAAAGGTGCATGAGCCAAGGATTGAACCTTGGACCTCTTGTACAACCATGTAAGCCTTAACCAACTCACCTAGCAAGGGATTTCTATGAGGAAATGAAATGGATATAAGTTAAGATTAAGAAGAAGATGAAGGGTCATGGAGAGACTCTTCATTTACTTCTTAAATGGATGATAAATAGGGGGGTTTGGGAGTTTCATTCTCTCTTCTTTCAATTGCATTTCCTCCTCTCTTCCTCCCTCATTCTAGCCGACCACTCCTAGAGGGTTTTCCCCTTGGAAAAGCTTCCTCCAAGGTTCCATCTCCTAGATCTAAAGTCTCTTCCAAGGATACAAGGACAAGGGTGTTCAAGGGTCCAAAGATCTTACCATTTTCTTCTCTTCCAAGGTTCGAAAAATCAAGAAACCCAAGGTAAGACTCCCTCACCTGTGGTATAATAGTTCCCTATGATTTTTATGATTTTTATTATGATATATAGTGGTTGGTTTTCGAATTGGATGTTGAAAGGAAAGAAAACCGAGACCCTCATGTTTAAGGGTTTCGGCCACCATGATTTACAGGTCTATAATTATGTTAAAAATCATGATAATGTTATTTAATGTTCCCTTATGATGTGTAGAGGTTAAGTATGATTTTTGGGAATTGTTGGAGTACCCTAGGACACCCTAGGGTTTCGGCCAGCATGAAAGAAACAAAACTAAGAACCCTAAGTTTAAGGGTTTCGGCCACCATGATTTACAGGTCTATAATTATGATAAAAATCATGATAATGTTATTTAATGTTCCCTTATGATGTGTAGAGGTTAAGTATAATTTTTGGGAATTTTTGGAGTACCCTAGGACACCCTAGGGTTTCGGCCAACATGAAAGAAACAAAACTAAGAACCCTAAGTTTAAGGGTTTCGGTCACCATGATTTAAAGGTCTATAATTAATCCAAAAATCTTGATAATGTTAATTTATGTTCCCTTATGATGGGTGGAGGTTAAGTATAAATTCTGGGAATTTTTGGATTACCCTAGAGACCCCATATGTTTCGGCCAACCTCAAGGGCCCAAGGGTTAGGGTTGAGCCTTTAACTTCAAGTATATGTTTATGTGTTTCCATGATAAGTATGATAAGTATATGTTCAGGATATGAATGATGCCATGATAAGAATGATAGGGTTATGATGACGATAAAAATGATGCTATGATATGTTAGGTTCATGATATGAATGATGTCATGTTAAGTATGTTATGTTTATGTTTAAGAATGAGGATGATGCCATGTTTAAGAATGAAAATGATGCCATGTTAAGTATGTTATGTTTATGTTTAAGAATGAAAATGATGCCATGTTTAAGAATGAAAATGATGCCATGTTAAGAATGAAAATGATGCCATGTTTAAAAAAATGAAAGTGAAGAATGAAGTTAAGGTTCATGCCTTTAAGGCATAATGATGATGTTAAGTATGATGAATGAATGAATATGCTATGAATGATGATGAATGAAAGATGATGCTTATGTCTTTAAGGCATAAATATGCTAAGACGGCACGGTCGATGGTCGATGGTACGACGGTCGTGAGGACCGGTAAATGGGCCGGTAGATAGGCCGAGCCATAACAAGTTATGCTATGTTAAAGATGCCATGAATGCCATATGAATGATGAAGCATGAAAAGTATTTTACTTTATGTATGGGCTTGTACCGGACCGAAGTATGGGTCCAAGGGATGGGCACCTTAAGAACGCCCCGGTTTTGGACTACCATAGCTGTCCACGGTTCTGGCACTACCGGAGCTGTGCAACAGGGATGGGCACCTTAAGAACGCCTCGGTTCGGGGACTACCGACTATGCTGTCCTTACCCTAGTAGGTTGGGGCTCGCGACCTCGGACTTGCTAGGGATGCGCGCAATGATGTATGTATGTGGTACAATCCGGGGACCCCAAATGATGTTATGATGATTATGTTTAAGCAATGAAAAGTATGTTTTAAAAGTTAAGCATCCTTATGTATATGCATTCCACTCATGCATCCATTCATGTTATGCATTATGCTATGTTGATAAGATTTTATACTTACGTTTCATGTTAAGAAGTATGCATGAGAATGAATGAATTATGCCATGCTTAGAATGTTCACTATGTTTATGATTTATGCCATGAATTATGCCATGCTTAGAATATTCACTATGTTTACGATATGCCATGAATTATGTCATGCTTAGAATGTTCACTATGTTTATGATTCATGCCATGAATTATGTCATGCTTAGAATGTTCACTATGTTTACGATATGCCATGAATTAAGCCATGCTTAGAATGTTCACTATGTTTATGATTCATGCCATGAATTATGCCATGCTTAGAATGGTCACTATGTTTACGATATGCCATGAATTATGTCATGCTTAGAATGTTCACTATGTTTATGAATTGTGCCATGAGAATGAATGAATTATGCCATGCTTAGAATGTCTATGATGTTTATGTTTATGCCATGTATCATGCCATGCTTAGAATGTTACTATGTTTATATTCATGCCATGCTATGTATACGATAAGTGATGCAAGATGTTATGTTCTAAGTAGAGCACCAAGTATGTTAATGTTTTATGTGCTCATTATGAGATGATGAATGATGGATGGTTTTGTGAGTAGGAAAGAGTCTTACTAAGCCTGTGTGCTTATAGTCTTATTTCCTTATACCGCAGATCATTCAAGGGGATAATGAAGGAAGCAGCAGGAGGGCAAGAATGCATGTGTGACGTAGTGACTTGGCCCAGGAACTATATGTTTACTTATGTGTTTGAATAATGACTTATGGAACCTTATTATATGATGTTATGTGAGACATAATAGGATGCTTAAGTTCAAAGTTAATATGCTAAGGTTCCCATGTCAATAAGTTAAGAATGGTAACAGGACATGTATAAGTTAAGTTATTCCGCTGCTTATGATGTCTACATGCCCTAAGCATGTTAATGTAACGCCGCTTAGGAAAAAAAAAGCGAGCGTTACACTACCGTAGTGTCCAACAGGGATGGACTCCTTATGAATGCCTCGGTTTTGGGACTACCGTAGTTGTCCTCGGTTCTGGGACTACCGAAGCTGTCCTTGATGTGTGGTACAAGCCAGGGATCCCCAATGATGATGATATGTTGATGTTTAAGTATTATATTATATATATTTTCAAAAGAGCATCCTTAATGTTTATGCACATGTTTATGTTTAATGATATTGCATATGCTATGTTTAATGTTTATGCACATGTTTATGTTTAATGATATTGCATATGCAATGTTTAATGTTTATGCACATGTTTATGTTTAATGAGGTTGCATATGCTATGTTTAATGTTTATGCACATGTTTATGTTTAATGATATTGCATATGCTATGTTTAATGTTTATGCACATGTTTATGTTTAATGAGGTTGCATATGCAATGTCTAATGTTATGCACATGATTATGTTTTAAATATTATGCGAATGTTAAGTATTTATGCTATGAGCTCTAGTTGCTTTAAGTATTTATTCATGTTATATGTTTATGTCAAATGATGTAGATTCATACTTATATGTGATGTACGGATTTTGTGAGTAAGCAAGGAGCTTACTAAGCATTTTATGCTTATAGTCTACCTTCTTATGTTGCAGGATCAAACTAAAGGGGAAGCAGCAGGAGGGCCTGTGTGTGTGTGGCAGTGACTTGGCAGAACGATCCTACTGTTGTCTTTACTCTTACTTATGGACTTGTTTCTCATGGACTTAATGTTGCTACTTATAAATGCATGTGTTAGTTTTTATGTTTACGCTTACTACTTGTTGGAGTTGAAGTTCTTTATGATATGCTTACTTAAAGTTGAACTATATACTCCCTTGATAGATATACTATGCTACGATTCACATGCTTAAAGTAGTTTAGTTAGGAAGATATTTATCCAATTGCATATGTTCATGATTTAGTATTATTTCCGCTGCTATATTTACGCTATATATGCGATAATGTATGAAAGAAAGAAACAAAAGTAACACGTCGCTCACGTAAGGGGCGGGCGTTACAAAGGCGTCGGGGAAATCAGCTGCGGGTTAGGGTACGCGACGCAGGGGAGGAAGAGAGGATCGGCCATCGCGAGCGAATGAAGAGGAGGAATCGGGGAGTTTAGCGGCTGCTAGGTCATGCGAAGGAGGATGGAAAAAACTTATAAGGGGGGATCTTTTGCGGAAAAGTCCCTCTACTTTCTGTAATTCAAGCCCTACCCTTAGGGTAAGGGTTTTAGCCCCTAGGATAAGATAGTTTATCCTCTTAACCCTAAGCTTTAACCAAAACTCAAACTAGTCCTTAAATATTTAGATACATTTTTAGTTTAGACCTTTAGGATTAAATACCAAGCAATTTAACCCTTCATAGTTTAAGAATTCACCTTAAACCTTTTTCCCTAATTCAATAAACCCTAATTTTTCATATAAATTTCCTGAAAAATTATTCTATCGGTTTCTGACTTACCGGATTTAATATCCTCCCCTACTAATAAAAATTTGGTCCCTAAATTTCATCATTCCTCATACGACACACATTAGCAGCTAAACTTGTCTATAAAAATCATGAGTAACCATTCCTTTTGATACCCTAAGGTTACACCGCTACGGACCAACTGGAGATATCAATCCAGAGGTTATCATCGCATAACCAGATACACCCGATTAATCATTCAATCATCACACCTATCCAGGGCACTCAATCCTAAGATCACTGGCGCCCTACCTATACTTCGAGCCTCAAACCTAAAACGTCACATGCATAAGTATCACCCGAGTATCCCCAAATCAATGGCATCCTCCCAAACATCACAAGTCATATATATGTATACATATCCTTCAATAGACCTTCAGAAGATAACATATAATTTAGAGATTATGCCAATATGTCGTACCATATGCTGCTATCAATAACAGACTTGCTAAATAATAAACCACCGAAAGATCATTTATCCACCAAATGATCTATCAAAAAGCTACAATCCGGTAGGTCCATGTCCACTAATAGAATCCTCAAAGTACAACATATAATAGAGATTCGTCAATCTCAATCCACCTCTCAACACCAACGAGAAAGTCCATGGTGATATCAACCTTATCATCCCGGGAACTAATAGGTCCATGATAGGGGTATAATAACCAAAAACCAGTGGACTATTTTTGACCTCCTGATTAATGTCCAATATCTCATTGGAAGATAAGGATACAGCTAACTCCACATCCTCCGCACCCTAACGGGTCGTACATCCTGATGCACCATCGAGATTATCCACCCATATAAACTCAATCTATGAGTCAAAATCGCTCATAGAATAGTGTAACAACTAACGTGTTACACCGACCGTCGCCTCGTAATCCAATACAGTCCAATTCCTCCACTCCATGGTCAAAACCCGAAAAGGTCCTACTCCATAATAAGGAGATAGAGACATGCTATCTCTCAGGAGTATCTCAACATACTCATGAAGTAATTCTTTTATTTCCCCATAGGTCATCCTCGATATCATCTAACCAGAGGTGACCTAGTCTTGAAAGTGATTTGCCTCCGCGCAAATCATAAGTCCGTAGATACCTTCTTGGTTATTCAGAAAGCAGTCACCCATAAATGTCAAGCAACTAGCTCCACACTTTTCCGTATTAGCTCAAATCACCCATCAACATATACTTTCTAGGTCAACAACCAAGTACAAGTGATCCATGGTCAAAGCCCCTAAAGAACAGAATGTATCAATCCTTTACTAAGCGTAATAATATATAACTAATGCTACCCTACTGCATCAATCTAGATCATGCACTCAAGGCATGACATCTAGCTTATCTGTCCAGAAATACGTATCCTAAAAAGCTTGCAGCTCCATGAGTTAAAGTAAATTGATCCAATACTGATCAAACCAATTACAGTAGGCATCCCTAGTCCTCACTCAGCTGATAGTAGCTAGTACAAGTACTATGAATAATAAGGTCCAAGAAAAATAAAAAAAATCCTCAACCTCCAATATCTTGTTGACAGGTTTGACCCTCGTCTTCCAACCCGTATGTCAGTATCACACCAGAATCAATATTCTCCACATTTAGGTAAGTCCGCAACAAACCAACTAATCTCCTTCATGGTCAATCCTGGCCATCATTACTAAAAACTGACTGACATTAAGTCATCAAACCTAACCAAATTAGAAAGGTACTTACTAGACGGGTACAAGAATAATAACATTAGAGAAATTTTAACCATACCTAAATATACAGGAATGTAAATATAATCCAATAAGATAAGAGAATTCCTAACCGTACCTAAATATACAAGAATGGTAACATGATCCAATAACTGATAGATCGACTGGCGTACTAGAAGGGGGGTGAATAACACTTTTTATTGAATCATTACAAGATTGTTAGCGCAGCGGAATATACAATAAAAACAATCAAACAAATACTAACACGAAAGATTTACTTAGTATTGATAGGTATCATTTTGTTAATTATTTTAGTTGCTAAAATCCAAGTTTGACCCATTTTTTAATAGCTTAATTGTGAATTTACCCTAGGTTCTATGACTTGTTTTTATTTTGGACTTAATTGCAAATCTTTACACATTTGAATTATTTTGCCACTAAATTTTTGATCTATTTTTGTAGGCATGAAAGGATCATGGACCTAGGGCAGGCTGGGTCAAACTTGAGACGGAAGTGGACCCGGATCGAGTGATCAAGCTTCAGATTAATCTGGGTCGTCCGATTCAAAAATAGCTAGATCTGAGCCATCTGGGAACTTTTGAGGCGATCCGAGCTAGGGTTAAGGCTGATCAAGCACTCAGGACAAGATCTGAGATTTTTATCCAAATCAGAGATCATTCAACCATTGGATCGAGCTCAGAGGGTTCTAGACTGTCCATTTAAAGATCAGGTTGATCTGGGCCATCCGTTGCAAATTGGGAGGATCTGAGCTACTGGGAAGTAGATCCTGACCCTTGATCAACATCATCAAAGTTTGGTTCAGATTGGAGAAGATCCGACCGTTGGATTCATCCAAAACGATCTCAGCCGTTGAATTCAAAGTATTTAATCAAAAACTCCTCCCCATTGCACAGTGTCGCGTCTTCGCCGCAAGCCTTCGTCTTCCCCGTTTGTTCTTCAATTTTCTTCAATCCGTGAGCGCGACCACTCAATTTCTTCATTGGATTAAGTCATAGATCTTCGGGAGGAAGTTTTCGTGAAGTCTCAAGCTCAAATTCACCCAAGAACAGAGTGGATTGAGGGTTTCGTCAGCTCTGCCCTTCACTGATCGGATCTCGGTTTTGTTCCATCCTTCATCCATTTGAGCTATCCGGAGGGGTTCCCTGGAGTGCTCAGATCATTCCACGCCATCATCGCAATCTAGCATATCAAGACCGAGGAGATTGGATGGGAATTTTAGCTTGGAGCAGAGTTTGGGTTTAAGTCAGTCACGGTGACACATTTTTCAGAGATTTATTGAGCTTAGGGGTTCGAGGCTCACCCTTGTGTGACGAGCAAGGAGTTCTTGAGCTAATGGAGTGATTGAGGCTTAGTTTTCTTTTTCCATTTCTGTTTTTAGTTGTAATTTCATTTCTGCAGTTCGTTTCATGTCTGAATTTTCTATATCAGTTGCCTTAGTTGTGGTTCTGGATTGATTCTGCTTTAATTAGTGGTTTGAATCTGTACTTTCATTAGTTAGCCAGCTTGTTTAGTTAATACTTCACTTAATTTCATTTGCTTTGCAATTTCATGCTTAAGTATCAGTTGTAACTGCGTATCAAGCCTTGTAGTTGCGTATCAGTCCTTTCTTTTGAGTTTTTGCATTTTGTTCCAAGCTTGTTTTAGATTTTCTTTCTGAGTTTACATTGCAGTTTGTTCTAGCTAAATAGCACTCGATATTAGCTTTGCGCATCAGTTTGTTGTGTATCAACTTCATTTCTGTAATCTGATTTCCATTTATGCGATCCAGTTTCCATCCCTGCAATTCAATTCATTTTTGATATTTTCAATTTGTAGTGCTCGAGTTTGTATCAGAGAAGCTCGGCATTGGAATTAATCTGCATTTGAAGTCAATTGTTTTGCATCAAGTTTTCATCAAATTCGGAATTTCAGCCCTGCATTTTTGTGCAGTTTCTGAATTGATAAGTGTTCCTTTGCTGCATATCTGTTTCATAACCTCTGAATTGCGTATCAATTGGATTCTACTCTAGCTGATTGATATCAGCTAGTGCTTTGTAGATTTGTCTCTGAAATTCATGTTTCCCTCTCGGCACATCAGTTTTTATTGCTTACAAGTATGTATCAAGTAAGATTTCAGTTTGGATTGTTGTAGCTTGCTTGCGTTCAGCTGGTGCTGAGTTTGATTCCTAACGTTAACCACACCTTTTAGTGTACTTTTGGAGTTTGAAATCAGTTGTCTTTGCATTCAGTTTGTTTCTGAACTATATTCTTCCTTTTCGGCAGTTTCAGTTGGCATCTCTGCATTTTGGTATCAAGTTGTTTCAATTTCTCACTTTGTATCAAGTCTTCATTCCTGAAATTAGGGTTATAATTCTGCATCAGTTTCGATCATAAATGCCAGCACGGTTCTGATTCAATTACTTAGTATTTGGAATGCATTTGATATAGTACTTGTTATTATGTTTGATTTTCCAAATCTGGAAATCTACCTTGGTTTGATTAAGTCCATCGTTGGTTGAGTTTTTAATTGACATTAATTTGTTTAAATTTGCTTGGTTAAGCTTCTCCCTTTTCTGTGTGTTTCATTTCTGAATTGCAAACCAAACTCAGATTTTATTTGAAACCCAAAAATATCAACGACACTTAAACTCGAGCTCGAATCGAACAACCTCAACTAGCCCTAGGAAAAATACGACCTGTGGCCCCTTTACTACGTTTCATTATTTGATAGCAAAAAGAGTTTCCAGCTTTACACATATCTAAATTTTGAGACCCACATTCATGACACTTAGTTAACGGTAATCAAAATTTTTGGCGCCGTTACCGGATAGGCTACTAGTTGAGTTGTTTGATTTTTGTTTGTGTGCTCATTTCATATCTTTCTTGATTTATTTTTTTGCTTACTGCTATATCTGGTGATCTGATTTTATTTGTTTCATCTTTCTTTATCTACTTTTACTGCGATTTATTTTTGGTTTTATGACCAGGTCTACAGGTGGTGATTTTGAAGAATTTGACCCTGAAATTGAGAGGACTTTCAGAGCAAGGAGGAATCAAGGCATACTTTCAGAGACTACTGATATTCCTTCTCTTCAGTCTATTCTCACTCATTCAGGCAGTATCATGGCAAACCACCAGAAGACTATGAAGGAACTCGCAGCACTAGATGCTACATTTCAGTATTCCAGCATTGCTTATCCAGAGCTGGGTGGAGATTTTGAGCTTAGATCTGGACTCATCCATTTGCTGCCCAAGTTTCAAGGATTATCTGGAGAAGATCCAAATAGACACCTATATGAGTTTCACGTTGTATGCTCCACTATGAAGCCTCAGGGTATTTCAGAAGAAGTCATTAAGCTGAGGGCTTTTCCCTTTTCACTGACTAGAGCAGCAAAAGACTGGTTCTACTACTTACCCACTGGGCACGTGTCTAGTTGGATTTCTATGAAGAAAGCATTTTTGGAAAAATATTTCCCAGCCTCCAGAACAGCAATCATTAGAAAAAGCATTTGTGGCATTCAGCAAGTGGTGGGTGAGACGCTTTATGACTACTGGGAGAGATTCAACAAACTTTGTTCAAGTTGCCCACAACACCAGATCAGCGAGCAGCTTCTTATTTAGTACTTTTATGAGGGATTATTGCAGATGGATAGAATCATGATAGATGATGTAGCTAGAGGAGCTCTAGTTAACAAAATGTCAGATCAAGCTAGGGAGCTTATTTCTAATATGGCTGAGAACTCACAACAGTTTGGAAGCAGAGCATTGACTACCAGAGGAGTGGGTGAAGTTCAGGTGGTTTCTAATGATTAGAAGGAGATTAAGAATGCATTGGTAGAGCTCACATCAGCGGTTAAGCAAATGGGTCTCAATATTGCAAGTCAAAATTCAACTCCTTCAGTACCTCCACAATCAAGCCAAGTGATGAGTGTATGTGGCATTTGCGCTAGCCAAGAACACAATTCAGATTCATGTCCCAACCTCCAACAAAATGAGTCACTAGTGGCATTGGTTAGGGGACAATTTCAAGCCAGAAACAACCCTTACTCCTCTACTTATAATCCTGGTTGGAGGGATCATCCAAATCTGAGGTATGAGAATTCTTTCTATCAACAAAACCCTCAACAACAACAATTGCAGCAGCCTCAACAAAATTTCTAGCCACCACAATAATCTCAGCATCAAAATCAGCAATTCCAACCCCAAACTCAACAATTTCAGCCAACATATCAGCAAATCCAGCAACCATTCCAAGGGAATTTGAATTTTCAGCAACAATATCAACCTTTACAGCAACAATTTCAACAACCACAGTAGAGTTACCAGCCTTGGAATCAAAATTTTTAGCCACAAAATCAAGGATTTCAGCCTAATCAATTTCAGTCCTCACCACAACAAGTTCCATTTCAAAATCAGAATTTTCAATGTTATAATTCTCAGCAAATTTCCCCAACATTCCAGCCAAATATTCAGCCCTATCAACAGCAATTTTAGCCATCTTATCAGCCCCAACAGCCCTATTTTCAAGGATCTCAGCAAGGGCAACCATTTCAACAACCTACTTCTATCTTTCAAGGTTAATCAAAACCGTATGCTAATCAAGGGGGCTATGAAGGGTCTAGTGGAGGAAATGCACAACAACAAAGAATAGAGGAGATGTTTCAACAACTTCTAAAACAACAAAGGAATAATCCCGCTATACAAAACCTCGAAAGGCAAATGGGACAATTGGCTAGTGGGATAAATCAATGTCAAGCTCAAGGATCAAGCCAACTACCTTCCCAAGCTATTCCCAATCCAAAGGGAAATGTTAGCGCTATTACTTTGAGGAGCGGGAAGGTTACTTCATCTCAAAATGGTCCAAGAGCTGAAATTTCTGAAAACAGGGCAGCACCTCCATTTCCAGCATAAATCAGCCCTGAAACGACTTCAAAATCAGTTGGTTCCACCCCTAGTCCATGCCCAACTCCTTCCTCAAGTAATCCTGCAATTTTGGTGGAAAACAGAGGAGAAATCAGTGCCGAGACCCAATTCACAGCAGCTACACCGCAGGGGACAACAGTCCAAATTTCAGCCCTTCCACTTTCGGCCAAAGAAGATGAACTGAGGGTTCCCTTACCCTTTCCACAGCTGAAAACACAAGCCAAAAGACAAGTGGAGGAGGAGAAAGCCAAGGAGTACAATGAACTGGTAAAACTTTTCAGTAAAGTAGAGATTAATGTACCTTTGCTCACTATGATTAAACAGATTCCTAAGTATGCAAAATTCCTGAAAGATCTCTGTGTTCACAAGAAAAAGCTTAAGGAGAATGAGTTAGTCAGCCTTGGAAAAAATATTTCAGCACTTATCCATGCTATACCTCAGAAGTGTGAAGACCCTGGAGTATTTACTGTATCTTGTGAGATAGGGAGCACCATGTTCCATGATGCCATGCTGGATCTAGGAGCTTTCATTAATGTGATCCCCAAGTCAGTCTTCCAGATGCTTAGCATAGGCCCTTTACAGCCTACTGGTGTGGTGATATAGTTAGCAGACCGGAGACAGACCCACCCAGCCGGTATAATTGAAAATGTTTTGGTGAAGGTAAAGGAGCTGATATTTCCTGCAGATTTTTATATCTTGGATATGGAGGGAGATTATATTGCACACCGTTCTCCACTTATTTTAGGAAGACCATTTCTGAAGACTGCTAGAACAAAAATAGATGTTTATGCTGGTACGCTTTCAATGGAGATTGGAGACACGGTAGTTCAGTTTAGCATTTTTGATGCCATGAAGGACCCTAGGGGAGATCACTCTATTATGAGCATGGATACCCCAGCTGAGACTGTTGAGGCACAGTTAATTGCTGATGATGTTGCATTTGACATAGTGGGAGGAGATTTGACTTCAGAGAAAGTTGAGGATGCATCAGTTGTGCAAGCATTAGAGGAGATGGATGGAAAAACACGTGACAGCCTTGAATTCGAAACTGAAGCTTTACAGGACTCTTCTTATCTTTTATTTTGTGATATTGCTATTGATAGTCCTAATTTTTCTAATGAGGTTGCTACAGACATTACTGAGGAAGCATGCACGGGAGATGAATCTACAGGTGTAGGGGATTGCACAGAGCCCCAGGGACCACCAATATTGAAGGATACATTAGAATATTCAGAGGATGAGCCAGAAAGTGTAGGGACTTGCGTGATGGGAGCAAGAACCCAAGGATCACCTATTCTAGTTGAGTGTCCACCAGAACTTGAGCACAATCAGGTAAGTATTTTTCCTTTTCCTTTAGAAAATTTCAGAGAGGTGTCTAGAATTGCATGTGATGCATGTCTTGATACATCTTTTGTGAAAAATAATGATGAAAATTCCATAGAGGCACCCAGGTTTGATTTTATTCATTGTGACACATTTCTTGATGTATATTATGCTGAAACTGATTGTGAAAAATTCTTGGAGGTGCCTGAAATTGGTATTGTTTATTGTGATAAATCTCTTGCCATATATTATGCTGAAGTTGAGTGTGAAAAACTTATGGAGGTACCTCAAATTGATTTCATTGGTTGCAATGCAATGCTTGATAAATCTTTTGTGAATATGGATTGTGAAAAAATTTTAGAAGGGCCTGAAATTGATGTTATTTATTATGATGAATCTCTTGCTATATCTTTTGCTGAAGTTGAGTGTGAAAAACTTATGGAGGTACCTAAAGTTGATTTCATGGGTTGTAATGCATTGCTTGATACATCTTTTGTGAAAAATAATTGTGAAAAATTCATTGAGGTACCAAGAATTGATTTCATTGGATATAATACATTTTTGGATACATTTCATGCAGAGACTGATATTATTTCATTTCTTTCTTACCCTGCACGCTTGAGAGAGGTATTACATGGTTTTGCAGGGTCCAGAAGATTTCTGGAGTGGGTGCTCCATCTGAACAGACTCCAACCTCCTAGAAGAACTTTCAAAAGGCCTCAAGAAGGAGGAGATGATTTAACTTTCATTCGAAGCACTCCACCTCTTACATGGATCTTGTACCTAAATCGACTTCGGCCACCTGAACATTTTTTTTGTAAAGCTCAAGTGTGGGGGAGACATGCACTATGACATAGATCAAATGAAGGAAGCTCTCTCAACTACCTACACTCCTCCATTGCCATGATGAAGGTTGTTTCTTGATAGACTCCGACCGCCAGAAATAAAGGGGAGTTTGTTCTTTCTTGTATTTTCTTTCATTGCATTTTTCACTTTTATGACTCCTAGAAGTGAAATTTTCTTTTAAAATGAGTTTTTGCTAATAAATGCGTGAGTAGAGTAGAATAAATAAATAGACATTGTAAATACCATGTTATTTCTTTTGGCACTTTTTCTTAATGTGTAGGAATAAATGTATCCCTCTAGGTTATCTCCATAGCATTTTAGAGTCTTTTGAAAATAAATTAAATTTGGTTGTTAAAACTTAAAGTTTGAGCTAATGGATGAATTCTTGGATGCTTGAGTACTACTTGGCTTTAGATTCTTAATTGATGACTTGAGATGAATTATTTGTACCTAGTGAGAATTAGCCTTATTTTTGTGACACACATATGTAATTGTACTCTAGAACTTGCTTAGGTTCTTTCAAAACCATATTTCAATGATTGGATCACATCTATAGAGACTAATCAATTTGTTTACCTTTCCATATCAATTTTTGGCAATAATCATGTTTATTCTATTTTTCTTTCCTTATTTCCTACTCTTAACCACACTTTTTTAGGGACTTGTTTGTTTGGGATGTTTCTAATGCTACTTTGCCCGAGACGGACAAAAGATCAAGTGTGGGGGAGATGGATAGCGTTTTGGAATTGTTTTGTATCATGGAGGCATTTGGCTTAAAAAGAATTTTTTTTTCTGCAATTAAAGGTGCAATTTGAGTTGAGCTTGGCATCAAGAACAAATGAAGAATTCAGTTATGAATTGGAGATGAAATTGTTTTTCATGGCAAATCCGGCTGAAGGAAATTTCAGTGGACTTAAAAGAAAAAAAAAAGAGATGAAAAGAAATACATGAGCAAGAATGAGTTTGAGTTGAGTTTGGTTCCAAGAATGAGCAAGAGAGATGGAAGCAATTGGAGATCTAAATTCCTTATCATACTTTGAAGATCCAAGTGGCAATGAATGAAAGAATGAAAGAAAATCTGCAAGTCCAAGTTCAAAGTGGCACGCAAATGAAACCTTATGTGCCAAAGTGAGGAATTTTTTTTTATATATATCTGTGAAGCTATTTTTAGGCAGAAATGTTGGACTTGCAGCTGTTCTTTGCTTAGAAATCAGAAGCACCTTGCTAAATGCTAAACTGCAGCTGTAAAAAAAAATTCAAAAGGCTGAATAAAAGTCTGAACAAAAGCTGAAATGAGCTGGAAAATCTGAATTGCATAGCAAGGGAGAGCTTGTAATCTGCCGAGGCTGACTTGGAGCTGCTGAACTGTAACAAGCTGAATGCTAGTGAGTTGCAAGATGCTGAAATCTGTGGAAGAAGTGTAGTGGAATATGTATTGGAAAGAATTCAGAATTGAAATGCAAAAAGGACTAAAATTGTGATACCATAAAAATAGTTTTGTATCAACTTGAAATGGAAGTTGATTTTCCGAGGCTATGAAGCAAGGCATTGAGTTTATAAATGCATCAAAAGTGATGAGCACATTAGCTGCAGATCAGTTGATGGGGAGGAGAAGGTTAGCTAGCCTAAGAACAGAAAAATCTGTGCCAAAGTCGAAGTGGCACGCAAGTGAGAATTCTGTGCTAAAAGAAAAATTTGTGAAGCATGATTTGGTTAGCAAAGCTTGGATCAAGAATTGGGAGGTCTGAGTTGGGATGTTATGATCAGCAACACTTGGTGAAAGTCTGAATTGAAAAAAAATATGCAGAAGACTTGAAACAAATGCAGAATTTGTGCCAAACAGAGGAAGAAAATTTTTTCTATGCCGATCAGTAATCTACTTGCAGTTGTACTAATCTGAAACTAATGCAAGGGATACTGACAAGGATTAAGAATTAAATCACTCGCTGCTTGAAATCCCAGATCAGATCAGAGAAAAGAAAAAGAAGAAAAAAACAGTGCAGTGCGGAGGCTAAAATTCCACTTGCTGATCTGAAATTTTTAATTGAAGCATTAAAATTCTCCTCTATGATGTGATGCCAATTGTTTGAGAAATCAGATTCTTGATTCTGAAAATGAATTGCCGTGGAGCTGGGATTTGGAAAAAGAAAAAAAGAGAGAAAAGGAAAGTGAATGAGTGTGCCAACTAGAGAAGGGGATGTATCACAAAGGAGTTGTAAGAATTGTTTAGTGAGGGTTAAATGTGAAGCATCTAATTCCCTAATTGTTACTTGATTTCTCAAGTTTTCTGATTTAAATCTGATCCGCAATGCTCCATTAGAAGAATTCAGAGCATAGAAAAAAGAAGAAGAGCAACAGTTTGAAAAAAAACAAGGAAACAAAGAAACAAGTGGACACAATTGAAGTTGGCACCATGAAATCAAGTGAAGTTTCTCTCATCCAAATTAAAGCCTTGTTCCAATACATTCTGACTTTACTAGAGAGAAAGAAAAAGGAAAAAATGATGAGGAGAAAAGAGAAGGAAGCAAGGTTGGCACGCAAATGGGAAATTGGCACAAGGAAGTCAAGGAAGGTTTCTTCATCCAAATCAAAGGCATTATTTAAGTTTTACTTCACCACACTTTTTATATCACTAGAGGACTGTAAAGAGAAGCAAAATACATTGGAAACATTCTTGAGCAACCAAGTCTCCCACTTCATCAATTTATCTATTTTTCTTAGCTTTCACTTCATTCTTACCATTTTCCATGTTTTTCACTTGTTTTTGTAGATGTGAATCCTAATCATGAATAATGGTGGAGAGTAGATAATAAGCAAGCCCATGGTAGTGCAAAAAACATATGTGTTTGAGTGAGCTCCACTTTCATCATGAATTTAGAACTCAAGAAGAGAGCCACCAAAAATTTCCCTTGAAAGGCTAGTGAGTTAAATTCATCTCAATGAATCATGAAGGATGAAAAGGCTAAGTTGTTGATTTAAGGACGAGATACAAATTCATAGAGCTTAGATTTTTTAGAATTGACAACCTTAGGTAATTTCTTTTCATTTGGTTCAAATTATGCTTGGAAAAAGTCTAAGGAATACATACATAGTAGTTTCGCGAGACGCTCAAGCTTAAGTGTGGGGGAGTTGATAGGTATCATTTTATTGATTATTTTAGTTGCTAAAATCCAAGTTTGACCCATATTTTACTTGCTTAATTGTGAATTTACCCTAGGTTCTAGGGCTTGCTTTTATTTTAGACTTAATTGCAAATCATTACATATTTGAATTATTTTGCCACTAAATTTTTAATCTATTTTTGTAGGCATGAAAGGATCATGGACCTAGGGCAGGCTGGGTCAAACTTGAGTCGGAAGTGGACCCGGATCGAGTGATCAAGCTTCAAATTAATCTGGGTCGTCCGATTCAAAAATGGCTAGATCTGAGCCATCTGGGAACTTCTGAGGCAATCCGAGCTAGGGTTAAGGCTGATCAAGTACTCAGGTCAAGATCTGAGATTTTTATCCAAATCAGAAATCATTCAACCGTTGGATCGAGCTCAGAGGGTTCTAGACTGTCCATTTAAAGATCAGGTTGATCTGGGCCATCCGTTGAAAATATGGAGAATTCGAGCTACTGGGAGGTAGATCCTGACTCTTGATCAACATCATCAACGTTTGGTTCAGATTGGAGAAGATCCGACCGTTGGATTCATCCAAAATGATCTCAGCCGTTGAATTCAAAGTATTTAATCAAAAACTCCTCCCCATTGCACAGTGTCGCGTCTTCGCCGCAAGCGTTCGTCTTCCTCGTTTGTTCTTCAGTTTTCTTCAATCCGTGGGCGCGACCACTCAATTTCTGCATTGGATCAAGTCATAGATCTTCGGGAGGATGTTTTCGTGGAATCTCAAGCTCAAATTCACCCAAGAACAGAGTGGATTGAGGGTTTCATTAGCTCTGCCCTTCACTGATCAGATCTCGGTTTTGTTCCATCCTTCTTCCATTTGAGCTTTCCGGAGGGGTTCTCTGGAGTGCTCAGATCATTCCACGCCATCATCGCAATCCAGCATATCAAGACTGAGGAGATTGGATGGGAATTTCAGCTTGGAGCAGAGTTTGGGTTTGAGTCAGTCACGGTGACACATTTTTCAGAGATTTATTGTGCTTAGGGGTTCGAGACTCACCCTTGTGTGACGAGCAAGGAGTTCTTGAGATAATGGAGTGATTGAGGCTTAGTTTTCTTATTCCATTTCTGTTTTTAGTTGTAATTTCTTTTCTGCAGTTCGTTTCATGTCTGAATTTTCTGTATCAGTTGCCTTAATTGTGGTTCTGGATTGATTCTGCTTTAATTAGTGGTTCGAATCTGTACTTTCATTAGTTAGCCAGCTTGTTTAGTTAATACTTCACTTAATTTCATTTCCTTTGCAATTTCATGCTTGCATATCAGTTGTAGCTGCGTATCAAGCCTTGTAGTTGCGTATCAGTCCTTTCTTTTGAGTTTCTGCATTTTGTTCCAAGCTTGCTTTAGATTTTCTTTCTGAGTTTACATTGCAGTTTGTTCTAGCTAAATAGCACTCGATATTAGCTTTGCGCATCAGTTTGTTGTGTATCAACTTCATTTCTGTAATCTGATTTCCATTTATGCGATCCAGTTTCCATCCCTGCAATTCAATTCATTTTTGATATTTTCAATTTGTAGTGCTCGAGTTTGTATCAGAGAAGCTCGGCATTGGAATTAATCTGCATTTGAAGTCAATTGTTTTGCATCAAGTTTTCATCAAATTCGAAATTTCAGCCTTGCATTTTTGTGCAGTTTCTGAATTGATAAGTGTTCCTTTGCTGCATATCTGTTTCATAACCTCTGAATTGCGTATCAACTGGATTCTACTCTAGCTGATTGATATCAGCTAGTGCTTTGTAGATTTGTCTCTGAAATTCATGTTTCCCTCTCGGCACATCAGTTTTTATTGCTTACAAGTATGTATCAAGTAAGATTTCAGTTTGGATTGTTGTAGCTTGCTTGCGTTCAGCTGGTGCTGAGTTTGATTCCTAACGTTAACCACACCTTTTAGTGTACTTTTGGAGTTTGAAATCAGTTGTCTTTGCATTCAGTTTGTTTCTGAACTATATTCTTCCTTTTCGGCAGTTTCAGTTGGCATCTCTGCATTTTGGTATCAAGTTGTTTCAATTTCTCACTTTGTATCAAGTCTTCATTCCTGAAATTAGGGTTATAATTCTGCATCAGTTTCGATCATAAATGCTAGCACGGTTCTGATTCAATTACTTAGTATTTGGAATGCATTTGATATAGTACTTGTTATTATGTTTGATTTTCCAAATCTGGAAATCTACCTGGTTTGATTAAGTCCATCGTTGGTTGAGTTTTTAATTGACATTACTTTGTTTAAATTTGCTTGGTTAAGCTTCTCCCTTTTCTGTGTGTTTCATTTCTGAATTGCAAACCAAACTCAGATTTTATTTGAAACCCAAAAATATCAACGACACTTAAACTCAAGCTCGAATCGAATAACCTCAACTAGCCCTAGGAAAAATACGACCTGTGGCCCCTTTACTACGTTTTCATTCTTTAATAGCAAAAAGGGTTTCCAGCTTTACACATATCTAAATTTTGAGACCCATATTCGTGACACCTAGTTAGCGGTGATCAGGTATCCACCCCGGATGGGTAACTAATCCAAGAATCCGTCGATGGATCACGCCCCGGATAACCTCCGGCTAACTCTGTCGCTCCTTGTGGGTGGAGAAACCTCACCACAACACTTCGGACGGTAACTGAGCACAAAAGACTACTATCTCACTTTACCTAAGCGAGTTTCGTGAAAAAAGATAGTAGGAAACGAGCTCCTTTAAATAGGGCTCGAGTCTGAAACAGCCGCTACCAGTCGACTGCCTAAATGGCAATCACCTGATCTCTCTCAGATTCGACCGTTACAGTACAACGTTCGAATCTGCCAACCTGTTCCAGCATACACCAGTCGACTGCCAATGGGCCAGTCGACTGGTACACACCTAATCCTAGGGGTTCACTCCCGAATACAAGTCTCTCCGCACTCAAACCCTCCCGGGTTAGCTCTTGAGTACAAACACTCATACCCAGACCCTCACAACCCAGTTGACTCTTCACCAGCAACCTTGATTGTTGCCTTCATGCCCTCTTCATCTTCGACCCTCGTCCCTCGGATGCGCACGCAAGCCTCCAGCTTGCCTCCATGTCACGCTTCACGTATGCCTCGAAGTCTGTGTCCCTCAGCTCATCATCCTTGCTATCCAACGGTCCCTCAGATGCGCACGCAAGCCTCCAGCTTGCCTCCACGTTATCCTTCACCTGAAGACATCAACCAAGTCCATCTATACCTGTACACCTGCACACTCATGTACACATATTATTCCAGCACAAATCCTAACTTAACCATATTGCCCACACATCAAAATATCATGATCCTCCAGATCATCTCAGGGCCGATTGCCCCAACAATCTCTCCCTTTTTGATGTGTGGCAATATGTTAAGTTAGGTAAACATACAGTAATGATAATAGCAACAGCAATTGAAAAACAAAGCATAGCACACAAAAGACAACCTCCCCCTTTAACCTATGCTTTCTCTCAATTTTCAATCTTTATACTAAGTTAAGTTTTCCCAACTTAACTCTAAGGTTTCATAACCCAAACCTAACTTAACACTCCAGTTCTCTCCCTTTGACACCATCAAAAAGATTGCCCCAAGCAACCCTAGCCCTGGTGCCAAGTAGAACCAACCAGATTTCTGAAAAACCCCTCAGAAATCACAAAATCACAAACTGTCCGCACTCCCAGTCGACTGCGAGCCTACCAGTCGCCTGATACGTAATTTTCAGAATTTCTAGCTGAAATTCAGAAACGCATAAAAAATTCCAGAAAATTCGAAAAAATGTGAAATTTTGCAAGCACGCTTGTTAAGGTATTCCCTACCCTAGAAAAATATTGGTTCATGAAAAACATCAACTGTGCTTGACTTTTGGTACAAACCCTAAAATCCTCAAATAGTGTCAACTTTGTATCAATTTTGAAATCCAATCATGATTTCCTATATTTGCCAATTTCATTCACCTCCATTTGACATATAGAATGATTCCCAAACTTTCCTTTTTCATATAGATATTTCTATTTTGACAAAAGCTCCCCCTCTTTTTCTCTTAAGTCTAAATGATCATGCCCTTTTCTTATAAACCCCATCATTTGATTTTCAACAAAATCATATCAGGTAATATACCAATATAAAATTTCCAAATCATATCATGAACATATATATAAGAATCATAACTCAAAAACACAGTAGATCATCCGTTACCATTTAAAGGACTTCCAAGCAGTATTCAAAACATTTTCAAATTAAGATAAATTTTTTTTTAATAACATAACATAAAAGAGAATGTATCATACATGGAACCATAAAAGCAGTCATGAAATAAACATCTAAAAGAGTAGCTAGGGCCAAAGCCCTGAAGTCATCCAAATAGTTACAATCATCAGAATGGAAAGTGTTTAAGAGGTATAATAATACATCAACTAATAATAATGCTCTCAACACTAAACAACTCCCAAAAACTGCATCATCTGGTCAGAACATATGATCGTCACCGCCTGGAGGAGGAGGAGGAGGAGCCTGATAAGCGAGATGCAGCTGTCACAGCATATCGTACATGTCATCCTGGTGGCTCTGGAATCCCTGGCAGAACTCCGTGAGGCCGTGCACCTCCCCCTGAATCGTCGTCTGGGTCTGTTGGAAGCTCTGGAAGCCCTCCCGGATGGCGTGAACGTCCTCATGGAGCCCATGAACATCTGCCTGGAGCTGGGTAAACTCTGCATGTGTAACCATCTCACCAGGTTCCTCATCTGAGCTCGATGACTTTGGACGCTCCCTCCAGACAAATGTCCCCTACCGGCTCTCAATACCTGTCAAGGACAATTGGCGTGTGCCAATCTGGTCATAGTCCTAGGACAGGTGTCTGATATGACCACTGGTGACGCGGATACTGAACCGCAACTGGATAAACTTAGTCAACACATGACAAAAAGACATATAGATTTTCCAATTAACACTTTGGGAAAAGTGGCAAATGGAGGTAAATAAATGAAGAGACACATCTATGTCCAACCTCCGCTCAAGAGCATACATCATCACTAGGTGAGGCAATCGAATCCTTGCCCTCCCCTTAGTAACAATGGATAGGAGACACTCTACAACAATCTTGTACAGAACATGACTGAATGGACTCATGGGTTTGGCATCAAAGGTACCCTCAGACTCATGCCTATGTTTACTAAAATAATGCAAATGAATCTGATTGATGGTCACATCTGGAAACTCAAGCGGCTCAACAACATTGGAAAAATAAGTATTAACATTGTTTGAAGCCCGACACTCTAAAAAACTAGCCAAAATCATGGCTGAGAAAGGGATGGTAACACCGGCCACTCTAGATTCATAAAGATTATTTTCTGAGTCAATACAAGTCAAGTTGACATAGAACTCCTTGCATAAATCAATATTAACAACATGTTGACAGTATACCAGCTGTTCTATGCCAAAATGAGTGACCATCTCAATAATCTGAGGTACTTTTTCTTGAAAATAGGTTTTGTTTAAGTACCGACAATGTATTGGGACAAACTCATTCTCTTCAAACCTCTTTTTACATTCTAAACTCCTAAATCTGGCCTCTTTTGGAGCTTGCGGACCTGGATGGGATGAACCTTCACCCCTAGGTCTCTTAGACACAACCCCCCCAAAAGAGAAAATACTAAAGAAAACATATACAAAATATCATATTAGTATCGAAACCAAGTTTAAATGAAGAACTAAACCTTAAATCATGATACCTTTTCGCTAATCTTTTCATGGTGTTGTTTTTGTTAGATCGTTTCTGGTACGCTAGAGGGGGGGTGAATAGCGTTTGTCAGTTCTTCTCTACAAGATTGTTAGCGCACAAGCGGAAATACAAACAAAATAAAACTAACAATGAAGAAACAATGCTAACAAACCGATTTTACTTGGTATCCATCCTGGCCGAGTGACTAATCTAAGAATCCGTCAGTGGATCACTCCCCGGATAACCTCTGGCTAGCCGTCGTCGCTCCTTGTGGGTGGAGAAACCTCGCCACAACACCAAGCAAACCTCTGAGCAGAAAGACTACTATCTTGCCTTTAACCAAGACAAGATTCGTCAAGAAAACCAGCCCTAACCGAGTCCTCGCTGGAAAACCTGCTGGCAGTCGACTGGTCCCAGGGCAGTCGACTGCCACCACTCAGATTCGACCATTGACATCCCAACGTTCAAATTCTGGTAACTTACCAATCGACTGCCAAAATGGCAGTCGACTGGTCCAGGGTCCAGAACCTACTGTGAGTTTTGGCAGACGACTAGACAACCCCCAGTCGACTGCCCAGCTTACAACAGCACTCCTACTCACTCTCTTGACCCTCCTACACGCGTGCCTTCAGGTCCACTCCTTTTGCTTGCCCCTTGAAGTCATCTTCCACCGGCTGTCGTCCCTCGGATGTGCATGCAAGTCCTCGACTTGCCTCCATGCCACCCTTCATGTGTGCCCTTTGAAGTCCACTTCCCAGCTTGCCCTTGGAGTCCTCCTCCCTCGGCTCTTGTCCCTTACCTTAGCTGACTCTTCACCAGCAGCCTTGACTATTGCCTTCGCGCCCTCTTCATCTTCGGCCCTCGTTCCTCGGATGCACACAAGCCTCCAGCTTGTCTACATGTCATCCTTCACCTATGCCTCGAAGTCCGTGCCCCTCGGCTCATCATCTCTGTTATATCAGGTCCCTCGGGTGCACACAAGCCTCCAGCTTGTCTCAATGCAACCCATTACCATACCGAAGCCGTCCAGCCAAGTCAATATGTGTAAACCTGTACAACCTGCACACTCATATACACATATTAGTACACAAGAGAAAGCCTAACTTAAACCCTTTGCCCAAACATCAAAACACATGATCACTCCGGATCACAGATTGCCTCAACAATCTCCCCCTTTTTGATGTTTGGCAATACGTTTAAGTTAGGAAAAACAAAGAGTAATAGATAACAAGAATAATGCTAAATAAATGCATATGCAATGCATACATGGATCCTATCCCAAGGCATCTTACACCTAACCCTCTAGGTTAGAATTTTCGAACGAGCTTTTTAAATCTATCCCAAGGCTCCCCACACCTAACCCTCCAAGTTAGGAATTTTCACCAAAACGGGCTTTTTAAAGCTTCTCCAAAGCTCCCCCTCCATTGGACTTACAAAGGCTTTTTAAGAACCTCTCCAAGGTTCCCCTTACGCCAAGAATGGAGCAACCATGCTCCCCCTTAATCTCAACTCCCCCTAAACCTAGGGTTTCTAGCAAAGGTGTATTTGGTTTCCCAACTTAAACCCAACACTTCTCTCCCTTTGCCTAACATCAAAAGAACCCAACAATATCCCAATTATCGGTTCTTTTAATCCCCAATGACCATAAACAATGTGTACTAGCCCCCCATACACTTGTTTTATATCATTTGGACACCAAACTAGCTGCTGATACAAAACTCAGCATTGACCAATCAACTGCCCCCTAGCAGTCGACTGATACTCTGAAAGTCTGAAATTTTAGCATTTCTGATGAAATTCAGAAATGCGCCAAAATTCCACAAATCTCCAAAAAAAATCCCAAATTTTATGGAGACATTTGTAGTACCTATACCTACTTGGAAAAAATACATTCCAAAATATATCTATCACCATTTCCAAGTTTGACACAAAACCCAAAACTAGCTAAAAACTTCAATCAAACCTTGACCTAAAGTCCTAATTTTGGTTTCCTCTTGATGTCTTTCCCCACAATGCGTCCCTAGCATTGATTTACATGACAATTACACACCAAAAACTAATTTTCATGTAATATGACCTCAATGCCATATTTTCATGCATGAAACTCACAAACACCATGCCAAAACCCAAGAATTGAGACTCAAGTCCGTCTCCAATTCTTTTAGCACACTTCATGGTCCATATAGACCTCTAGGGGCAACCCTCCCAAGGTCCATTCACCATATATCCCAAAGGCTTCTAGAGCTCCCCCTTGAGCTCTTAGCCCTAGCTACCTCCCTAGGTGGCTCAACCATCACTAAGCCACACCAGTGTACCTCCGGTGACTCTTGGCCTACAAACTCAACCCTCTTAACCTTGGACCCCTTGTCCTTAGTTAAGACCTTTTTCTTCCCCTTAAATGGCATTCCCTTGCCATTTTTGGACTCCCCCTTCTTGCCATAATCATATGCTACCCTAGCATATCTCTTTCCCTTGGCATGAGAGACCTTAGATCGGTATCCTAGACCCGATCTATCATTAGTGCGGTTTAGGCCACCCAATACCATATTCAAACCCTTAGATCCAACGGTGAACTTTCTAGGGTTTTCTCTAACCTATCAAGCTTTTCCCTTAAAGCTTGATTTTCCCTTTCTAGGTTCCTAAACCTAGAATCCACATGTCCACTTTGGACATTCCTAGACCTACCCTCCTTTCTAGGCACATCCCTCCCCTTCTTGGGATTTTTGCCTTGATCCTTAGGTCTAGAGGTCTTTGATTTTTCATGATGTATGACCTTTCTAGGGTTTTGATCTACCTTGTTAACCCTATTCCTATCATGATATTTAAAACCATTGTTATGCACAATCAAGCATTTATCACGATTTCTAGCATGCATGGATGAATAATTTGCACTAGTTTTAACATGCATAGAGGAGCTAGAATTGAAATTGCATTTTAACTTAAGGTTAGGAATTACCTCCCTTACCTTAGGAGCTCCTCCTTGTTGGAAGCTTCTTTTCTTTCTCTCCTCCTTCTCCCATCTTCTCAAGTGCTCCATTTTCTTGAGCTCTCCACTCTTTGGGCACTTTGTGTGGTAATGTCCTAATTCACCACACGTAAAGCATCGGATCTTCTTTTTCTTTTCTTGGGCTTCTCCATTCTTACAATTCATGTTAGAATTTAATCGAATTGAGATGGGTTTAGATTGTACCACCTTTTTCTTACCCTTTGGACACTTATCCTTGTAGTGTCCCTTTTCATTGCATCCAAAGCATATAATGTGGTCTTTGGCTCTTGCTTTGGTGGAGGTACTAACTTCTTCTTGCTCCGATGTTGAGGATGACCTTCCCCCCCCCCCTCAATCCTTGATGTGGAGCCTTTTTTACTTTCTTCCTCACTTGAGGATGTGGACACTTCTTCTTTTTCGGATGTTGACAATTCCGTTTCTTTTTCCTTTTTCTCCTCTTCGGATGTCGAGCTCCTCTTCTTTTTCTACTTGTGTAGGGTTTTCATGGACTTCTTCTATCTTTTTCCATAGATCATGTGCATTTTCATATTTACCTACACTACTCAAAATATGGTTAGGCAAAATATTAATCAATATATCGATTACCTTGTCATTTGCCCTAGATTGATCTTGTTGCTCTTAGTCCAAGATCTAGGTCTAAGCCTTTTTCCATGTTTGTCTCTTGGAATTTTGAAAGGCTCTTCTATTATCATCATACACTCCCAATCCATGTCAATCCACGTCTTCATACGCATCCTCCAATAACCAAAATCTCCATGATCGTAAGGAGGTGGAGTGTAGATGTCATCCCCAACTTTGCCTTCCATGTTCTTCCCTCTAGCTTTTTTGCTCTTCTTGGCGGTTATTCCAATCACGAGCGATCCTTCGCTCTGATACCAATTGTTAGATCGTTTCCGGTACGCTAGAGGGGTGGTGAATAGCGTTTGTCGGTTATTCTCTACAAGATTGTTAGCGCGCAAGCGGAAATACAAACAAAATAAACCTAACAATGAAGAAACAATGCTAACAAACCGATTTTACTTGGTATCCACCCCGGCCGGGTGACTAATCCAAAAATCCATCGGTGGATCACTCACCGGATAACCTCCGGCTAGCCCTCGTCGCTCCTTATGGGTGGAGAAACCTCGCCACAACACCAAGCAAACCTCTGAGCACAAATACTACTATCTTTCCTTTAACCAAGACAAGATTCGTCAAGAAAACCAGCCCTAACCGAGTCCTCTTTAAATAGAACTTGGGCTGGAAAACCCGCTGGCAGTCGACTGGTCTCAGGGCAGTCGACTGCCACCACTCAGATTCGACCGTTGACATCCCAACATTCGAATTCTGGTGACTTACTAGTCGACTGCCAAAATGGCAGTCGACTGGTCCAGGGTCCAGAACCTACTGTGAGTTTTGGCAGTCGACTGGACAACCCCCAGTCGACTGCCTAACTTACAACAGCACTCCTACTCACTCTCTTGACCCTCCTCCACGCGTGCCTTCAGGTCCACTCCTTTTGCTTGACCCTTGAAGTCCTCTTCCACCGGCTGTCGTCCCTCGGATGCACATGCAAGTCCTCGACTTGCCTCTATGCCACCCTTCACGTGTGCCCTTTGAAGTCCACTTCCTGGCTTGCCCTTGGAGTCCTCCTCCCTCGGCTCTTGTCCCTTGCCTTAGCTGACTCTTCACCAGCAGCCTTGACTATTGCCTTCGCGCCCTCTTCATCTTCGGCCCTCGTTCCTCGGATGCACACAAGCCTCCAGCTTGTCTCCATGTCATCCTTCACGTATGCCTCGAAGTCCGCGCCCCTCGGCTCATCATCTCTGCTATATCAAGTCCCTCGGGTGCACACAAGCCTCCAGCTTGTCTCCATGCAACCCTTCACCATATCGAAGCCGTCCAGCCAATTCAATATGTGTAAACATGTACAACCTGCACACTCACATACACATATTAGTATACAAGAGAAAGCTTAACTTAAACCCTTTGCCCAAACATCAAAACACATGATCACTCCGGATCACAGATTGCCTCAACAGTTTTTGAGAGAATGACTTGAGAAGAGGAGTTTTTAACCAACCCTAGGGGTAGATCGGGGTTAGAGGAGGACTCAGAGAGAGATTTTAGGGCTTAGTAGGTCCTGAGGATGAAGGAGGAGCTTGGGAGAAGAGAAAATCGCCGGGTGGATCGCCAAAACCCTAGGGTTTGGCTTCCCCGGCACACCCGTTTTCTTTTATAAAACTCGCGTCCCAGTCGACTGGCAGGAGGCCAGTTGACTGGGAAAACTCATAAAATGTATTTACAGTCGAAACCAGTCGACTGCCTCAAAGGCAGTCGACTGGTAAACCTCACAGAAGATTCTGTGTTATGGGCCAGTCAACTGCCTCTCAGCCAGTCGACTGATACCTTTAATCCTAGGTTTTTCAGTTGTTTTTCAAAAAAGCATAACTAATTCCATAAATCTCCAAAAATTTTAAAATTTCGTGGAGAGATTTGTGGATCCTAACTCTACTTGAGAAAAATATAATTTCAATCAAAATTATCCCGAATTCCAAGATTGATATAAAACTCAAACTTGTCCAAATTTAGTCATTTAAACTTAACTTAAAGATCTCATTTGGACCTCTTCTTGATGCTTTTTCCCATACTTGTTCACAATACATTAATGACATCAAGTTATATGATATCTAAGCATTAATATCAGTTTCTCTCAATTATAATTCCAATTTCTTCTTTTTATCACCATAATTCTTCCTTTAGTGTGCCAATTCTCTAGAATTAAGGCTAACCATAGTTTTTTTTTTAAAACCTCTTGGCACACCCTATAGCCCATCTAGTTTTCTATAAGGAGACCACCTAAGATCATTGACCATGGATCCTATTTTGGCTTCAAGAGCTCTCCCTTGAGCTCCTAGCCTTAGTTACCTTCCTAGGTACCTTATCTATAAGTGTAAGACCACACTGGTGCTCCTTCGGTGATTCTTGACATTCTACTCTCACTCTCTTAACCCTATAGACCTTTTGCTTGGTCAACTCCTTCTCTTTTTCCTTAAATGATTTTTCTTTACCATGTTTGACATTTTCCTTACCATAGTCATAGGGCATCCTTGAGTATGACATTTTATCAACATTTGCCCTTGTAGAATGATATCCTAACCCCAGCCTACCATTCCTAAGAGGTTGATCTTTTTGCATTATCCTTGACCCCCTAATGAGTCTATCTAGATTTTTCTCCAATTTATTAAGTTTTGCTTTCAAGACTTGATTTTTCTTCTCCAAATTCCTAGCCTTGGGATCATTTGACCTAAATTGATCATTTCTAGATCTACCCATTTCTCTAGACATATTTCCCCTTTTCTTAAGATTTATGCCTTGGTCCTTGGGCCTAGAATTCCTAAGTTTATCATGAAACACAAAATTTTGCATATTTTGGCATTCACCTTTGTTTTATTCCTACCATGATATTTAAATCCAAAATTACATCTAGGCAAGCAATCATTTATATTCCTAGCATTCATGAAAGAGCTTTGAACATAAGTAAAATTAGGGATTACCTCCCTTACCCTTGTAGCTCCCCCTTGATGTAAGCTCCTCTTTTTCTTTTCTTCTTTCTCCCGTCTTCTAAGGTGCTCCATTTTTTTCAACTCTCCTTTCTCTGGACATTTTGTATGGTAATGCCCTAGCTTCCCACATGTGAAGCATCTAATATGCTTCTTTTCTTTTCCTTCCCTACAATCCTTATTAGATTTACTTGAATGGACCCGAGTTTAGGGATTACCTTCTTCTTACCTAGTGGACACTTGTCCATGTATTGCCCTTTTTGGTTGCATCCAAAGCATAGAATGTGTTCTTTTGATTTGACTTTGGTGGATATTGGAACTTGTTCTTGTTTTTGTACGGGTCTCTCCTCCCCCTCAACCCTTGGCATTGATGCTTCTTTTTCTTCGAATGAGGTGGATGACTCCTCACTTAAGTTTTCAACCTCACTTGACGAACTTGACACTTCTCCTTCATTTTGATCTTCTTGGACCCTTGATCTTATTGCTTTAAGTTCTTCCACTAGTTGAGCTTGTGTAGGGTTCTTGTGAAGTTATTCTAGTTTGTTCCATAACTCATACGCACTTTTATATTCTCCTACACAACTCAACAAATTTTTAGGTAAAATATCAATCAAAATATTGATTACCTTTTCATTTGCCCTAGATTGCTCTCGTTGTTCATCTGTACAATATCTAGGCCAAAGCCTCTTGCCGAGCTTGTCTTTCGGTATTTCAAAAGGGTCTTCAATGGTCATTCTACACTCCCAATTCATCCCTAGCCAATTTTCCATCCTTGCCTTCCAATGGCCGAATTCTTCATGATTGTTGGATGGGGGTGTGTTGATGTCTTCCCCCAGCTTATCTTCCATGTTCTTCTTCCTCTAGCGTGTCCTCCCTCGGCGGTTAGTCCGATCAAGAGAGATCCTTCGCTCTGATACCAATTGATAGATCGACTGGCATGCTAGAAGGGTAGGTGAATAGCACTTTTCGTTGAATCTTTACAAGATTGTTAGTGTTGCGGAATATATAATAAAAACAATCAAACAAACACTAACCAATGCTAACACAGAAGATTTACTTGGTATTCACCCCGGACGGGTGACTAATCCAAGAATCCATCGATGGATCACGCCCCGGATAACCTCCGGCTAACTCTGTCGCTCCTTGTGGGTGGAGAAACCTCACCACAACACTTCGGATGCTATCTGAGCACAGAAGACTACTAACTCACTTTACTCAAGCGAGTTTCGTCAAAAAAGATAGTAGGAAACGAGCCCCTTTAAATAGGGCTCGAGTCTGAAACAGTCGCTACCAGTCGACTGCCTAAATGGAAATCACCTGGTCCCTCTCAGATTCGACCGTTACAGTACAACGTTCGAATCTGCCAGCCTGTTCCAGCCTACACCAGTCGATTGCCAATGAGTCAGTCGACTGGTACACACCTAAGCCTAGGGTTTCACTCCCGAGTACAAGTCTCTCTGCACTCAAACCCTCCCGGCTTAGCACCTGAGTACAAACACTCATACCCAGACCCTCACAACCTAGTTGACTCTTCACCAGCAGCCTTGACTGTTGCTTTCACGCCCTCTTCATCTTCGGCCCTCATCCCTCGGATGCGCACGCAAGCCTCCATCTTGCCTCCATGCCACCCTTCACGTGTGCCTCGAAGTCCGTGTCCCTCGGCTCATCATCCTTGCTATCCAACGGTCCCTCGGATGTGCATGCAAACCTCCAGCTTACCTCCATGTTATCCTTCACCTGAAGACATCAACCAAGTCCATGTGTACCTGCACACCTGCACACTCATGTACACATATTAGTCCAGCACAAATCCTAACTTAATCATATTGCTCACACATCAAAATATCATGATCCTCTAGATCATCTTAGGGTCAATTGCCACAACAATAACATGAGAGAATTTGTAAATCATACCTAAATATACAGGAATGGTAACATGATCCAGTAACATGAGAGAATTACTAACCATACCTACATATACAGGAATACTAACTGATAGATCGCGTGCGTTGCTAGAGGGGGGTGAATAGCACTTTTTCGAGTTCTCTACAAAATTGTTAGCGCAATACAAAAGAAATAAGAAAGACAATAATAACAATGCTAACAAGAGGATTTACTTGGTATCCACCCTGAAGGATGACTAATCCAAGGATCCACACGAGTACTCCACCTCTACTATAAAAAGTCTCCTTCAAGTTGGAGAAACCTTTACAAAAGCATCTTCTTCCTCTTTACAAGATTTGATGAAGAACGAGAAGAAGATTTGAAGACTAGTCGCACGAACAACACTTCGTTACAGTAAAAAACCGTACCATTCACATGCGAAAAAGTCCCCTTTTTATAATAGAACAGGACAACTTCGCAAGCTGTCCAGCCCCGCACCAGTCGACTACTCCTGGGGCAGTCAGCTGGCCTAGCATTAATTGCTAGCCAACGACTAGTTTTCGAGGTGACTAGTCGACTGCCCCTGGGGCAGTCGACTGGTCCGAAGCTGAAAACTTTCTGTGAATTTTCACAGTCGACTGCCCAGCCTCTACACTCACTTACAGCCACTCCGAACACTCTCCTTCACGTGTGCCTTCAGGTCTGCTCCCTTGGCTTGCCCCTTGAAGTCTTCTTCCTCTGGCTATCGTCCCTCGGATGCGCACACAAGCCTTCCCTTGGCTTGCCTCCATGCCACCCTTCACGTGTGCCCTTGAAGTCCACTTCCCGGCTTGCCCTTGGAGTCCACCTCCCTCGGCTCTCGTCCCTCGGATATGTTCTCCATGTGTGATTCTCCAAGTCTTGCAAACTCAATCACACATATCAAATACAACATAACACCCTAACCATAAACTTATTGGCACACACATCAAAACCATGATATTCCCGATCATTCTTGGGTCGATTGCCTCAACAATCTCTCCATTTTTGATGTGTGACAATATGTTTAAGTTTAGGGATAAAATACCAGTCAAAAATAACAAATAACAGTAGCAATTGAAAAAAAAAGGCATAGCAAAGGAACCTCCCCCTTAACCAATGTCTTCTCCCATTTTTAATTCTTATCATCATAATTCAAGTTAAGTTGCAAACCTAACTTAACAAAAAGCAATAGCAATTAAAAAATATAAGACTTAGCAAAACCTAAGAGGTAACCTCTCCCTTAACCCATGTCTTCTCCCATTTTTAATTTTACACCATAATCCAAGATTAGGTCATAAATTTAAGCTAAAAATCTAACTTAAACCCACCCATTCTCCCCCATTGACACCATCAAAAATGATTGCCCCAAGCAACCTTAACCCATGGCATCAAATGAGAGAAATTCGATTTCTGAAAATAACTCTGCAGGCTGAAATCAGACGTGCCAGTCGACTGCCCTAAGGGGCAATCGACTGATACTCTGTCAATCTCAATTTTTAGCTTTTGAGCCGAATTTCAGAAACCTCCCAGAAATTTTAGAAAATTCCAAAAATTGTAAAAATTTGCAAGCATGTTTCATATACTATACTCTATCAAGGAAAAATATCAATTCGTGAAAAATTTCAAACATGCTTGACTTTTGACTAAAGTTCAAAATTCTTGAAAACCACTAAGTTTGTATCAATTTTCAATCCAATTTTGCATTCAAATTTCTTCTAGGCTTATGATAAAACATATAAAACATAAAATTATTTTCAAATGTTTAAAATGTCAACCATGATCTTTGGGCAAAGTGTCCATTAATTAAACACTTGTTTTCCCTATGGTTGGTCTATTTTTCATATTTTGATACTTTTAATGATTCAACACTATGCCACAAGCACAAGTGAACCAATTGTATCATCCTAATGGATCAAGCACACCTTTCTAATCTATTACTCCAAGGTTCATCCTATACTTCTACAAAACACATTCCAAGGTCTCTTCTTAAGGATGTAAACTCCGATTCGGGAAGAGACTTGGTAAAAATGTCGGCAAGGTTTGACTTAGACTCAACATAGTGTAATTCTATGTCTCCCCTTGCCACATAGTCCCTAATGAAGTGATGCTTCACTTCAATGTGTTTTATCCTAGAATGGTGAACCGGATTCTTAGTCAAATTGATTGTACTTATATTATTACACAAGACTTTGACCTTGAAATAATGTAACTCATAATCCTCTAAAATGTGCATGATCCAAAGTAGTTGGGAAACACAACCATCCATTACCACATATTCGGCTTCAGTTATTGATAGGGCAACACATGATTGTTTCCTACTACTCCAACTAACTAAAGAAGACCCAAGGAATTGACACCCTCCACTAGTACTCTTTCAATCTAGCTTACATCCCGCATAGTCCGAGTTGGTGTATCCAACAAGATCAACATTAGGAGTTCTAGGATACCAAAGCCCAATATTGAGGGTACCTTTAACATACCTTAAGATCCTCTTTACTACCACCAAAAGGGACTCTTTGGCACATGATTAGTACCTTGCACACATACCTACCACAAAAAGTATATCGGGTCTACTAGCGGTTAGGTACAATAAGCTCCCAATCATGCTCCTATATTGTTTTGAGTCAACCATTTTCCCTTCAAGGTCACTATCCATTTTCACATTTGTTCCTATAGGGGTAGATGCTACCTTAGCATTTTCTAGTCCAAATTTCTTTAGCATTTCCCTAGCATACTTAGTTTAAAAAATATGTGTTCCTTCATTTGTTTACTTAACTTGAAGTCCTAAAAATAAAGTTAGCTCTCCTACAAGACTCATCTCAAATTCATCTTCCATACACTTGATGAATTCATGTTGGAAATCAGTATTTGTTGACCCAAAAATGATATCATCTACATACACTTGGGCAACAAATATGTCCTTATCCTTAGATTTTAGGAACAAAGTAGGGGTCAATTGTTCCTCTCCTAAACCCCTTAGACACTAAAATGAAGAAAGTCTTTCATACCAAGCCCGGGGAGCTTGTTTCAATCCATACAAGGTTTTTCTCAATTTGTAGACATGTCTAGGATAGTTTGGGTCTTCAAACCCGAGGGTTGTTCTACATAGACCTTTTCCTTAATGACCCTATTAAGGAATGCCGATATCACATCCATTTGGTGAAGTGTGAAACTCATGTGAGCGGCATAGGCTAGTATAATTCTAATGAACTCTAATCTAGCTACGGGGGCATAGGTCTCATCATAGTCTACTCCATCAACTTGGTTGAACCCCCTAGCTACCAACCTAGCCTTGTTCCTAGTGATTTTATCTTGATCATCTAGTTTGTTCCTAAAGACCCATCTAATGGTCACAATGGTGCAATCATTGGGCCTAGGAACCAACTCCCATACCTCACTTCTTTCAAATTGATTTAACTTCTCTTGCATGGCTAGGACTCAATCTACATCACCTAATGCCTCATCAATAGTTTTGGGTTCTAACTGAGATATTAAGGCAATTTGACTACTTTGGTATCTAAAATAGGACATAGTCCTTACTCCTTGAGTGACATCACCCACTATTTGGTCAATGGGGTGATCTTGGTGATGTTTCAAGGGCCTAGAGGTTATGGGTTCATTGACTACATGTTCTATTGGTGCAGGCAGCACCTAAGTCAAACCTGGGTTTTGATAATGGCAAAGGGTTTAGAAGTTAAGGTGGTGTTGTGATCTAACATGTTTACTGAGTGTGCAGGAAAAGTCCTAGGTACACTAGGCAAGAAGTCCTGGCAAAGGGCTGGGCAAAGAAGTCCTGGTCGAGGACTGGGCAAGAAGACCTGATCGGAAGTTGGGTAAAGAAGTCTTGGTCGAGGAATGGGCAAGAAGACCAGGCAACGGGCTCGGCACCGAAGACCTGACCGGAAGTTGGGCATGAAGACCTGACGGGAAGTTGGGCACGAAGACCTGGTCAGGTGGATTTGGCAAAAGTCCACCCGGAGGAGCCGGTTGGCAAAACGTAAACTCTCCTGAGAGGAGTAGGTGAGGACGCGTTCCCCGTCGAGGGAACAGTAAGCGTCGGTTCAACCTAGGGTTCCATTTGGGAGACCCAAAGTCAAAACCAAGACAGCTACGGCTGTAACTAATGGCTAACACATTTTCTTGTTATGTTTTGGAACTAACCAGAGTTGCAGGATCGAAGGACTGGTCTTCTGCAAGTGAGGTGCCTCACTGGGGCTAGGCGCCCGGATGGACTCAGGCGCCGCGCCCAGTGTGAAGGCAAACACCAAAACACATCTGCGAAGCCTCTGGACCAAGGCAGTTCAAGCGCCTGTGAGGTCAAAGGCGCCCCCATCAGCTCAGGTGCCCAAGTGGAGATGGATAAGCGCTAACCGAGCCTGCGGATAAGGGTTCGCGCAGGGAAGGCCATGTGTTAGGCGCCCTCATCGTCACAAGCGCACGTATGGGTGCTATAAAAGGGGGTTCACCCCCAAGGCTTCGACATCAATTGCTCTCAATCCTCCAAACCTTTTCGTTCAAGCGCTACGCTTCGGCAAACTCCGACTTCGAGATTCCAGCGTCGACGACAAACCTTTGCTCCAAAATTCGATCCACCTCGGTGTTGGGACCGGGTGCATGTTGACATGGATGCGGGTTCGTAATTTTAAAATTAATTACGTGCAGCGGAAGGATTAGTATAAATAATTTCTCAAATTATTTAACCACACATCTAAGCATGCAATTTTATCTTGTGTAGACATGATCATATATTTAAAATTTTGCAGAAATGTAAACTAATTTACGTATTACCTCGCGTAACTCGAAGGAAGGGACGAGATCCAACCGTAAGCGTCCCTTGAAAGCACCACCTCTATTCGCGTTCACACTGAGTATCTTCGGGATGACTTCGCAAAGCCACGAGTTTCGTGTTCTCGAGAACTACTAGATTCTCCGAGAATGTGACAAGAAAAACCAAGAGAGAAGTCGGAAGACTAACCACAAAAGGATGGCCGGAATCAAAATTCCGGTGAAGCAAAAGAAGAGGCTTGCAGTAAAAAGATCCTTGAGGCAAACACTAATTCCGGCAGCACCTTCTTCCGGCCAAGAGATGGCCAGAGCTTCCTTCTCCGGCAGCAGGTGGTGGTCGGCAGGGAAAGGGCAAGGGCGGCTGGCTGGTGCTCCTTCTTGGGGCTGGTTGGCGCACGGCAAGAAGGGGAGAAGAGAAGGAGAGAAAGAGAGGGAAAGAGCCTATGCCTTCATCTCTTCGATTATTTTTCAAGCCTTGCCTTGGGTCCTTTATATAGTAGCCTCTCAACTATCAAGCCTCTCAAATATGGAATAACTTATTCCATCATGCCAAGTTTGATTTTATATCATGGTTAAAATCATATTTTAAATCATGATAAAAATCAATCAAGTCTCTTCTCTCCTATGGAATAAATTTTCTTATCATGGTAAATCAATCCATGATTGATTTTATAAAATAAACCAATCCATGGTTCATTTTAATTTCCATGAAGAAATAAACCAAACCTTGGTTTATTATAAAACAAACCACACTTGGTTTATTTTATAAATTGATCCAAAAAGTTGGTTCTCTCCCTTTGTTGTGGTCGGCCAAGCAAAGAGGATAGAGGCCCTCTTTGGCCGGCCCATCCAAGCCATGCCCCAATAAATTAAACTTATTTAATTCATCTATTAAGTCTTCAAAAGACTTAGCCATTTTACACTTCCGATGTGTCTATGAAAAATTCAGATTCGACTTATCGTTTGGCTCAACTAAACCTAATCTTTCTTGATTGGAAAATCCAATTTTCAACTCTTTTTAAATCCCTCGGATTACTCGTAGTGCGTGTGACTAAATAGGCTTTCGATTTATGTTGGCCCTCTATAATTAATCAATTATAGAACGATCATGAGTGGCACCTAGTAGTACATCATAATCCCCAATTAATCGAAAGATCAACGGTTGACCTCAGAAACAATTCTGAAATCCTTCAGCAGCTATAATGAATCGTGCCTCATTCCCTTCACCATCTTATACCCACTTGGTTCAGGACATGGTCTATGTTTGTCAGTCCCCACTAGGCTGACTACGTCACACTTAGCCCAAGTAACGTTTTCTCGTCCTACGGATTCTAATTACTCTCATGTATTTAAGAGATTCATACTCTGAACATGTCATGCTCTGGCCAGAGGCTTTGAGTAACAATCCGACGATAGGCCTCGGGTATACATCTCCTCGCATGGAGTGGTGAATCCTTTGTAGGCTGTTCAAACATCTTCGGGCACTTCGGCTTATACCCAATCATTCTGGGTCCACACCTCCTTGGAGATGCTTGCTTAAGATGTCAAAGTATAAGTCTCCATGACCAAGATGACTTGAACACCGCAAGTCAAAGGAACATCACACTTAAGCTGCAGTAAGAACTTCACTGACATATCTATATGTAAACTACCATATGAAGTTTTACAGCCAGTCACTCCAATGAACTAATTCCCTTAACTAGCATTCATGTTTATCTCCGGACATCTCAATGTCACCAGCCAGTGAGAATCAGCTAATTAGAGAATAACCCTTGCTAGTCTCAACAGAATTGATAGTGTCCGTATTTATCAATTCATCGACTATGGACAACTTCAATACTTCACAATTGCATATGTAGAGATAATCACTAGTTGTGAATTCATCACAAATTCTCTTATGCTGTGAATTGTATTGCGGACATTCAGTAAATGAGTTTAAGATCTCAATCAAATACACAAACATGTATACTCAAATAGTGAATATTCATCTATTAAAATAAATGATTACAATCATAAAGCGATTGCCTTAGGACACATCTCTCATATCACTAACACTCGGGAGTCGATAACGAATAGTGTTGCAAGTTTAATTTTCTGATCTACTTCTGTACTTAATTTATAAAACTTTTATTGCGATTATAGAATTGCCCAAAGTAAACGGTCAAGGACCGTGGGCCATGGAGTAGGAGCCGACCGCGACTCCGAACCATGTAAAACCGACTTGTGTTCTTGTGTGTTCTGTCATTTTCCGCTACGTATATTCTTTAACTTTCCGAAAAATTTTATAACGATATTCACCCCCCCCCCTCCTCTATCGTTTTCTCCGATCCAACAAGTGGTATCAGAGCGGGTGGCTCAAATTTGGTGCAACCACCAATTTGAGAGTGTTTTTCGGATTTTATGAAATTATTTTAATTTCTTTTTCTAATTTTTTTTTTCCCGTTAATCGAGGTTGGTGCAACACCACTCGACCGTTTTTCATTTCTCTTAATTTTCTTCCACACTACTAATCCAAGACCAAGTCTTGGAACAAGTTTTCTCTGTTTTTCTTATTGTTCAGAAATTATTATGGTCATACAAGAGGGTTTCAGCACAGCCAGACCACTGCTCTTCAGTGGAGAAGATTTCTCCTACTGGAAATGCTGGATGGATGTCCACCTGAAAACTCAGGTGGATATGTGGATAATTATCCAATCTGGCCTCGAAATCCCCAAGAACGCAGAAGGAGTGGCACAACACTACTCTGAATGGGATGCCTCACTGAAGAAAAAGATCAAGGCTAATGCAAAGGCAACCCAGACTTTGCAGTGTGGATTGACCAAGGAAGAGATGAACCGGGTGGGTCCTTTCAACAGTGCCAAAGAACATTAGAGCAAGCTAATTGAGCTGCATGAAGGTACCTCCGACACCAGAATCAACAAAAGGGATCTGTTGCTGAACAGACTCTACACAATAAAGATGAATGAGGGCAAATCAGCAGCACAACTCCATGCTAGAATACAGGAGCTGATGAACGGCCTGCACACAATCGGTCACAAGGTACAGAACCGTGACCTAATCAGGTATACCTTAAATGCATTCCCAAGGAATACTCTATGGGCATCTATGGTAGATGCTTACAAGGTTTCTAGGGATCTTTCAAAAATTAAATTAGATGAACATTTTTCAGAATTAGAATTACATGAACAGACTAACTGCACTTTGGCCGAGAAAAGTATTACTTTTCTTGCAAGTAAACCCCAACGAAAAGTCGCCAAGAAGAAACTTCAACCTGCACCTGAGTCTGACTCAGAAACAGACTCAGAAGATAGTGAAGGGGATCGACCCATGTTGGTGTGGCAAGCTCGAGACTACTAAAAGGAGCTGAAGCATCAAACCAACAGAAGGAAAGCAAGCCGACTGTAACGCCCACCCCTTACCGTTAGGCGGTGGCATTATCTTTAACCCTTTTCCTTTTTTTTTCTTACTTACTTATATCATTGCGTATGAATCTAACATTGCAGCGGAAATGAAACATAACTAAAAGCATATGCAACGATAAGGAAGTGATAACGTCATATAACATCTAATAGCATCCATACTTAAATAGACTCCAAAAGAACTAGCAAGTATCATGCATAAAGTAGCAACATATGTCTTATTAGAAATAAGAACTAAGTCTATGGATAGCACTAAAGTGGATCGATTAGTCAAGTCACCACCACACACATTAGCCCTTCCTGCAGCTTCCCTTTCTTTAGAAATTTCTATGTTGATCTGCAACATAAGCAACCAAACTATAAGTATAAAACATAGTAAGCTCTTTCCTACTCACTAAATCCGTACATCGCATGCATTTTAAAACATATAACATTTCATGGATAGCATAAAATTCATAAGGCACATAAGATACATGAAGACATATAAACATAGATCATGTGCATTTCAAAACATTAGGATGCTCTTTGGAAAACATACTAAATAATACTTTAAAATCATATACATCATCTTCTTTGGGGTCCCCGGCTTTGTACTCATTATTTCTTTTGCGCGCATACCCCTATGTAGGATGCGAGGTAGCTAATCCTGACCTACAGGGGTCTACATTCTAGGCTTACTATCTTTCAGCCTAGGGACAGCTTCGGTAGTCCAGAACCGTGGATCTTTTTTCAAGACCCGGTACAAGCCATTCTTTAAAGTAAAATACATATATGCATTCTTTTCTTTTCTTTCTTTCTTTCATATAGAACATGCATTCCTTTCTTTCTTTCTTTCTTTCATATTGCATGTACTATAGACATTCAATCATTCATAATCATAAGCATACTTTCATATATAGAACATGCATTCTTTCTTTCTTTCATATTGCATGTACTATAGGCATTCAATCATTCATAAATATAGGTATACTTTCATGGCATAATCATTAGCATAAATAGCAAGACATGGAAGGACCTATCTTTTAACACATGTAAGTGAAGCAACCATCATGCTAGTTTCATCAATACATCATACTTATAACATGCTTGTCTTAATTAAGGCAATATGTTAGTTTAATCTTTCTTTTCTCATCTTAATACATGCTGGCCGAAACTTCATAGCAAGGATATCATAGCATAAGAGTCATATAATCATGGAAATAAAAACATACATTACATAAGAGATCATTTACAAGTACACTGGTAGTCTAGACTTCACTAAACACTAGTTTAGGTGCAAGAATTGTACTTGAACTTATTCTTAGCCTTTATTCTAGTAATTGGCCAAAATTCACAGTATGTATAACATGGTATAAAAGTTCATAAAACATGTAAACAAAAATATATTTTCCATTAAGGTCATATACAAGCATAAAGGTAGTCTAGGCTTCATTAAACACTAGTTTAGGGGCATGCTTTGTACTCGAACCTATTCTTAACCCCTATTCTTGTAATTTGTTGAAACTCACAGTAGGGATTTCATAGCATAATCATTCACATAACATGGGAATAAAAGCATATTTTTCATAAGAATTCATTCACAATTGCAAAAGTAGTTTGTACTTCACCAAACACTAGTCTAGGTGTATGATCTAGAGTTCTACTTAGATTATCATGCATATGGGTACATGTAATATTTTTCTAAACATCAATACATAGAATGAAGCATGAGTTTAGGCTCAAACAACTTAGATAAGGTACTGACCCTAAGGTATAAATTATTTCCATCATGAAATAAAACACCCAATCACATGCATATCACTTGATTTAACCATAACTTCATGAAGGTCTATAAAAATCTGTTTTAAGGCATAATTTAAGGTCCCTTGGCCGAATGTTACAGCGGTCCCTTAGCATAGATTCCATAAAATTTCATGGCCTAAAACACTTATATAGCAAGGAAACAATCATTAGAACAATAGCCTACTTCATGCATCATCATTTATCCATTTCATGACTTGGCCGAATTCTTCCAAGTCCTTTACATCATGGAGGGCATTCAAACACCATGTATCCATCATATATTCATTACAAGAAGGTAGTAACAATTTCATGAACTCTTCCTTTAAGTTTTTGAACATAGAAAAGGGAGTACCCCTTTATGGCCGAAACTTCCCTCAAGGTTTTCTTCCATTTTCTTTCACCCAACATCACAAGCCACCATAAAAATCATAAAAAACACATAAAGAGCCATTATGTTGTAGGTGAGGGAGTCTTACCACTTGTTCTTATGTTCCCAAAAGATCTCAAAGTTTTGGAGAAGAAAAGACCTCTTAAACTCTAGTACTCCTCTTGTTCTTCTCTTCTTTTGGTCCGGTTTTCTCTAGGAGGTGAAGGACTTGAAAATGGTAGCAAGGGGACCAAGGATTTCGGTGAGGAAGAGGAGGAAGGAGAAGAGTTTGGTGGAGAGAAAAGGGGAAGGTTTCTTGGTCAAATGCATTAGGCATTTCCTCCTCTTCATGGCCTTTTATGATGAGTAAAGAGGCAAACACCTCCTTAATGGTGTCTCTTCATCTTCTTTGTGTCTCTTCATCTTCTTTCCCACTTATCTATAATTCCCCATCCTCTTCTAATAGCACTCCCTTGCTAGGTGAATTAGTTAGTGCATGCATGGTTATAGACTAGGTCCAAGGTTCAATACTTGGTGCATGCACTTTATTTTTATTTTCTTTTTATTTCATTTTTCCTTATTTTCGAAAATTCCCTAAAACTCACCCATAATCATGCTAATATTCCTAATTAAAATTCTTTTATATTTATATTAAATTCTACCTAATTAAAACCCATTTTTGGAGCCCATATAAGGCTCACTAGTACTTAGCTTCTCAATTTAAATAGGAAAATCATGGATAACTAGGCTAAACTTCATACTAGTATCCCTAGGTCCCTCAAACACTATCTAGACATGATCAATATTTTAAAGGAAATATTGAGAAAATTTTTCGGGTCGTTACAATCCACCCTCCCTTCTGAAAAGTTCGTCCTCGAACTTAAAATAACTCAGGTGGATGCCATTGTTTCTCTCGAAGGCAGGGTTGTTAAAAACTTTCTATCTAAAACTTATAAGGTTATGTCTATCTTCTTAGCATGTATCATGGAAATATAGGAATGCGTTGCCCCAGTATCAAATAAAACAGTAGCATGATGACTGTAAATAATTATCTGACCTGTGACAACGGTGGAAGCATTTGTCGCATCCTCCTTTGTAAGAGAAAATACCCTTGCGTTCGTAGTAACAGGCGGGGCCTCCAATCAGCCTTGACATAATTGAGGACCTTCTAGTGCGGCTTGCATATAGTGCAGCTATGCAGGAGCATTCTGATACTGCATCTGCTGCTGAGAAGGTGTCGGGGCCTTGGCAGGACAGGCGAAGGCCTTGTGTCCCTCTTGTCCGCATGTGAAGCACTTGTTTGTACCCATGCGGCATTCTCCAGGATGCGTGTTTCCACATTTTGCGCACGGGGGGGTACTTGGGCTTCTTATTTGCTGGGCCGCCGTTAGAATTGTTCCACATTTTCTTATCATTGCGGTCCCCCTTCCAGCTAGTACCCGCGTGCTGAGGCTTCTGACCTCCTGAGGGGGCTTGGCTCTTGCTTTCAGTTGACGTCTTCCTTTGCTGATTTATGTTGTTCAGATAGTGCTCGGTGATCAAAGCACTGCTAAACAGCTCCTCGACGGTCTGCGGTCGGTTAACTCCGCCGACCACGTTCAGAGCTATCTCCGGTCGTAACATCTTCAGCATAAGGCGGACCTTTTCTTTCTCTGTGCTAACCAACTCAGGACATAGGCGAGCCAGTCGGGTGAACCTCTTGACGGCTTCGCTGACGGATAGGTTACCTTGTCGGAATTTCATGAATTCATCATAATGTTTGTTGGTGACCCGCATGTGGAAGAACTCCTCAAAGAATTCCGTCTCAAAGTCTGTCCACTTCATCCGGTTTACGGGTCTCTTGGCCTTGACCCTCTCCTACCACATTCTAGCATCGCCAGAGAGGCAGAACAACGCACATTTTATCTTCTCATGCTCCGGCCAATCTAGCAGCTCCATAGTACTCTCCATGGTCTTAAACCAGGCCTGTGCATCCCATGGCTCGAAAGCACCCGAGAAGGACTCTGGCTTCAGCCTCTGCCACTGGATTAAATAGGCTTCCGGTCGCATTCCGGTGGCAGGGCCTGTCGGGGGTGCTACAGATATCACAGTCTAGTTTGTTGGTGCAGTGGTAGCATTTCCCTGTTGAGTCATCAGGGTGTCGATGGTCTGCTGTTGTTCGGCGATCTGACGTTGAAGTTCTGCGACTATGTGCGTCAGGTCAGGCTGGGGTGCAGTTTCGTTTGTTCTGGTACTTCTTCTAGCCATGCTATCTTCACGAAATAACACATAGGCTAGTATAAAGTTACTGTCATTTCCTCCTATTATCTATCACTTAGGTATATCACGTACAAGAAAATATTTTTATTCTACTAATATCTCTTTCTAGATGTTCTTACATCTTAAATTTTATGTAGTCTTCTTGCTCTGTTGTTTAAACATTTTACAACAATAAGATAGTATAAGATCATTTTCATCATTTTCATGTATATACATGCATTTGTATCTTTTTCATTATAAGGTACGATAAGGTACTACCTTAGGTTTCCATTCATATACATCTTAAATCATTGTCATTACAAGGCATGATAAGGTATCTTCCCAGTTTTATCCAAGGTAAGATCATGCTTCCGTCATACATATCATTTTAAATCATTGTCATCATAAGGTATCTTCCTAGTTTTATGCAAGGTAAAATCATACATATCATGCACCATACTTGCATAATTCAGTTATCAATATAAACATGAAATAAGGAAAGTATAGAATTTCTTACTTGGAAGCGGCAGGAGGTAGGCTTGATGTGTGTGTAGTGAGATGACAAACTGCTCTGATACCATACTGTAACGCCCTCCCCTTACCGTTAGGCGGCGGCGTTACCTTTAACCCTTTTCTTTTTTTTTCTTACTTACTTATATCATTGCGTATGAATCTAACATTGCAGCGGAAATGAAACATAACTAAAAGCATATGCAACGATAAGGAAGTGATAACGTCATATAACATCTAATAGCATCCATACTTAAATAGACTCCAAAAGAACTAGCAAGTATCATGCATAAAGTAGCAACATATGTCTTATTAGAAATAAGAACTAAGTCTATAGATAGCACTAAAGTGGATCGATCAGTCAAGTCACCACCACACACATTAGCCCTTCCTGCAGCTTCCCTTTCTTTAGAAATTTCTATGTTGATCTGCAACATAAGCAACCAAACTATAAATATAAAACTTAGTAAGCTCTTTCCTACTCACTAAATCCGTACATCGCATGCATTTTAAAACATATAACATTTCATGGATAGCATAAAATTCATAAGGCACATAAGATACATGAAGACATATAAACATAGAACATGTGCATTTCAAAATATTAGGATGCTCTTTGGAAAACATACTAAATAATACTTTAAAATCATATATATCATCTTCTTTGGGGTCCCCAGCTTTGTACCCATTATTTCTTTTGCGCGCATACCCCTATGTAGGATGCGAGGTAGCTAATCCCGACCTACAGGGGTCTACATTCTAGGCTTACTATCTTTCAGCCTAGGGACAGCTTCGGTAGTCCAGAACCGTGGATCTTTTTTCAAGACCCGGTACAAGTCATTCTTTAAAGTAAAATACATATATGCATTCTTTTCTTTTCTTTCTTTCATATAGAACATGCATTCCTTTCTTTTTTTTTCTTTCTTTCATATTGCATGTACTATAGACATTCAATCATTCATCATCATAAGCATACTTTCATATATAGAACATGCATTCTTTCTTTCTTTCATATTGCATGTACTATAGGCATTCAATCATTCATAAACATAGGCATACTTTCATGGCATAATCATTAGCATAAATAGCAAGACATGGAAGGACCTTTCTTTTAACACATGTAAGTGAAGCAACCATCATGCTAGTTTCATCAATACATCATACTTATAACATGCTTGTTTTAATTAAGGCAATATGTTAGTTTAATCATTCTTTTCTCATCTTAATACATGCTGGCCGAAACTTCATAGCAAGGATATCATAGGATAAGAGTCATATAATCATGGAAATAAAAACATATATTACATAAGAGATCATTTACAAGTACACTGGTAGTCTAGACTTCACTAAACACTAGTTTAGGTGCATGAATTGTACTTGAACTTATTCTTAACCTTTATTCTAGTAATTGGCCAAAATTCACAGTATGTATAACATGGTATAAAAGTTCATATAACATGTAAACAAAAACATATTTTTCCATTAAGGTCATATAACAGCATAAAGGTAGTCTAGGCTTCATTAAACACTAGTTTAGGGGCATGCTTTGTACTCGAATCTATTCTTAACCCCTATTCTTGTAATTTGTTGAAACTCACAGTAGAGATTTCATAGCATAATCATTCACATAACATAGGAATAAAAGCATATTTTTCATAAGAATTCATTCACAAGTGCAAAAGTAGTTTGTACTTCACCAAACACTAGTCTAGGTGTATGATCTAGAGTTCTACTTGGATTATCATGCATATGGGTACATGTAATATTTTTCTAAACATCAATACATAGAATGAAGCATGTGTTTAGGGTCAAACAACTTAGATAAGGTACTGACCCTAAGGTATAAATTATTTCCATCATGAAATAAAACACCCAATCACATGCATATCACTTGATTTAACCATAACTTCATGAAGGTCTATAAAAATCTGTTTTAAGGCATAATTTAAGGTCCCTTGGCCGAATGTTACAGCGGTCCCTTAGCATAGATTCCATAAAATTTCGTGGCCTAAAACACTTATATAGCAAGGAAACAATCATTAGAACAATAGCCTACTTCATGCATCATCATTTATCCATTTCATGACTTGGCCGAATTCTTCCAAGTCCTTTACATCATGGAGGGCATTCAAACACCATGTATCCATCATATATTCATTACAAGAAGGTAGTAACAATTTCATGAACTCTTCCTTTAAGTTTTTGGACATAGAAAAGGGAGTACCCCTTTATGGCCGAAACTTCCCTCAAGGTTTTCTTCCATTTTCTTTCACCCAACATCACAAGCCACCATAAAAATCATAAAAAACACATAAAGAGCCATTATGTTGCAGGTGAAGGAGTCTTACCACTTGTGCTTATGTTCCCAAAAGATCTCAAAGTTTTGGAGAAGAAAAGACCTCTTAAACTCTAGTACTCCTCTTGTTCTTCTCTTCTTTTGGTCCGGTTTTCTCTAGGAGGTGAAGGACTTGAAAATGGTAGCAAGGGGACCAAGGATTTCGGTGAGGAAGAGGAGGAAGGAGAAGAGTTTGGTGGAGAGAAAAGGGGAAGGTTTCTTGGTCGAAATGCATTAGGCATTTCCTCCTCTTCATGGCCTTTTATGATGAGTAAAGAGGCAAACACCTCCTTAATGGTGTCTCTTCATCTTCTTTGTGTCTCTTTATCTTCTTTCCCACTTATCTATAATTCCCCATCCTCTTCTAATAGCACTCCCTTTCTAGGTGAATTGGTTAGTGCATGCATGGTTGTAGACTAGGTCCAAGGTTCAATCCTTGTTGCATGCACTTTATTTTTATTTTCTTTTTATTTCATTTTTCCTTATTTTCGAAAATTCCCTAAAACTCACCCATAATCATGCTAATATTCCTAATTAAAATTCTTTTATATTTATATTAAATTCTACCTAATTAAAACCCATTTTTGGAGCCCATATAAGGCTCACTAGTACTTAGCTTCTCAATTTAAATAGGAAAATCATGGATAACTAGGCTAAACTTCATAGTAGTATCTCTAAGTCCCTCAAACACTATCTAGACATGATCAATATTTTAAAGGAAATATTGAGAAAATTTTCTGGGTCGTTACACCGACGAAAGGAAGATCCAGCTGAACCTTCAAAAACCAAACCGAATGTCACTTGTTACGAATGCAACAAGAAGGGTCATTACAAATCGAAGTGCCCCAATCTAAATGAGACAAAGAAGACACGAAGGAAGAAGGCTCTTCAAACCACTTGGGACGAATCTTCCTCCTTAGAAGAAGAAAAAGAGACCCCACAATAAAATCTTCTCGCCTTAACCGCTTCGGAAGACATCGACACCGGATTAGAATTGGAGCCAGACGACGGAAGGCTCACAATATCGAAAAACGGCCAAATAACTGTAAGAGGTTATTCCGAAATTGAATTATCGAAATTAATTGCGTATTTATCTCGTAACCTGGCGAAAGCCAAAATCCGGGTCGAATCCCTCCGACAGGAAGTAAAACTCCTGAAAGAGGAAGCTGACTCTAGATCCTTGACCGAGAAGGTTCAAGAAGGAACCTCTACTCAAGTTGAAAAGCTTGAGAAAGAGAACTCCTCCTTGAAAACTCAAGTCAAGGAGCTCAGAGTGGCTTTAGAACGATTTACTTCGGGTTCCAAGGGTCTTGACATGATCCTTGGAAAACAAAAGTCCGTTCTAAATCGATCTGGGTTAGGGTATTGAACCAAGTCGAGACAATGGTCGTATTATGCTGTATTGAACCAACCTAGAGCCAAAGTTCAAGCATGGGTACCCAAGCTTTGTTTGAACAACCAAGCTGGACCAAACCAGTATTGGATCCCCAAGGACAATATTCACATATTGCCTAATCATTATCGTGGCTTTAGTCCAAGGGGAGCCAATTTAAAAATAATCTTTATAATTAGATAATTTTTTGTTAATTTTTTAATTTTATTGCATGCTTGTTTGTTTATTTTGTTCTGTAAATTATTATGTTTAGACCTAGGACTGATTAGACTAAGGACTAAAATAATTTAATTGAAATTTGAACAACCTAGTATTGGGTGGAGGTGAGATGATAGTACGTTAGGGAAACCATTATGGTGGAACTAGCCGAAGCTACCGATCCATGACCCAAAATAGTTAGACCAAAATCTTTCAAGAAGTAACTTAAAGATAAATTTTCATTAAAAGGCTTTGTCAAGGAAAGTGTTGATGATCCAATAAGGCTATGGCCAAAGAAGGCCTAGTACCTCGCAAAGACCTAGAAGCCAATTATTGAAAATCAAATTTACTTTACTATTGTCAGATTTGAATCTAACACAAATTTTAATTAATCTTAGATTCAATCACTTTTCAAAATAAACTTAAAACATAATTAAATTTTGTTTAAATTAATTTAACCTTTCAAAATTTAATCATGCTTTTCAATTAAAATCTTTATTTATGTTACAACCTATCTCACAAAACTCATAAGGTTAACGTGATTGATAACTATAGACTGGGTGAGATGGTTAGGACCTAATGTAACTCAAATTTATCTTGCTCCAAACTAATTCATCTGGTTTTGTACTTTTGTCAAGTAAAAATAGTGAATCATGCAATTTAGAGCTTAACAGATTTAATTGTTGGTTGGTCAAAAGAGTCAAACCGGGTCAAAAAAGTCAAACGTGGTCAAACTGGTCAATAGTCAAATGTCGGTCAACACGGGTGCCCGTGACCTGTCGGGCGCCCCCGACTTTATCTTCGACCAAGACAGCTAAAGCTGTCAAACCCAACACTCCTGACCCGGGCGCCCGTGACCTGTCAGGCGCCTAGATCTTTGTCTTCATCCAAGGTAGTCAAGTCTGCCAAAAGCTGACTACTGCCTCGAGCGCCCGTGACCTTACGGGTGCCCCAATGAACACGGGTGCCCGTATAACTCTATATAAGGAGCATGGCTCCCTCTTCTTTCCCCCACACCAAAACCGAAATCCTCCTTCACTTCTCTTCTTCCCAAAGCACCCAGACGCTCCTTCCTCGTCTTCAAAATGCTCTACTTCGAAAATGCCGCCCCGGTATCAATTTTATTATGCATTTTCAAGTAATTTCTTTTTATTATTTCGCTTATTAAATGCATAATTTTCTTTTACATATTTAGAAAATGTCGCGTCTCTCAACCTAACTGATAACTAGCATTTTATGTCATTATATTTGCTCATTTATTTAGCATTTTTTATCCTCTCGTACGTTTAAATCATGTTTATATCATATTTTATGATTAGGATTTATTTTTGGAGCTCATTATAATTTCCTCTAAATTTTGGCATTATTTCATGATTTTTGTAGGGAATTAAAGATTGGACCTTGGACCAAGGCTTGGATCAAAGAAATTGGACCCAATGCTAGTGTTGAGGAGTTGATTCAATTTAAGCACGGTCTAACTTGAAGGCTTGGTTCAATTCAAATGAAGATGTTTCAATTCATCCAACCCAATTTTGATCAAGAATACAGGAACTGGGCTGGGCTGAAGGAGGAAAGTGAATGGGCTGAACCGAACTACTTGGTCTGAATGGGCTACACGCAAAGAAGGTGGCTGGGCCGAATAAAAGGCTGAATACAGGAGCTGGTTGGGCTCGAAAGGGGGCTACTGGGCCGAACAACAAACTGGGTCGAACTCAAGGGGCTGACCCATGAACCCACACGCACAAAGCCATCCAACCCTCATCCATTCGAGGACCATCCTCTCTATGGACGGAGACGCGGAGGAGGGGAACCTTCACCTTGGGGAGCCGACACCCACTCAAGGGGGACACATCCGAGATTTGCTTCTCGACCCCGACTCCATCTTCTCCCTCACCTCCGGTCGGCGATCTCCTCCTTCTTCTTCTCTTCACAGCCGCCGGCCGGAGCTCATCCATCTCCTCCCAGTCTCCTTCCATCTCTGCCAATTCCTTCTCCAACTCATCCACTCGGTCATTTCCTTTCTTCCCCTTCCAATTCTTCTTTCTTCTTCACAACCGGCTACCTCGTTCTCCGTCCCTCTTGATCCCGAACACAAAGCGAGGGCACACGGATAAGCAAGGAGGAAATCACAGAACAAGGGATCGGGAACCCTAGACGTCGACTGTCTCCCTCTCCACTTCTTCTCTCTTCTTCACAACTACCCGACCCTTTCTTTCCATCCTTTTCATCATCCGGCAGCAGCAAGCTCTTCACAGCTCCTCTTCACAGCGGCGATTGGTAGCCAATTCATCTTCTGGACAGCAAATCCGCTTCATTGGACAACACCATTGAGTTTTTTTTCTTCCTCCATGTTTGATCTTTATGTCGTGAATGAGTTGTAATAGGTTACATGCCCATGTTTTAGAGCTAGTTCAAATTTGAATGCTTACCTTTGTTTCATGTTGATTGGTTGTAATTGATTTGGATTTCCCTTGGTTTAGATTTTCTATATTAGCCTTAAGTTGAATGTTGCTCACAAGGTGTTTGATAGAATGTTTCTTGGACTTTAGTTTAGTAATTCTGCTCACAAGGTGTTTGATAGAATGTTTCTTGGACTTTAGTTTAGTAATTCCTTTAGTTAGTTGTTTGCATTGCTTACTAATGTTGAATCCATTACGATTGCGTCCTTCCTTTGAATGCAATTAAGGTAGATTAGTTTAGATTTAATTACTTGTATTGTCTTTCATTAATTAAGATTAGATTTCATATTGGCTTTGCTTTTTCATTTTGTAGTCTTAGCTTTCAAATCCAAATCCCCAGTTTAATATCCAAAATACAAAAGCAATAACTTGGAAACCTATGATTATTAACCTATCATTACATTCCTTAAGAGAGACGACTCGAGTTACTCTATACTACATTAGTTTAGAGAGTTCGACACTTTAAATTGTATTTGAAACCGTAACACGACTAAAACGGTTATCACTAACCCCGTGGCCGAACCTAGCCCCGACCCAAGGTTCCCCAACTTGGAATTGTTTAACAAGTTTGCCCAAACAACCTATAAGCCTATAAAGACTAGCTTCCTAAATAGGCAATTCTTTACCCAATCATGCCCCTTAGCTATGGATGCAATCAATTTCTATCAACTAGATCATCTAGTCTTCTGCACACATCCTGTGAACTCGACCCTGTGTGCAGAATTTTACAATAACCTAGTCAAAATTGATAACCTGCTCTACTCTACCACCGTACAAGGCACTCCCTAACCATTTCTCCAACTTTGTTTAATCGATTTCTCGGACTACGACAGTCGCAGTCTACCTTTTCCTGTTATCCTCCTTCCGACCCTCCCTTCGCACCCCCCTATTCGCACATCACTCTAGACACTCTTTAGTCCTATTTCTTTGGAGATGTGCGGAACCCGTTAGCACGGCGGTTTTAGTCCGTTGACCTCTGAGTCCAGGATTATGCCCTTTACCGAGTTATAATTCGTTGTGTACTCCCACTCACCACCCGAGATGTCATGACCATGCGATCGTTTCACACTTTTCTACTCTACGCCATGATTCATCAATTAGATATAGACATAGGCCTCCACATATTCCACACCATCATTTACGCATCGAGTGTATCTACTCACAATCGAGTACGTATGCCCTACTGCCATGTTATCACCGCCCTTCTTCACCACCATGGTCGCGTTATCACTGCTGGAGAGATTATCTCGATGACTGAGTTCGATGAAATAGGGTTTAGAAATTTCTCTTTAGCGGGGATAGACATTTCGACCATGGGGGTCATATCATGGAGACGAGACAGAGCTAGACGGCAGGATGACTCTGACGAGGAGGTGGAGGTAGACGTAGCTGATTTCGCAGCCGAGATCAACGAGCACCTACAGGAGCCTCCTCCACTGACCATCGATCAGCGCATTACACTATTGCAGACGGAGGTGCACAGCCTCAGGGAGGAGATCGAGGCCCATCACGTTGAGCACATGGACACCCTCCGAGCTGATCGAGAGACAAACAATGCACGATACAATGAAATGATGTCGTTGTTTTGATCTTGGCAGCCTGGCTCATTCGACCCTCCTGGCCCTTCTTCTTAGATCAGTGTGACATTCTCAGCTATCTCATTGTACTATTGACTATTTGATTATCCCTACTGAGTAGAGTTGACTTGTACTTGACTATGGTTTGACTTTGCTGGTCCTACTATTGACCAGATGACTCTTATACATTTATCATATTTACTTGTTGATTACTTACCATTTCAATTAATATGCTAAGGCAGTTAGGGTTATGCTTAGTAGAATAGGACTGCTCTACAGGTGTTTTTTTTTTAAATTATTTTATTTCTTATCTGTTTGAAAAATCATTTTTGTCTTGAAATTTAAAATGATTTTCCGACTTAGTTTTTTCAAAAAACTTACCCCCTTCAAAACTAGGGATTTTTCACAAATGACTTAGCTTAGGCCCTAACCCTAGAACTGCATGCACCTATAGATCTAGAAGCCAGCATCTCACAAGCACCTTAGGGTACTCTTGATTGACAACCTAGACTGGGTTGAGAAGTTTAGGTCTATGCCTTCATTCAAGATTCTTTAAGTCAGTGCATCTGCAGTAATTGGGGCAATAAATATCAATTGAACAGTAATCAGGTTAAGTGTCAAGCTTAGAAATTCTAACTTGATCGGATCACTTAACGTGACTAACCCTAGCGAAAGCTACTGTTTATGACAGTTAGTAAGTAGCTAACTGGGTTAGACAGAACCCGAAAGAGAAGAATTTAATTTGGTCTAGTTTATGCTTAGAATTGGTTCAATACAGAACTTTACTTTCTTTACTCTATTTTTGCTATAATAATTTTTTTTGATATATGGCAAAGGGAGAGAGATTGGAAAGGAGAGAAAAGAAATTTTTTTGAATTTTAAATTTTTTTCCAAATTAATTTTTTCAAAAACTTTTATCTCCTTTTTCAAAAAGTAAAGTAACGAAAATACCTACAAATATTTGTTTCAAAAATGAAAAATTTTCTAAGTGTTTAAAACTCAAAATTATTTTGGAAAATTTTCTAAGTATTTAAACTTAAAATATTTTGGAAAATTTTCTAAGTGCTTAAACTGAAAACTCCTTTTGAAAATTTTCTAAGTATTTAAACTTAAAATATTTTGGAAAATTTTCTAAGTGTTTAAACTTGAAAATCTTTTGAAAATTTTCTAAGTATCTAACTTGAAAAATCTTTTGGAAAATATTTTTTTAGTCAAGAACTTAGAAAGTGCTTACAAAAACCCCACTTATGTTTGTAAAACTCAGGGGGAAAATTTTTTTTAGGGGGAGGAAACTAAATATGTTTGATACATTGCTTGTTTTCTCTAACTTAACTTTTTGAACCGTGTTGCCATAAATCAAAAAGGGGGAGATTGTTGGTGCAGGCAGCACCTAAGTCAAACCTGGGTTTTGATAATGGCAAAGGGTTCAGAAGTTAAGATGATGTTATGATCTAACATGTTTATTGAGTGTGCAGGAAAAGTCCTAAGTACACTAGGCAAGAAGTCATGGCAAAGGGCTGGGCAAAGAAGTCCTGGTCTAGGATGGGCAAGAAGACCTGACCGAAAGTTGACAAAGAAGTTCTGGTCGAGGACTGGGCAAGAAGACCTGGCAACGGGTTGGGCACCGAAGACCTGACCGGAAGTTGTGCATGAAGACCTGACCGGAAGTTGGGCACGAAGACCTGTCAGGTGGATTGGGCAAAAGTCCACCCGGAGGAGCCGGTTGGCAAAAGGTAAACTCTCCTGAGAGGAGTATGTGAGGACGCGTTCCCCGTCGAGGGAATAGTAGGTGTCGGTTCGACCTAGGGTTCCATTTGGGAGACCCAAAGTCAGAACCAAGACAGCTACGGCTGTAACTAATGGCTAACACATTTGCTTGTTGTGTTTTGGAACTAACCTGAGTTGTAGGATCGAAGGACTGGTCTTCTCCAAGTGAGGTGCCTCATTGGGCTAGTCACCCGTATGGATACAGGCTCCCCAGTGTGAAGGTAAATACCAAAACACACCTGTGAAGCCTCTTGACCAAGGCAGTTCAGGCCCCCGTGAGGTCACGGGCGCCCCCATCAGCTCAGGCACCCATGTGGAGATGGATAAGCGCTGACCGAGCCTGTGGATAAGTGTTCGCGCAAGGAAGGCCACGTGTTAGGCGCCCCCATCGTCACAAGCGCCCGTATGGGTGCTATAAAAGGGGGTTCACCCCCAAGGCTTCGACATCAATTGTTCTCAACGCTCCAAACCTTTTCGTTCAAGCACTACGCTCCAGCAAACTCCGACATCGAGATTCCAGCGCCAACGACGACCTTCTGCTCTGAAATTCGATCAACCTCGGGCGTCGGTAACGAAGAGTGTTGCAAGTTTAATTTTCTGATCTACTTCTGTACTTAATTTGTATAACTTTTATTGCGATTATAGAATTGCCCAAAGTAAACGGTTAAGGACCGTGGGCCTTGGAGTAGGAGCCGACCGTGACTCCGAACCAAGTAAAACTGACTTGTGTTCTTGTGTGTTCTATCATTTCCCGCTACGTATATTCTTTAACTTTCCGAAAAATTTTATAACGATATTCACCCCCCCCCTCTATCGTTTTCTCCGATCCAACATGTTCCTCATCCTCTAGGGTACTTCTCCCTCCCCCTTGATCATTGCCCTCCAAATGTAGGTCTTGGATACCTTGGGCAAGGAGTTGGACTTCTTCCATATCCTTATCAATTGAGGCTTTCCTAGGGTAAGTATTTGTAGTTTCATCAAAATCAACATTAGAAGACTCCTCAATTACCTTGGTCCTTTTGTTGTAGACTCAATAACCCCTACTAGTGGATGAATAGTCAACTAGAATTCCCTCATCTGCTTTTGACTCAAACTTCCTTAAGTCATCCTTGGTGTTCAAAATATACACTTTACATCCAAAAACTCTAAAATAATGGACTTGTGGAATTCTCCCATTCCACAACTCAAATGGTGTTTTACTTAAAAACCTATATACCAAAACCCGGTTTTGAATGTAACAAGCGGTATTAACCGCTTCGGCCCAAAAATAGCTAGGAAGTGAATATGCATTAAGCATAGTCCTAGCAGCTTCTTGTAGGGCTCGGTTTCTCCTCTCTACTACCCCATTTTGTTGAGGAGTCCTTGGGCATGAAAATTCATGTTTATACTTATTTTCTACACAAAATTGTGAGAATCTTGAGTTTGGAACTCCCCACCATGGTCAATCCTAATGCGGTTGATTTTTAGGTTTTTTTCATTTTCTACGCTTTTACTAAACCTTATAAAGATTTCTAAGGTATCGTCCTTATGTCCTTATGTTTCATAAAGAAAACCCATGTAAATCTAGAAAAATCGTCTACAATGACTAAACAATATTTACTCCCTACTAGTGAGGGAGTGCTATGGCAATCAAAAAGATCAATATGTAAAAGCTTTAAAGGTAAAGTAGTGGTGGTTAGGGTTTTACCTTTGTGTGATGATTTTGATTGCTTACTCTCTTGGCACGTATCATATAATTTGTTCTTCTCATACTTGATCATAGGGAGCCCCTTCACCAACTCTTCCTTTGCCACTCTTGCAATGCTCCTCATGTTGACGTGCCCAAGTCTTCGGTGCCACAACCACCCTTCTTCTTCTTTAGACATGAGACACTTAGGCAAATTGTTAGAAGCATACACAAGATCAAGATAGTAAAGGTTAGCCTCTCAATACCCTTCTAGTATGACATTATCGGACCCATTTTGTTTAATTAGGCATTTCCTAGCATGGAATTCCACCCTATAGCCCGCATCACATAATTGACTTACACTAAGTAAATTAAACTTCATGTCCTTAATTAAAAGTACTTTGTGGATAGAGATTGTAGGAGATACCTCAATAGTGCCCCTACCAATTATTTTGAGTTTCCCACTATTTCCAATGGAAACCGTCCCTTCTCTTAGGTAGCTTATAGTGGTGAACTTGCTCCCATCTCCGGTCATATGTCTTGAGCACCCACTATCTACTATCCACATGTTTGAGGTCTCCTTCACCTTCACCTATACACATGGAAAACACACTCTTTTGGTACCCAAATTTTTGTTCCACAAGCATCATTTAAAAATTTCTTTAGTACCCAAGCCTTCTTGATGTTTCCCTTAGACCCTTGTCTCCTAGATGCACACTTTCTACCCATAAGTGAGACAAAGGTCATTTCCTTAGTCTTTGGCCTATATCCTAACCTGGCCTTGTTATAGACGACTCTTTGACTATTTATAATCATGTCAAGGTTACTAGAGCCGACTTGGAACTTTCTAAGTGTCTTGGTTAGGTCTTCTACCTTTTTCCTTAGTTCTTTATTTTCATTTTTAAAGCATGAATCATGTGACATGGTAGAACAAGCATGCAAATCTTCCTTAAGTTTTATAGATTCTACTCTAAGCATGGCAATTTCATTTTTCAAGTCCTTAATTTTACTTCTAGCTTTAGCTAAATCCATGTTTGTGCTAGAAATTATTTTGACCAAAGTAGAGGAGGGTAAGCTATATACCTCACTTACCGACGCCTCTGATTCGGATGATGATGATGATGAGCCGCCTTCATCTTCACTGCTTGAGCTTTTCTCATCGTCCGATGACTCCATGCGGTCCACTCCCATAAGTGCAAAATGGGACACTTGCTCCTCCGAGGATGATGGATCATCCCAAGTCGCCTTGAGGTTGGTGACACTCTTCTCTTTCCCTTTTGATCTCTTCTTGTCACTTCTCTTCTTTTCATCTTTCTTTTCTTCCCTTCTCTTTAGTTGGGGACACTCATTCTGTTGGATCGAGAGAATAACGATAGAAGGGGGTGAATATTGTAAAGCGTTTTCGGATTCGTAAAGAGAATGCACAGCGGAAAAATTAACGCGAAAAACCAAACGTGAACACAGGGATTTACTTGGTTCGGAGTCGCGGTCGGCTCCTACTCCAAGGCCCACGATCGTTTACCGTTTACTGCGGGCAATTCTATATGTGCGCAACAAGGTTTACAGGCAGATATTACAATTGTAGTACAGTAAACTTAAAAGAACAGCTCTTCGTTACCGACGTCCGGTGAGGATTGTACTTCGGAGCAGAGGGATGTCGTCAGCGCTTGTATCTCGAGTTGGGAGGTTTCCAGACCAGAGCGCTTGAGTAGAAGAGCATATTGTCATTGGAAGCAGTTATATTGAAGCCTCAGGGCTCGAGCCCCTTTTATAGCAGGTCTGGGGGCGCCCAGGACGTTGGGGGCGCCCTCTACGTGTCCTCCGATCCATAACCCTCTCGGTCAGCTCTTATCCCTCCAAAATCGGGATTGAGCTTTGACGGGGGCGCCCGGAGGATCCGGGGCGCCCGGGAGCATGGGGGTGCCCCACCCAGTAAGCTTCCGAAGTGTACTCTTGCTTAGCTTGTCTTGCCTTCACCTTGGGGGCGCCCGGGACCTCCGGGGCACCCTGCCCAGCTGCTGCCCTTCTCCTTTGGGGCGTTCTGAGCTGCAGAAACTCGTTCCTTCAGTCCTGCATCCAGGGTTAGTACCAAACAAGACAAAGCAAGCATGTTAGTAAGTTTTACAGTCGTAGCTGTCTTGGTTCTGACTTTGGGTCTCCAAAATGGAGTCCTAGGTCGAACCGACGCCTACTGTTCCCTCGACGGGGAATGCATCCTCACCTACTCCTCTCAGGAGAATTTACCTGTTGCCAACCGACTCCTCCGGTTGGACTTTTGCCTAGCAGTCCTTCGCCAGGTGCCTAGCTGTCCTTCGCCAGGTTTTCAGTTCCAGGCAGTCCTTTGCCTGGTGCCCAGCAGTCCTTCGCCAGGTCTTCGGTACCAAGCAGTCCTTCGCCCGGTGCCTAGCATTCCTTCGCTAGGGCTTTGTATCCTGGCATTCCTTCGCCAGGTGCCTAGCAGTCCTTCGCTAGGGCTTTGTATCCTAGCAGTCCTTCGCCAGGTGCCTAGCAGTCCTTCGCTAGGACTTTGTTTCCTGGCAGTCCTTCGCCAGGTGCCTAGCAGCCCTTCGCTAGGACTTTGTTTCCTGCCAGTCCTTCGCCGGGTGCCTTGTAACGCCCACCTTTTTCCCACACCTTACGGTGTGGCGAGAGGCGGCGTTACGCTAACATACATAGGGCTTAAGAATATCTTAATGCAGCGGAATAATTTTTTTTTTCTTATACACATGCGTTTAACCATGCAGCTAACACATGAATCATATATATATATGCCTAAATTGTCATTCATGAACATGGTGACATTGTAACTTAGCATATTACCGGCATACATAGCATCATGACATAAACATTCCGTAACTTATCCATAAGCACCATAAGTAGCAAGTAACTTATTCATAAGCATCATAGGTAGTAAGTCATTTCTTAGGCATAACTATCATGAGTGTAGTATAGAACCAAAGGAGGCATTTCAAACACAAGACAGACGATAAGTGTAAATAGAAGAATTCTTTTTCCATGTCACTGGCACACACATGCCTTTGCCTCTCCTGCTGCTTCCCTTAGTAACCTCTTGCTTGATCTGCGGTATAAGAAAAATAAGACTATAAGCACATAGGCTTAGTAAGACCCTTTCCTACTCACGAAAATCCATACGTCACATAAACATAAACATAATACTTAAACCATACTTATCATGGCATAATTCTTGATATGAACATAAGCATAAACATACTTATCATGACATCATTCTTAACTTGAACATAACATAAACATACTTATCATGGCATCATCCTTAACATGAGCATAAACATAAACATACTTATCATGGCATCATTCTTAACATGAACATAAACATGAACATACTTATCATGGCATTAGTCTTAACATGAACATAAATATAAATATACTTATCATGGCATAATGCATAACATGAATGGATGCATGAGTCAAATGCATATATCATAAGGATGCTTACTTTGAAAACCATAGTTATAAATACTTAAACATAATCATAACATCATGGGGGTCCCCGGCTTGTACCACATACATACATCATATGCGCGCATCCCTAAGTAAATACGAGGTAGCTAATCTCGACCTACTAGGGTAAGGACAGCTACGGTAGTCCTAGAACCGAGGCGTTCTTAAGGTGCCCATCCCTGTTGGACAGCTTCGGTAGTCCCAGAACCGTGGACAACTTCGGTAGTCCAGAACCGGGGCGTTCTTAAGGTGCCCATCCCTATTGGACAGCTTCGGTAGTCCCAGAACCGTGGACAACTTCGGTAGTCCAGAACCGGGGCGTTCTTAAGGTGCCCATCCCTTGGACCCTTACTTCGGTCCGATACAAGCCCATTCATAAAAATAAAATACTTCACATGCTTCATCATTCATAGAACATTCTTAGCATAAACATAATCTTGTTTCATGAAACTTGACATAAGAATAGGAACAGCTGCGGTAGTTCCAGAACCGTGGACAGCTACGGTAGTCCAGAACTGAGGCGTTCTTAAGGTGCCCATCCCTTAGCATGACATAAACATACTTGACATTTTATCATTCATACTTAACATCATGATGCCTTAAAGGCATGAACATTCATCATCATTCATTATCTTCATTCATAAGGTATGTCATGCATACATCATTTTGTCTTAGAGTCATGATCATCATTTTCATTCATCATCTTCATTCTTAAACATGGCATACGTACATATCATTCATAAGGCATGACACACATACATATCATTCGTAAAACATGGCATACATACATAATTAGAATCTTAATTCATAAAGCTGGCATAATCATGGTACATAGGAAAGCATGCATAGATCTTTTCATACATGATACATATTCCCTAAGTTCATGGCACTTGGTCTAAACATTTATGAATAATCATAGTACATGACCTAACATACAAAGTCATGATACATCTTACATGAAGCTAGGGTTTTGGGTTACATAAACATTCTTACAACATACTTAATCATATACATACATCCTAATAAAGCATAAACAAGTATCTTTTGAAACTTAACCCAACCCAAACCCTAACTTATGCTCTTGGCCGAAAGTTCAATAGGGGAAAGACCCCATCATTCAAGCAACATGCAAAGGTCCCATAGGAAAAAGGAGAATCCATACATTCATACAATGTCATAGGAAGTCATTTGACCCCATAATTGGAGCTAACTCAAATTCCTAGCCCTCTTATTTGTCTTTGGCCGAAACCCTAATGGGTCACAAACACATGGAAAAAAATTCATAAAATTTCCAACTTACATCTAATACCTTACCTACAATACCATAGAAAGCCATTAGAACCCTTGCTTGGAGTTAACCCTAACTCCTTACCACAAACCCTAACTTGGCCGAAAGTTACAAGGTCATAGGTCATGTAAAAACTTCACATAACTCCCCATTAACATTCCTTACAACATGAGAAAACTTAGGAAACATTATTAGAAAGTTAGATCCAAACCTAAACATGGAATCTTGTGGTGACCGAACCCCTTGGAGGCCTTAACCCTAGTTTTCTCAATATATAGTCCAAACAAATTCTTATATCATGGAAAATAACTTGAAAACCATTATACCACAGGTGAGGGGGTCTTACCTTGGGTTATCTTGATTATCACCTTGAATAGAGAAGCCAAAAGAAATTTCCTTGACCTTAGACTACCCTTATCCCTTGTAGCCTTGTAGAAAAACCCTTAGATCTTGATGAAGAGGTCTCCTTGTGACACTTTTCCAAAGGAAAAACCCACCTTGTGGGTTTCGTCTAGGAGGAGAATAAGAAGAGAAGAAGGAGTTTTGGTGGATGAAGAGACAAATGCTTAAGTGCTAAGTTATCTCTTCCATTCCTCCCTCTTATATACTAGATGAAGGAGGCAAGTGAAGAGACATGATGCTATGACTCTTCACTTCCTTTAGCCCCAACTAAAATCCCTTCCCTTTCCTACTAGCACTCCCTTGCTAGGTGAATTGGTTAGTACATAATGATGGTATACTAGGTCCAAGGTTCAATCCTTGGTGCATGCACTTTATTTTTCTTATTATTATTATTTCGAAAATTCCCCTAAGACCCACCCATAATCATGCTAATATTCCTAATTAAAACCCATTTATATTTATATTAAATTCTACCTAAAATCCACTAATAACCATGGTACTAGAAAAGCCCATATAAGGCCCATTAGTACTTAGCGTCTCAATTTAAATGAAAAAATCATGAATAACTAGGCTAAAGTTCGTACTAGTATCTCTAGGATCCTCAAAAACTATCTAGACATGATCAATATTTTAAAGAAATATTGAGAAAATTTTCCGGGTCGTTACATGCCTAGCAGCCCTTCGCTAAAACTTTTCTTGCACACTTGAGTAACATTGTTAGATCACTAATAATACTTAACTTTGAACCCTTTGTCAATATCAAAACAAGATTCTATATGGTGCTTCCTACACCAACACATTCTTCATGTGTCCCTCTTGGTGGCAGTTGTAGCAGATAATGTCTTTTGCCTTCCTCTTACTCTTGGATCCTTTCCTAACATAAGACTTGTTAGAAAAACTTATAAATGCCCTACGCATCTTTCTTACCATGAAGGCCTCTTGGTCACTATCCATAGAGGCACTAGACTCCTCTGATTCGGATGAAGAGGAGTAGACCACCTTCTTCTTCTTCTTCTTCTTCTTCTTCTCCTTTTCTGCAACGAAAGTTATACCTTTCTCTTTGGAAAAAACATTAGCTTGCTCATGCAATTCAAACCCACAAAATAGATCATCTAACTTGACTATTGAAAGATCCCTTAACACTTTGTAGGGATCAACCATTGATGCCCACAAGGTTGTTCTCGGGAAGGATTGTAGAACGTACCTTATGAGATCTCAATTTTCAACTTTCTCTCCAATCACATGGAGTTCGTTGATGATCTCCTTTACCCTTCCATGTAATTGACTCACGGTCTCGTTGGTCTTCATGGATAGTGATTGGAGTTGGGCAACGAGTAGATCCTTCTTTGCCCGTCTTGACTCGTTGGACCCTTCATTGAGTTCAACGAGTTTCTCCCATAATTCTTTGGCGCTCTTGAACGACCCCACTTTGTTGAGTTGCTCCTTTGAGAGCCCGCATTGAAGTGTGGTGGTGGCCTTGGCATTTGTTTGCGCCTTCTTCATAACTTCCTTCGACCATGTTCTCATAGGTAGTGACTCTCCTCTTTTGTCGACGGGTGCATCAAATCCATCTACAACACTTATCCAGTTTTCAATATCATTCATCAAGTAGTATTGCATTCTACCTTTCCAGTAGGCAAAGTCGTTCCAATCGAAGAATGGAGGCCGTGCAGTGTTGTAACCCTCTTGAAACGTCATTTTCTTTACTCTGGTCGACGGTGAGTTCTCCCGAAGCGAACCGGCTCTGATACCAATTGATAGATCACGTGCGTTACTAGAGGGGGGTGAATAGTACTTTTTCAAGTTCTCTACAAAATTGTTAGCGCAATACAAAAGAAATAATGAAAGACAAAAATAACAATGCTAACAAGAGGATTTACTTGGTATCCACCCCGAAGGATGACTAATCCAAGGACCCACACGGGTACTCCACCTCCACTATGAAAAGTCTCCTTCAAGGTGGAGAAACTTTTACAAAAGCGTCTTCTTCCTCATTACAAGATTCGATGAACAACGAGAAGAAGATTTGAAGACTAGTCGAACGAACAGCACTTCGTTATAATAAAAAATCGTACCGTTCACGTGCGGAAAAGTCCCCTTTTTATAACAGAACAGGACAACTTCGCAAGCTGTCCAGCCCCGCACCAGTCGACTGCCCCTGGGGCAGTCGACTGGCCTAGCATTAATTGCTATCCAACGACTAGTTTTCGAGGTGACCAGTCGACTGCCCCTGGGGCAGTCGATTGGGGGGGCAGTCGACTGGTCCGAGGCTGAAAACTTTCTGTGAGTTTTCGCAATCAACTGCCTTTGGCCAGTCGACTGCCCAGCCTCTCCACTCACTTACAGCCACTCTGAACACTCTTCTTCACGTGTGCCTTTAGGTTTGCTCCCTTGGTTGCCCCTTGAAGTCTTCTTCCTCTGGCTATCGTCCCTCGGATGCGCACACAAGCCTTCCCTTGGCTTGCCTCCATGCCACCCTTCACGTATGCCCTTGAAGTCCACTTCCCGGCTTGCCCTTGCAGTCCACCTCCCTCGTCCCTCGGATATGTTCTCCATGTATGATTCTCCAAGTCCTGCAAACTCAATCACACATGTCAAATACAACATAACACCCTAACCTTAAACTTATTGGCACACACATCAAAACTATGATCTTCCGATATTCTTAGGCCGATTGCCTCAACAGTATCATGATCCAATGACATGGGAGAATTCCTAACCATACCTTAATATACAGGAATAGTAACATGATCCAATAACATAAGAGAATTACTAACCATACTTACATATACAGGAATAGTAACATGATCCAATAACATGAAAGAATTCCTAATCCTACCTAACCAGGATAAGGGATACAAGAAATCAGAAGAAATACCTGTCGCCTGAAGAAGTCCAATCGTGCCAAGTCCCAGACAACCACATCGAGAAAACTACTCCGAATAAATCCGACAAGACTCGTAAAACAAGTAGGCATCACAAACCTATGCTCTAATACCAAAATAAATTGGTATCAGATAGACACCGTAAATTCACAAGTCCTCAAGGTATCCGACAACCTTGCACTGATACCAAAAATAAATTGTCATGCCCCGAGACCTAGGAGCCGCTGATCCAATAGAAAATCGGACAGCACCTCCCCTGTTCGGCGAACAATTTACACATACATACAATATATATAACATCACCACACAGTTTAAATAGGCCTCAGGCCTCAAATCTAAACAGAATAACAATATATATGACAATATACTCATAAAACCAAAATACGAACTTACCTGAACTGCCAGGGGGCAGGACCGCAGCAAAACCACACACATAGTGCAACATAGGACTCAAAAGTACAATCCCATAAAGAAAGTCACATACTACAAGTCCACAATAATCCAACGCAGCGAAATAAAACCGTATATGATCCAAAAACAGAAAGTAGCATATAAAACCAAATCAGGTGTAGTTACATGCACAGGACTGGCGACTCGGACCCTCCTGGCAGATATCAACCTGAAATCAGAAAGTATGGCAATGGTGTGAGTCCAAATAAACTCAGCGGATACCCAAACAGATATGCATAGTACAGTATACTAACAATAAGAGTCTACATTGATATTGTCTCATATGAACAATAGACAAGGGTATAGACTGAAGATACTGAATGAAAGTACATACCAGAATCCATTTATCCTGCAGAGGGGTGAAATAACTCCCTATGGAACAAGTATAACACATAATCCAAAGTAAACAAGTCTCCAGTATATGCATGTCAATTAAGTGCAGAAATCAAATGCAACAAACAATGCACGATGCAAAATATGCACATGGTGCAATGATATATGTCACCCCTGACACCAGTTAGATCATCGTCCACCTGTCATAAATGAACGTCCGAGTGGGTAGAGCTATGACAACTGTATGCACCCGGCTATCACTGCTCCTGAGTGACTGAGTGGACAGGATGCTGGCGGAGGACACCCTCCTACCCCAAGCAATGGGGAAGTCTCGCTCTCATCTTCTCGTGTCTCAGGACGAGAAGGGATCCGTGGCTGCTACCACGCCCGGAATCACCCTCCAAATTGTGGTCGAACGGAGCAATACAGGGCAAATGCACACACTCTACGATAGCAACTACCCCTGAGTGGATGTGTGTGCATATCCTCATGTAACTGGCGATGAGCTCAGACTACATAGGAGCCGATGATCGTCAACATGCAACAATGAAAGGATGGTGCATGACTCGAACATATACAACACCCACCAAGTCCTCATCTAACACCTCAGTGTACTAGGTATAGGTCTGAATCCTATATATATCATGGGATATAAGTAACCAACTAGGTATACTGACAAAATAACCAATGATCCATCAATGTCGAATGCAAGGGAACATATCACTACATCTATGCACATATATACACATATAACGACTATTGAGACTGTATGAATATAAAAGGGAGATAACCTCAAGGATAAGCAACAGATATCAAGTACAGGTATACTAAGGCAGATATAACATATAAACTTACTGTTATCTATAACAAATCATTCATAGCAATATGATAATATCTAAAAAGATAAGCCAAAGGTATCCGCCTCCAATGGAAGAATCTCGTATCAAATGAGAACCTCCCATCCAGAAGTCTGAGAGCAATCAGTGTCTGTATCAAAGGATATAGTTTTAGCTATCATAACAAATGATAACTAACCACACATAACTATACCCCTAATAGACTATTCTAAAGTAATGATCACTAATTAACTGTAATCAGTGATTAGTTCTGAATCCAACTCTTGATTCATTTTATGTTTAACCCCAAGCATAACCCAAATCATCACCTCTCCATCACAGTGGAATATAATCCTTAGCAACCCTTAACCAAATCATGATTATGTTAGAATAGGTATCCAAAATCCAAAGTATACACAGCAACCTCCATTTAGGTTTAACTTCACAATCCAAATGAAACTCGGCTCACAAAACTACCTCGCCTATTCCAACTGATCCAACAGGGCATCAGTTCAATAACTCCAAGCTACCATCCAACTCTAAATTGAATCTCCATCAAGAAACTGAGACTAGATTCAAAACACTAGTTTATTCTTATTGATCTAAGTTAAACTAACATCAAATTATCCAAGATACATCCCAAATCGAGACTCACAGTAACATTCACAAAACAAGGCTTACCATTCAAGCTAACTAAACTAAGTGGTTCTCCATTGTCACACGACAAGTATCAAAACCACAATCAACACTAAAACTTCAAGCACTCATGGCCTTAGCATCTAATCCCAATTGAAGTTCAAAAATCCACAAAAACCCACTTCTACAAATCTGCTAATGGCAGGGACAAAAATCTCACAAATCTGTCCACACACTTCACAAACACCACATCACAGCAAAACCAACACGAACTCAGAAACTCAAATCGATCCAACAAAGATCAAAACCTAATCCCACCTACACTAATTTCCTCGACAAAATAAAACAACAATAGAACAATCTGAATTGAAAACATAAGCCCTATCTAGAAACTACATCAATCAAGAACGTGCCAAAATCTCAACTCGCGTTAGGGAATCAAAAAGTTGCGACCTAGGTTGATTAGGCACAGCGATCTAACAGGAAAAGCAACATATGAAGAAACGTAGCTTACCTTCTCACGACCCAAGAAGGTGATGACGAAATCATGAGAGAGGTCGCGGTTGCAGTCGTCCTCCAATGGATCAGAGCTAGGGCATTAGAGACGACTAATGGCGGCTCGACTCGGGAAAGCAGAAGGGTGGCGACTCTCAGAAAATCTGCAATCGGGCGGCCGATGGTCGGGTGTTGTGGTGATCGGCAAGAGGCAAGGGGATGAGATGGCTTGAGCGACAGGAGAAGAGAAGAAGGCGTCGGGGAAATCAGCTACGGGTTAGGGCACACGACGTAGGGGAGGAAGAGAGGATCGGCCATCGCAGGCGAATGAAGAGGAGGAATCGGGGAGTTTAGCGGCTGCTAGGTCACGCGAAGGAGAATGGAAAAAACTTATAAGGGGGGATCTTTTGTGGAAAAGTCCCTCTACTTTTTGTAATTCAACCCCTACCCTTAGGGTAAGGGTTTTAGCCCCTAGGATTAGATAGTTTATCCTCTTAACCCCTAAGCTTTAGCCAAACTCAAACTAGTCCTCAAATATTTAGATATATTTTTAGTTTAGACCTTTAGGATTAAATACCAAGCAATTTAACACTTCATAGTTTAAGAATTCACCTTAAACCTTTTTCCCTAATTCGATAAACCCTAATTTTTCATATAAATTTCCTGAAAAATTATTCTATCGGTTTCTGACTTACCGGATTTAACAAATAGTATCAACACGAACACATCTTGTTCGTCACACGAACTCGATCTCGAAGAGGAACCACCTTCGAGGAGCTAGCCACACAAGGTGGTTCGGTCACAAGGAGGAAGAAGGGGAAATGGAGGATTTCGTCCAAGAGCGAGAAGAGAAGGAGAGATTGATTCATTCAAAAATGAAAATGACTTTTATATTCATCCAATGAATATGAAAAGTTTTTGCCTCTTTGTCTACTATTTGTTTAATGCTCATAAACCTCAATGAATATCAAAGACTCTTGGTATCCTTTTGGCTTTTCATATTCTATTCATCCAATGAATCATGTCTTTTGGTATTCCTCTTTAATAATGATTGACTAAATATTTTAATAATTATTAACTCATCTTAGGTAGTTGAGTCTAATCTAAATAAGTCTAACTTGGATCAGATTCAATTCCATAATCCAATTAGATTCATTTGAGTCTAATTCAATTGATCCAATTTCGGATCACATTTTTCTTATACTAGAATCAACATATCTCCGAAACACCGTATTCATTATGTGTGACCTAATAGGTTCTCGTAACATTGACAATATATCTAAACCGCTTTAGATACATAAGTAATGAGTCACATCTAGCAATACATCATTGTTACCCAAGTGATGAGAAATTCAAATCCGACTTAACCTTTCTGTGTCTATTATAATGTAACGACCCGGAAAATTCTCTTAATATTTCCTTAAAATATTAAGCATGTTTAGATAATTTTCCGAGGAACCTAGAAATATTAATGCGAACTTTGGCCTAGAAAATCCATGTTTTCTCATTTAAATTGGGAAAAAGGGCACTAATGGGCCTTATATGGGCTTTTTAGTACCAAAATTATTGATGGATTTTAGGTAAAATTTATATAAATATAAAGGATTTTAATAGGAAATATTAAAATAATTATGGGGGAATTTTTAGAGGATTTTCGGAATTTTGGGGAAATAAAAAGAAAAATAAAATAGAATAAGTGGGAAAAAATTGTGCATCTACCAAGGATTGAACATTGGACCTCTTGTACAATCATGTATGCTTTAACCAACTTACCTAGCAAGTGAATGTTATGAGGGAATGAAGTGGATATTGGTTAAGGTTTAGAAGAAGATGAAGGGTCATGAAGAAACTCTTCATTTACCTCCTTGATGGGTTATAAAGAGGGGGGTTTGGGAGTTACCTTTTCTTTCCATTACTTTGCATTCTCTTCCTCCTCCTTCCCTCATCCTAGCCGAACACCAAAGGAGGAGTCTCCCTTGGATAAACTCCACAAGAAGGTCTTATCTCCAAGATCTAAGAGTTTTCCAAGGATACAAGGACAAGGGTGTTCAAGGGTCCAAAGATCTTACCATTTTCTTCTCTTCCAAGGTTCGAAAAATCAAGAAACCCAAGGTAAGACTCCCTCACCTGTGGTATAATAGTTCCCTATGATTTTTATGATTTTTAGTATGATATAGTGGTTGGTTTTCGAATTTGATGTTGAAAGGAAGGAAAACCAAGACCCTCATGCTTAAGGGTTTCGGCCACCATGATTTTTAGGTCTATAAATATGCTAAAAATCTGTATAATGTTATTTAATGTTCCCTTATAATGTTTAGAGTTAAGTATAATTTTTGGGAATTTTTGGAGTACCCTAAGACACCTTAAGGTTTCGGCCAACATGAAAGGAATAGAGTCAACACCCTAGAAACCCTATGGTTTTGGCCATCATGTTTTAGGGTCCATAATGATGCTAAAAATCTGTATAATGTTATTTAATGTTCCCTTATGATGTTTAGAGATTAATTATAATTTTTGGGAATTTTTGGGGTACCCTAGGATACCCTAGGGTTTCGGCCAACATGAAGGACCCATGTGTAGGGTTGGGTTTAAGACCTCAAGCATATGTTTTATGTTTTATCACGATATAAGAGAGATGGAGGGTGTCTATGTGAATGATTCACATGGCCTAGAGACCTTATAGGTTTCATCCAAGAACCCTAATAGGGTGGGAAGTTAGGGCTTATTTCAAGTAAGGGTCCCAATGGCCCTATGGTAAGGTATGGTTGGGGTTTAAGCAATTGATTTGGGGTTTTTATTGGAAAATTTTCCATGCCCCCATGGCCTTGAAGTTTCGGCCAAGAGCAAGAGTTGGGTCAAAGGATTAGGGTTGGCCTTAAGTATGGGATTAAATGTTCCCTATGGCCTAGTATGTATGTATGGGATGTTAGTTGGGAGGTTATGTGAAGTTTCATGGACCTAGGGTTCCTTGGGGACTTTCGGCCAAGGACATAACCTAGGGCTAGGATTGGGTTAAATCTCCAAAGATGCTTAACTAAACCCTTAGTTTGTATGCCATGAATTATATGTTAAGTTATAGATGTTTAGACATGTGCCATGATTTGTGAATAATATGTAAGTATGCCATGTCTTATGAATGATATGCCATGTTTATGAATGATATGTCATGTTTATGAATGATATACCATGTTTATGAAGGATATGCCATGTTTTATGAATAAGATGTAAGTATGCCATGTCTTATGAATGAGGTTAAAGTACATGCCTTTAGGGCATAACGATGATGTTAAGTATGATGAATGAATGATGATGAATGACAAGTATGATGAATGAATGATGATGAATGGAAAGCATGTGAAAGCATTATATTTTATTTTATGGGCTTGTACCGGACCTAAGTAAGGTCCACGGTTCTGGACTACCGATGATGCTGTCCACGGTTCGGGACTACGGATGATGCTGTCCTTACGGTTCGGGACTACCGATGAAGCTGTCCTTACCCTAGTAGGTCGAGATTAGCTACCTCGTATTTACTTAGGGATGCGCGCATATGATGAATGAATTTGGTACAAGCCAGGGCCAAATGAATGTTATGATATTTTAAAAGCATGTTTTTAAAGATTAAGCATCTATATATATATATATATATGCAATTGCCACATGCATCCATCCATGTTATGCATTATATTTATGATAAGAATATTATGCAAAGTAAGTTTATGCAAGGTATGTTTATGCAAATGATTTCGTTTATGTTTCGTGTTAATATATGATGCCATGATTTGATTGTGTTCATGCTAGTCTAGAATGCCATGATTTACTTACGTTTATGCTAGTTTAGGATGCCATGATTATTTGTGTACATGCTAGTTAGGATGCCATGATTTAACTAGTTTTATGCCATGATTTATTTATGTACATGCGAGTTTAGGATGCCATGATTTAACTAGTTTTATGTTAAGTTAGAATGCCATGTTTTATCTATGTTCATGCTAGTTTAGGATGCCATGATTTAATTATATTTATGCTAAGTTAGAATGCCATGATTTAACTAGTTTTATATGATGCCATGACTTAAGTATGTTAAGCTGATTTAGGACGCCATGATTTTTATTTAGGTTCATGGCATGCTAAGAATGTTTATGAGATTTTGTGTATTATGTCTATGTTTACGCCCAGCACTATGCCATGCTATGAATGTTTACGAGGTTTATGTCTATGCTAAGTATCGTGTCATGCCATGAATGTTCTTATGGATATGATTATGTCATGCTATGAATGTAATGAAGTTATGCTTATGTCATGACGAAGGTGTGCTAAGTGATGAAAAGGCTTATGTTCTAAGTAAAGCACTAAGTATGCTAATGTCTTATATGCTCATGAATGAATGATGAATGGTTTTAATGAGTAGGAAAGAGTCTTACTAAGCCTGTGTGCTTATAGTCTTGTTGTCTTATACCGCAGATCATGCAAAAGGACAGTGAGGAAGCAGTGGGAGGACATCAAAGAATGTGTGTGATAGTGACTTGGCCAAGGAGCAATATGGTTGCTCGTCTTATTATAGAACTTTATCTTTATTATTAGGTGCTTGAGTATGACTCTATGACATGATGCTAAGTATGACATGATGCTACGAATGACATGATGCTAAGTATGATATGATGCTAAGTATAAAGTTACTATGCTAAGTTCCTATGTTATGATGCTAGCAATGGTAGTAAGGGCATGTAGGAGTAAGTTAAAGGTTTCCGCTGCATTATGATGTCTACATGTCCTAGGTATGTTAACGTAACGCCGCTTTAGGAAAAAAAAAAAGCGGGCGTTATAGGTTGGTTTCAGAGCAGTAACCATCTCACTACACACACATCAAGCCCTCTTCCTGCCGCTTCCAAGTAAGTACCTCTTTACATATCTTATAGTAGTAAGCACTTCTAGGACGTTTTATGATTCTAGAATATGCAAGAATGAATGATACCTTATGATAGATGATGGAAAGTATTTGCATATTTTACTTGCAAGATATGCACATATGTACATATGAACGATATTGTTTCTATTGTTTATTTATGAAGATCAAATAATTTAGAATTTAGTATGGGGGTAGGAATAGCAATAACTCATATTATCCATACTTGACTTTTATGAAGGGAAGTATGACTAGAAGACAGAGTAATAGAATTAATGAGACTACTTCATCGGCCGACCTGATGCTCAATATACCTTATATTATAACTTATCTTAAGTCACATCATAAGACAATCATGTATAAGTATTCTGCCTTATACATTAGGTCTAAGTTAGTCATAATACAATTAGTCATAAGTGTGACTCAACCTTATGTTCATAAACATGGTATTAACTAGCACCATCATAATATTAGTAAGTAAGGCGAACCTAGTATTAACATAATGTTATATAACCTGTACATTATATGAGTTACCCATCACATAATATAATTATATTATATTATATAAAGCAAATGATAATAAAATGAGTGTGTGTACTAATATAAGATTATTATAAATATAACTATACAAATTCCTTACCATATAAGTATTGTCATAATTCACCTATAATATAGGTTTTAATATGAGCCTACATACAGGTTGACATGTATCATCTCAACTTATAAGTTATCACCTATACATATTATTCCATAAGCAAAAGTATAAGGTATTATACCTATAATTTATATGATAAATAACTATAATTTATGACATTATGTATAACCTATAATATAGTCTCGTGTAGGGAATTATATGATAGCCTACATACATAAGATTATAATACTCTCACCTATGTTAGCGGATAGTATTAGTTCCATTATACTAACACTAATATAAGTAATGGTATAAGTCATACGGTATAACCTAAAATGATACGCATAGGGTAGTGTCCTAATTATATTAACACTTATTATAGATTATGGCTCCACTATATTTTCATACTAATTATAAATGTTAGAATTATCAACGTATGTTTCACTATTATCCTATATATAATATATAAGATTACCTTAAGTTATTTTATGGTAATACAATAAATATGATCTCACTTATAATATAATAACCATTAACTAATATAATTCATAGCTCATGTTGTGAACTAATATTTCGAAAGCATACTATTATTAGGTTTACCCATAATTATAATAACTATATAATTATGATATATGCATATAATTACATCATAAGGCTATTAACGACACTAGCTCAAAAAAAATATATGCTAAGGAGATAATCAGACCTTATGGAATTCCCAATACCATCATCTCAAATAGGGATGGTCGCTTCACCTCACATATTTGGGGAGTGCGTCCAGAAGTCTCTCGGTACTAAACTACGATTCATCACTGCTTGTCACCCTTAGACAGACGGGCAACCTGAACGGGTGAATCAAGTACTAGAGGATATGTTACAAGCCTGTGCCCTGGACTTCAAAGGGAGTTGGTGCCAATATCTATGCTTAGCGGAATTCGCGTACAATAATAGCTACCAAGCTACTATTGGAATGACACCTTATGAAGCGTTGTATGGGAGGAGATGTAGGTCTCCGATCTGTTGGTATGAGGGTGGTGAAAAGAAGGAGATGGGGCTCACAACGGATGTCATAGACAGCACCACCCGAGCTATACAGAATATCCGACAACGGATAGAAACTGCTCAGAGCCGGCAGAAGAGTTATGCCGATGTTCGGCGCAGACCACTGGAGTTTAATGTTGGAGATTGGGTGTTTCTGAAAGTGGCTCCTATGAAAGGGGTGACAAGATTCGGGAGGAAAGGAAAGCTAAGTCTACGTTATGTGGGGCCGTACCTGATTCTGAAAAGAGTTGGTAAGGTGGCATACGAGCTGGAGCTACCTTCAGAGATGTCGGCTATCCATAACGTATTCCATGTGTCCCTGCTTAAAAAGTGTATCCCAAATATGGACCGAGTGATCGAGCCGCAGACAGTGCAAGTACAAGAGGACCTAAGTTATGAGAGCAGACCCATTCAGATTTTGGATGAGGAGGTCAAGAAGCTGAGGAGTAAGGAGGTACCTTTAGTCAAGGTCTTATGGCAAAGCCAGCGGTTCAAGGAAGCGACTTGGGAACGCGAGGACGAGATGAGGCGCAAGTACCCGGAGTTGTTCTAAGTTCGAGGACGAACTTTCACGAGGTATGGGGGATTGTAACGACCCGGAAAATTCTCTTAATATTTCCTTAAAATATTAACCATGTTTAGATAATTTTCCGAGGAACCTAGAAATATTAATGCGAACTTTGGCCTAGAAAATCCATGTTTTCTCATTTAAATTGGGAAAAAGGGCACTAATGGGCCTTATATGGGCTTTTTAGTACCAAAATTATTGATGGATTTTAGGTAAAAATTTATATAAATATAAAGGATTTTAATAGGAAATATTAAAATAATTATGGGGGAATTTTTAGAGGATTTTTGGAATTTTGGGGAAATAAAAAGAAAAATAAAATAGAATAAGTGGGAAAAAATTATGCATCTACCAAGGATTGAACCTTGGACCTCTTGTACAATCATGTATGCTTTAACCAACTTACCTAGCAAGTGGATGTTATGAGGGAATGAAGTGGATATTGGTTAAGGTTTAGAAGAAGATGAAGGGTCATGGAGAAACTCTTCATTTACCTCCTTGATGGGTTATAAAGAGGGGGGTTTGGGAGTTACCTTTTCTTTCCATTACTTTGCATTCTCTTCCTCCTCCTTCCCTCATCCTAGCCGAACACCAAAGGAGGAGTCTCCCTTGGATAAACTCCACAAGAAGGTCTTATCTCCAAGATCTAAGAGTTTTCCAAGGATACAAGGACAAGGGTGTTCAAGGGTCCAAAGATCTTACCATTTTCTTCTCTTCCAAGGTTCGAAAAATCAAGAAACCCAAGGTAAGACTCCCTCACCTGTGGTATAATAGTTCCCTATGATTTTTATGATTTTTAGTATGATATAGTGGTTGGTTTTCGAATTTGATGTTGAAAGGAAGGAAAACCAAGACCCTCATGCTTAAGGGTTTCGGCCACCATGATTTTTAGGTCTATAAATATGCTAAAAATCTGTATAATGTTATTTAATGTTCCCTTATGATGTTTAGAGGTTAAGTATAATTTTTGGGAATTTTTGGAGTACCCTAAGACACCTTAAGGTTTCGGCCAACATGAAAGAATAGAGTCAACACCCTAGAAACCCTATGGTTTCGGCCATCATGTTTTAGGGTCCATAATGATGCTAAAAATCTGTATAATGTTAGTTAATGTTCCCTTATGATGTTTAGAGGTTAAGTATAATTTTTGGGAATTTTTGGGGTACCCTAGGATACCCTAGGGTTTCGGCCAACATGAAGGACCCATGTGTAGGGTTGGGTTTAAGACCTCAAGCATATGTTTTATGTTTTATCACGATATAAGAGAGATGGAGGGTGTCTATGTGAATGATTCACATGGCCTAGAGACCTTATAGGTTTCGGCCAAGAACCCTAATAGGGTGGGAAGTTAGGGCTTATTTCAAGTAAGGGTCCCAATGGCCCTATGGTAAGGTATGGTTGGGGTTTAAGCAATTGATTTGGGGTTTTTATTGGAAATTTTTCCATGCCCCCATGGCCTTGAAGTTTCGGCCAAGAGCAAGAGTTGGGTCAAAGGATTAGGGTTGGCCTTAAGTATGGGATTAAATGTTCCCTATGGCCTAGTATGTATGTATGGGATGTTAGTTGGGAGGTTATGTGAAGTTTCATGGACCTAGGGTTCCTTGGGGACTTTCGGCCAAGGACATAACCTAGGGCTAGGATTGGGTTAAATCTCCAAAGATGCTTAACTAAACCCTTAGTTTGTATGTCATGAATTATATGTTAAGTCATAGATGTTTAGACATGTGCCATGATTTGTGAATAATATGTAAGTATGCCATGTTTATGAATGATATGCCATGTTTATGAAGGATATGCCATGTTTTATGAATATGATGTAAGTATGCCATGTCTTATGAATGAGGTTAAAGTACATGCCTTTAGGGCATAACGATGATGTTAAGTATGATGAATGAATGATGATGAATGACAAGTATGATGAATGAATGATGATGAATGACAAGTATGATGAATGAATGATGATGAATGGAAAGCATGTGAAAGCATTATATTTTATTTTATGGGCTTGTACCGGACCTAAGTAAGGTCCACGGTTCTGGACTACCGATGATGCTGTCCACGGTTCGGGACTACCGATGATGCTGTCCTTACGGTTCGGGACTACCGATGAAGCTGTCCTTACCCTAGTAGGTCAAGATTAGCTACCTCGTATTTACTTAGGGATGCACGCATATGATGAATGAATGTGGTACAAGTCAGGGCCCAATGAATGTTATGATATTTTAAAAGCATGTTTTTAAAAATTAAGCATCTATATATATATTATATATATATATATATATATTTATATATATATATTATATATATATATTCAATTGCCACATGCATCCATCCATGTTATGCATTATATTTATGATAAGAATATTATGCAAAGTAAGTTTATGCAAGGTATGTTTATGCAAATGATTTCGTTTATATTTCATGTTAATATATGATGCCATGATTTGATTATGTTCATGCTAGTCTAGAATGCCATGATTTACTTACGTTTATGCTAGTTTAGGATGCCATGATTATTTGTGTACATGCTAGTTAGGATGCCATGATTTAACTAGTTTTATGCCATGATTTATTTATGTACATGCGAGTTTAGGATGCCATGATTTGATTATATTTATGCTAAGTTAGAATGCCATGATTTAACTAGTTTTATATGATGCCATGACTTAAGTATGTTAAGCTGATTTAGGACGCCATGATTTTTATTTAGGTTCATGTCATGCTAAGAATGTTTATGAGATTTTGTGTATTATGTCTATGTTTACGCCCAGCACTATGCCATGCTATGAATGTTACGAGGTTTATGTCTATGCTAAGTATCGTGTCATGCCATGAATGTTCTTATGGATATGATTATGCCATGCTATGAATGTAATGAAGTTATGCTTATGTCATGACGAAGGTGTGCTAAGTGATGAAAAGACTTATGTTCTAAGTAAAGCACTAAGTATGCTAATGTCTTATATGCTCATGAATGAATGATGAATGGTTTTAGTGAGTAGGAAAGAGTCTTACTAAGCCTGTGTGCTTATAGTCTTGTTGTCTTATACCGCAGATCATGCAAAAGGACAGTAAGGAAGCAGCGGGAGGGCATCAAAGAATGTGTGTGATAGTGACTTGGCCAAGGAGCAATATGGTTGCTCGTCTTATGATAGAACTTTATCTTTATTATTAGGTGCTTGAGTATGACTCTATGACATGATGCTAAGTATGACATGATGCTACGAATGACATGATGCTAAGTATGATATGATGCTAAGTATAAAGTTACTATGCTAAGTTCCTATGTTATGATGCTAGCAATGGTAGTAAGGGCATGTAGGAGTAAGTTAAAGGTTTCCACTGCATTATGATGTCTACATGTCCTAGGTATGTTAACGTAACGCCGCTTTAGGAAAAAAAAAAGTGTGCGTTACATATAATACATGACTTTTCCTCTATCCTCAATATCTAGATTGATCAATGAGGCATAGACCATGTCTTACTCTTATCAATCTTTGTATTTCTTGATCCCCAAGTAGACTTACTTAAGCAAATGAACTCAATATCTCATATTAACTCATTTGAGCATGACAATGTGTTTTAGTAGTCATAATCGATCAAGGGACCCATAGATATCACTATCGTCATATGAGAGGGATAAAGCACATCTACATCACTCACATCCTTTCGGATAATTCGTCGTATACCTAGTGATCAACTTTATAGTCTACCCTGTTACATGTGACATTTGACAATATCAAAGTATACAACTCCTTATGTAGGGAACCGTAATGACTTCAAGTCTAATGAATATTCATACCAATAGCCACTATAAGAAAGTTTATTACAATCATATAACGATTCATGAAACTTTCTCATGGCGGGTCAATTCAGTATATATTTTTTAATATACACCCAAGTGTCAACTTGATATCCTATATTCATGACTTATGAGATCAAGTTATCAATTGACCTACATGCTAATCTCAACACATTAATATTATCCTTGAATATTAATACTTGACTAGGAAGAGTTAAGAGTAGTATTCTGTACATCATCTCAATATCAACTAATTAATATGATATATATTAGAACCTACTATCCAAGGACATTATTGTACTTATTGATTTGGCATAAATATGAAGTAAATATAATAACCAAAACTTTGCTTTTATTAATAAAATCTGATACAAAATATTTCTTAGTCAATCATCTCGTAATTAGCTCTAGGGCTAACACTAACAACTAGGCAATAAATGACAGCAGTATATGCTTATCATGAGTGATTTGGCCATTTATTACATGCACCTAGAATCCCCGACAAAGATCTCTCTTTAAGAGGCATCCAGCTATTTCCTCCTCCCTTTTACCCTACACCATGACAGCCTCCTACCTATCATCAGGCACTATGATTTCATTAGGACAATGAGATGTCCAAGTCTAGGGGGATTTTTTTACATATGTACATATTTGTTTCTTGCATTCTATTTCTGGTCTTCATATCCTACATTTTTAGTTTAGTTTTATTTCCAATTATATTTTTAGTTTTTGTCTCGTTTAGTTTAGTGTTCATGTTAATTGTGTTGCATCAATAATATTGTTATTGATGACTTGTTCTTAACCAAAAATTCTAGCATGCTTATTTTAGACTCATCGTATTGTGACCATAGTGCTAGTGTATTTAGTGGACTTCTATTCTCTATTTGTAATAGCATGAAATGAACATTATTATCATATTGAATATTTGTATGATGACCTAGTCTTAGATCTCTATTCACATTGTCGACTTTAGATAATAGATAACTATGAAAATAGTCATGAATCATGCATTAGTATTTGTAATCCCATGGTGATTTTTTAAACTTCATTTTGGTTATTAGATGAGCTCGAATCATGCAACCTCATTAGGAAAAATCTTAATCCCTATATTTGCATTCATTTGTATATATGCATTTGTGTTAGTACTACACTTTAAAACACCAAAAAAAGGAAGAGATCAATAAAGGGATAAAAAAATAGTTTTGTAAGTGGAAATCGACAATTCACCACTTTGAGACCGAGTTAGGCTACTATGGAAATGAATGTCGAGTTTCTCTTGATTCTGAGCTCGCCTTTGAGACCTTAGATAGTTTGAGAAATATGAATCAAGCGTGTGGCAAATAAGTGTATCACCGGGAGCACAAGGAAAGTAGAAAATGAGGACTTGACTAGGCTTATTGATTGAAATTTGATAAACTTAGGCCACTCATCGCACTGAGCACGGTGAACTATTATTTAGGCCTCACACAAATAACTTTATTATCATGCTTATAAATGAAACTATTTTATAGAGTTAGATTAATTCACCAAGGATTATGATGCACCATACCTACACGTGAGTTTGATTGCAGGTTTTTGCTTGAGGGCAAGCAAATGTTTAAGTTTGGGGGTGTGATGTGCGTAGATTGTATATGTTTTTAGGTACCTTTTGATGCACATTCATATGCTCGCATCTATTTCTATCATTTATTAGCATAATTACCCTACTTTGTATGAGATCTACACTTTCTTTGTTTCTATAATAGGACACAATATGGAGTCATTTTATAGCAAAAATGCATACCAGAAGGAAAATCCAGTAAGGCACATGGCCCAGCGAGCCCAGAGGCATGATCGTGTCTCATCTAAAGCTTCTAGGAACTCTACGCTAAACTCCACATGGGTAGGTCATGCCTCTTTGCCAAAGAACCTAGGGGTGGGTCATGCCATTTCGGCACAGTTGTACTTCTCTTTGATGTAAATAAAATGGGTGGTTATGCCAAATTAGCATGGTCATGCATCCCCCGTGTCACTTGGTCTAATGTCAGGCAGTGCTAATTTGGCATGGTCGTGACATTTGCCTTAGTCTTCACACCTAACACAAGGCATAGTCATGCCATCTGGTCGTGTTCCTCCCCTTCCCCTTTTCAAGGGGAGGAGGTTCTTCCCTTGAGGGAGACCCAAGTGGGCAAGATCCACCATCATCCCAATGACTAAGTGACAGTTTGAAGCTGGATTCAGCATCACGTCCACCTTCACAGCACGAATTGAATATCATCAACAACAGATCTTCAAATTGGGCTACGTCTCCTTCCCTATCTTGTAGATTGGGTGATTCTTGCCTATTTTTATTATCTATGATGTCTCTTCCATTGAAAATGGAGTAGATCTCCATACTCTAGGATGTAGGAAATAATTGTAGTGTATTGTTTGATATAAACACTTTAGATTGGATATTTCCTATTCTATGACATGTTTATGCTTTGTTTGTGTTTGATTGAATATGTGTGTGGGATTGGATTACATGTATGTGTAGTTTAATTGAACTATTATATAGATTGTATGTGTGTGGGATATGAAATTTCGTTGTAGAAGGTGTGAATGACCAACCATCTCTCAAGCTCATGATGTGTGCATTGTTGAAGAAGGTTTTTATAGCGATCACAGGACTCAAACAAAGACTCCCCATCTTTCTACATAAAGTTTATAATTAAGTGTCTCATGTCGGCAGTCTTGCATAGCAGATAGAACTTACTTAGGAACCTCAGCTTGCACTAGTCCCACGTGGAGATGCATTCTGGAGGTAGTGATAAAGTCACAGTTTGGCTTTGTCTTTTAATGAATATGGGAACAACATGAGTCGTATGACATCCACAAAAGCTCCATTCTATTTGAGCGTACAATAATTTTTCAAACAATCCTCAATATGTAGATTTAGGTCCTCCATTGGTACTCCTCTAAATTAGCATTGTTAAATCATACATATCAGAGTCGGTTTGAGTTTAAAGTTGTTGGCCTCTATAGTACGCCAAGCAATATTTGATCTGAAGCCCTTCACACCGGCTGAAGCATACTCACCAAGAGGCTTGTGATTGTTTCCCCCATGTAGGTTGGGATGTCCTGATTCTGATTGCCCTCTACTGTTTGTTGAATTCTTAGCCTTTGATGGTACATTTGATCAATTTCTGAGTCAAAGGCAACCATTCTTCTTCCCTTGTGGCCCTATGCATAAATTAAAATAGTTCCCCTGAAAAAGAAAGGAAAAAGAATAGAGCAAGATAGTCTCAAGTAAATGCAAAGTAAAAAAAATAGTAGTTTAATCCAATCAGTCTAAAATTAACTAATATTAATCTAAACTAATCCCCAACAACAGCGCCATAAACTTATTGTGGTATTTTTACAAGTGCATAGAATGTCGTCAAGTATACAAAGATCAAATCCATAGGGATTGGTGACTAAATACTAGCCTACAAATCAGACTTAATTGTCCAGACCAAATTAGACGTTATGAGTGTCATGAATGCGAAAATTTATATCTAAAGTGGGGGAGAGAGAGGGGGTGCGGGGGGAGAGGGGAGAGAGAGAGTATGCTAGACCACGAAGGCAATAGAAGTAAGAAAAGATCCAACAGAAGATAGAAAAAAGACAATAAAGATGCAGTAGAAAAAGGCAAATAGTAAGAAGGTATTTGAAGAAGGCAAACAGCCAGTCAGAAAAAGCAATTCTATGACTTCGATTTTACTTTTATGCTAGTAAACACTTGATCTAGGTTTGAATTCTCGTCCTCTATATTCGCTTGTGTAGGTAGACCATCCTATGTAACCGGTGTGAACTTTTGGTATTACATCGGCGTACCAACCCTAATCATCACCTACATTCAGAAATATTGCAACTAGAGATTGTAACCTAGGGGGGCACTGTCACAAGATCCCATGACCTCTAATCAACCAATTTTCCTACTATGTGGTTCCTCATGGCATATCGGGTTGCACTTTCATAACCGACTCGTCATGTCTCGGTTCGCTACGGGTTAAAGGATTGAGTTCTCCTTTTGGTTCATCCTCAAATCCTTGTGGGATGCGATTCTCGTGCTTTTGACATCAAGATCATGTTAACTTTGATATCATGGTATAGTTTACCTACATAAATTCCCATTGAGGATAAGAAACCTGCGTAGATTAGGTGTTTACAACCATTGGGATAAAATCAAAATCCCAAAATCACTTTATCCCTCGTTCACTTTCTCTCTCTCTCTCTCAATTGCTCTCAACCTTCTCAACTCTCTCTCGATTGCTTTCAATCCCCTCAACTCTCTAATTCTCTTAAGCTCTCTTGTGAACTCAACCACCTTCGACTTTCTACATAACCTATTTTGCAATTCCGACTAGTACTACTCGATTTACAGTCCTCGTGGGATCGATATATCTTTTATTACTTACGATATTCTGTATACTTGGTGATTGGCACGTCAAACAGGAGCTTATAAAAGTGAGTTTCAAGGTGATTTGAAGAAGTTGGTTCTTGGAGGTTTGAGTATGAAGTGTTGCTATATTTTTTCACCAACAATATTTAATTCCAAGGAACAAGAAAGGGCCTACAGCAAGATTCGTGTAAATAATTTACTTTCTTTGTATTTGATTTTCTCTCTTGTATTTGCTTGTATTGTTTATAAGAGCATCTTGTTAGAGTCTTTTTCTCATTCAAAAGGTATCTAAGAGTAGTAGTGGTAATCTAAGACTACGCGTTGGACGTAGTCATCTTGGGACGTATTGAACCAAGTAAAACCGACCAATTAATTATTTGCATTGTGTTCTCGATTTGTTTAAGTTTTCGCTGTGTATTCACTTGACGAGGATCGAAGCTATTCTTGTCTCTAACTCATACCTCTCCTAACAGAGAGGTCACTATTATAATTTTTAAAATATAATCTGTAGAATTAATAATTTTTAGAATAAATAAGCGATCATATTAATCAATTTATCTTCATTTTGTACTAATCATAGAATCACCTTTTTTTAGGTTGCGTAAGAGCTTAAGGGTACCAACAAAGAATTAATGCTTAACTTAGGACCACGTTACTCTAATTAATTATTGATGTAAAGATGCACATGCTATTCAATTGATTGTTTAACTAATCTTGGGCCAATTTATAATTTTTTTTAAAAAAGAAAATGATTGATCAAAAGTATATAGCTACATCTTCCTGTTTCTTATTTTGAAGTGTTGTTAAATCGTTATCATTTTCAATTTTTTTACTTCAAAAATTATTATCAAGGAAATCAGGTGGGTTATCGCTATCCATATGTATGCATGCATGTCAATCTTCACCAATTATAATACTTGTTTTTTAATTAATTTATTTATTTTTTGACTAACCTATATTCTATATCCATTTCAAACTTTATTAAAACTTAACGCACTATAATTTGATTGAATCCCTAATTAAAATTATAACATGGGATAAATATCAATAAAGAATATATGTGAATGTCAATATTGCCCCCAAGTGCTGGCATATAATTGGTTCATAAAAGAGAATTGTTGTCAATAAATTTAAGGTCGATTTCATTGGTCTATTCCTACTAGATGTGGAATGCCTAATATTGATTGTCTCAATCCTTCTCCATACTGTTGTTGCTGGATGAAAACTTTGTGATCTAAGATCACTTGGGAGACACTGTTGAAATGACGGTTTCAACATTGATGTCCGTGAATGTCAATATTGATAAAAACCAGTAGGCCAAATTAATATACATAATGTTTTTCGTCGCCATCCTATCGTCGACCTTTCCACATCATTAATGATCTATTTTCCCTCTTTGTTACTTGCTGTCTTCCCAAACACAAGCAACTTCTTGCAAACCTCATAATGTACAACCTTCTTTCCTACATCATCGACCTCTTTTATAGGTGCCCCGATGCCTTGGCTACCATCTTCGTAGACCTCTTCCTCTGCAAGAACACTTAAATCAATATCAGGTAGGAAAAATGTCATCTGTATGCAAGCTTTCGCTTTGCCGAGTCTTAATTGTGACACCCTAGCACGCTACATATCAACGATCAACCCATTGCCACCTTCATAGATGAAAACAAACCTAGCATACCCTATAGACTTTGAGAACTACTAGAAGAGAGCCCAACCTTTTTTCCCACATTGTTCTCTCAAGGTAGGCAATTATAAACCATCACGAACGACCGGGTAGCTGCCATTGATCATAATTGAACAAGAGTGATCCTTGGCAATTGAGACTTACATATATATAGTCATATTCTCGTTGGTAATAACTTGAGAGAATCTCACCAGGCCGAAAGCCACATAACTTTCTATGATGCATTGGTAAGATCTAGAGGAAAAAGAGGACAGATAGAAGTGGATGAAGAGGTGAAGCAATGGTAATGCTAGAGACCCACGTGGTTATAGAGTAGCAAAAGGTGTTTCGCTCGTCTCTAACGTCCCTGTCAATCACGGAGAAAGTAAATCACAGGAGTTATTGGTTCGGATGGATGCTATGACTTATATGTGGGGAGGACCAACATACTGATTTTGTCAGATTTTGATCTCAAATCTTAAGATAGTAATATTGTCCGTGTTAATCATCAGTCTATCTTGTGAGTAAAAGAGATTTATTAGAAAATAAGACTTAACCAATATTTTCTATATGACATAATAATTTCTTATTAATATGTCTTTAGAATTGGTATTTAGAATTAGTTAATTTAGAATTGATCAATTGAATAAGTCCTCATAGACATCTATATATATTGTATTCTTCATTGCACATCAATAACAAGATTTATTATTGGGTTTATATCTCGTTCTTCTTCTATCTCTTTCTTCTTCTTATATGGTATCAGAGGGATTTTTCCTTCCTCAATTTTTTTGTTCAGAGCGATTTTTGCTTCCACAGAGAATCGCCAAATTCTCTCTCTCTCAAGTTTCTCTATTTTTTTTTTAAAATCGCAGCTTTGATTTGCATCTAATTCCCTTCCCTCTATTTTGCGATTTGCGTGCACTTCTCTTGCATGAGGAAAGCTTCATTGTAGCTTTCTATTTTGCATCGAAATTTTATATTATTTGGAAGGTTATCGGTGGTCGCAAATTTATCTTCTTATATATATATATATAATGTCAGAACAGTCATCTCCGTCATCCACCACAGAAACAAATTTTACGACACAACTTTCTTCTTTGCCTCTAAATGTCATATCTTATTTACCCATCAAACTTAACAATGATAATTATATGCTTTGGAAGATGCAGTTTCTTTCACTCCTCCGTGTTCATGATCTACTTGGAGTTGTTAATGGCACTTCTCCTAAACCAGAAGTAGTCGATGCAAACTATGCTATTTGGAGCAAGAAGGATCAACTTATCATGACATGGTTAATCTCAACGATCGATGAATCTATACTTCCTATAATTGTCGGGCTTGCTAGCTCTTGCCAAATATGGGAAGCTCTTGGCCGAACCTTTGCTTCAGACTCTCAAGCACGTGTTCTTTAGCTTCGCATGCAATTGCAATCGGTACAAAGAGGAGACAAGTCTATCAATGAATATATGCAATTAATCAAGACCATTGCCAATAATTTAGCTGCGATTGGCCATCCAATTTCAGATTCAGATTTACTTATCCATGTTCTTGTAGGATTGGGACCTCAATATGATAGTTTTATTCCCAGCATAACTACTCGCATGGATCAAGTGTCACTTAATACTCTTCATGGCCTGTTATCTTCACACGAGATACTTCTACAATTTCAATCTCAAAGCGTCTCGGATACTCTCGCTCTTTCGGCACATGCACCGTACAAAATTGATAGTACTACCCATCCTCCACACGATCAAGGAAATCAGGTTGAACGAAATAGAGGTCGAGGCCGAGGACAAGGTCAAGGACGAGGACGTGGATGAGGACAAGGTCAAGGACGAGGTCGAGGTCGTTGTCAGATCTGTCTTAAGAATGGTCACTTTGCTCATCAATGTTATAAGAGATTTGATTATAATTTTATTGGAGGTCTTGCATCCTCTACTCAAGTGTCAACATCAACTTCATCATCTTATCCAGGAGCATTCTCTATTGCAAGCAATTCTTATATACTAATGGCAGATTCTTCAAACCCGGGGTGGCATCCAGACTCTGGCGCGACTCATCATGTTACACCGAATTATGATATTCTTACAGAAGCCTCCTCCTATCATGGTCCTGACACAATACAAATAGGCAACGGTTCAGGTTTGCAAATTGCTCACCTTGGTAACACATTTTTTAATTCATCTGGTCGTCTCTTTCACATGCGCAACACACTCCATGTTCCCTCTATCACTAAGAACCTACTTTCAGTTCGTCAATTTGCTCTTGATAATAATGTGTTTTTTGAATTTCACCCTCATTATTGTCTTGTGAAGGATCCCATTACCAAAATCACCCTGCTCAGAGGAGAAATTAGGGATGGTCTCTATCACCTACAACCTACATCCGCCAAAGCGCTTATTGGAGAACGTACAAATAAAGCCTCTTGGTATGCACGTCTTGGTCATCCATCCCTCTTATCGTTCAAGAAGTTATTAATCGGTTTAACTTATCGACCCGTTTGTCTTCCTCATCTCATTCTTGTGATGCATGTTTGAAAGCAAAGAGTCATAAATTACCTTTTGTTTCTTCTTCTCATATGTCTAAATTTCCTTTAGAAATAATTCATTCTGATGTTTGGGGTCCTGCTCCGGTTTTGTCCAATTAAGGTTTTCTTTACTATGTCATTTTTATTGATGATTTTAGTAGGTTTACCTGGGTTTTTCTCATGAAACAAAAATCTGATCTTTTTAATATATTTTGTCAATTTCAAAGGCACGTGGAACGTTACTTTGATCGTAAAATTCTTTCTCTCCACTCTGACTGGGGTGGAGAATATCAAGCACTTCATCGGCATCTGGACTCTTCTGGCATCCTTCATCGAGTCTCGTGTCCTCATACTCCTAAACAAAATGGCTTTGCAGAAAGGAAACATCATTATATAATTGAAACTGCATTAGCTCTTCTCAATCATGCATCAGTTTCACTTAAATTTTGGGATGGCGCGGTTCAAACTGCAGTTTATCTTATTAATCGTCTGCCTACTCCATTACTTCAACATAAATTGTTGAGGCAATCGGCCCTTAAATGATTGGAAGATCATGGTTTTGATGTGTGGGCGAATAGGTTTAAGGTTAGAGTGTTATGTTGTATTTGATATGTGTGATTGAGTTTGCAGGACTTGGAGAATCACACATGGTGGACATATCCGAGGGACAAGAGCCGAGGGAGGAGAGTTCCAAGGGCAAGCCGGGAAGTGGACTTCAAGGGCACACGTGAAGGGTGGCATGGAGGCAAGCCAAGGGAAGGCTTGCGTGCGCATCCGAGGGACGATAGCTAGAGGAAGAGGACTTCAAGGGGCGAGCCAAGGGAGCAGACCTGAAGGCACACGTGAAGGAGAAGGTCTGGAGTGGCTGGAGCTGAGCTGGGAGGCAGGGCAGTCGACTGGCCGAGAGGCAGTCGACTGCCAAAACCCACAGAAAGTTTGCGGCCTCTGACCAGTCGATTGGCCTTGGGGCAGTCGACTGGTATACCCCGAAACTAGCCATTGGCTAGCAATTAATGCTAGGCCAGTCGACTGCCCCAGAGGCAGTCGACTGGTGCGGCTGGACAGATTGCGAATCTATCCTGTTCACCTATAAAATGAGCACTTTTTGTACGTGCATGGTACGGTTCCATATAGTGTCGAAGTGTTGCTCGTCTGTAGAGTGATTCTTGCTTCCTCTCTCGTATTTCTGTATCTGTAAAGTGGAAGATCTTGCTGTAAAGGTTTCTTCACCTCAAGGAGACTTTTCGATAGTGAAAAGTGGTGCTCGCGGCATGGATCCTTGGACTAGTCACCCATCTGGGTGGATACCAAGTAAACGATAAGTGTTAGCATTGTTTGAATTTCTTTTGCATATTATTTCCGCTGCACTAACAATTCTGTAGAGATCCAAGATCCGAAAAAGTGCATTCACCCCCCCTCTGCACGCCAGAAATGATCCTTCAGTTGGTATCAGAGCCGGTACGTTTCGGAAGATATAACAGTCAACCGGAACAATTGTGATGGCGTTTCAAGAGGGATACTCCACCGCACGACCTCCGTTCTTCGACGGGAATACTTCCCTATTGGAAAGGTAGGATGCAATACTACCTCATGAATGGTATTGAAAATTGGATAAGTGTTGCAGATGGCTTTGAGGCGCCCGTCGATGAAAGAGGAGACCCAACACCGATGAGATCATGGTCGAAGGAGGTGATGAAGAGGGCGCAATCAAATGCCAAGGCCACCACCACATTGCAATGCGGGCTCTCGAAGGAGCAACTGAACAAGGTGGGGCCGTTTAAGAGCGCCAAGGAACTATAGGACAAGTTGGTGGAGTTGAACGAGGGGTCAAACGAGTCCAGAAGAGCCAAGAAAGACTTGCTAGTGACCCAACTGCAATCCCTTTCCATGAAGAGCAATGAAACCGTCAGCCAGCTACATGGAAGGGTAAAAGAAGTGATAAATGAGCTCCATGTGATTGGAGAGAAGATAGAAAACCGGGACATCGTCAGGTATGTTTTACAAGCCTTCCCGAGAACCACCTTGTGGGCATCCATGGTTGATGCATACAAGGTATCGAGGGATTTGTCAATTGTTAAATTAGACGATCTTTTCTGTGAATTTGAACTACACGAGCAAGCTAATGTCTCGGCAAAAGAGAAAGTATTGCTTTTGTTGCAGAAAAGGAGAAGAAGAGGAGGAAGGAGAAGAAGAAGGTGGTCTACTCATCTTCATCAGACTCAGAGGAGTCAAGCACCTCTATGGATAGTGATCAAGAGGCTTTTACGGTAAGAAAATTTCGTAGAGCTTTTAAAAGTTTATTTAACAAATCCTATGCTAGGAAAGGGGCCAAAGGTAAGGGTAAGGCCAAGGACATAATTTACTACAACTGCCACCAAGAGGGGCATATGAAGAACGAGTGTCCCCAATTGAAGAAAAGGGATGACAAGAAGGAAGAGAAGAAGAAGAGTGACAAGAAGAAATCAAAGGGAAAGGAGAAGGGTGTCACCAACCTCAAGGCAACTTGGGATGATCCCTCATCCTCAGAGGAAGAAGAAGAGCAAGTCTCCACTTTGCTCTTATGGCACAAGATCACTCAGACTCATCAGACGATGAACAAAGCTCAAGTAGTGAAGATGAGAGCTCCTCCACTTCATCATTAGAGTCAGAAGCTGTAGGACCGGTGCCGTCGATAGAGGGGGGGTGAATATCGACCGTGAAAACCTTTCGTGGAGAACTCGTGAAAAACTCATTCGTTCTAGACTTAGAATATTAGTAACGCAGCGGAAAATAAATAGAACGAAAAACAAGACAGTGACACGGCGGATTTTTACTTGGTTCCCGACCCCCTAGGGTCAGTACATCCAAGGCCTATGCACGGGAACGCCCGTCCACTATTGGTCTCCTTTCCGGACTTTCCGGAGGCGGAGAAACCCGACTTACAGTGCAGAATTACAAGCAATAATATGGAAATTTAAGTACAGTAATTAAAAAGCAAACCAACGAGAAAAGGTCTGAAGCTCGGCCGATCTGAACCTCCGAAGTGCTGCGCACCTCCTCCTGGAGCCTCCCGGTCGTAGAGCCTCGTTTCTAGCGCGTTGTCGTAGGTCAGAATGATCAGAACAGTGCTTGGCAGTTGTGTCTCAAGCCAAGGGGTCGAAGCCCCTTATATAGGCCTCCTGGAGGCGCCCTGGATGCTGGAGGCGCCCCGGTTGACTCGGTCAACTCTTATCCTCGCGCCTACTTCGTTGCAGGTGATAAGACTTTTGACCAGGGCACCCCGGACATCCCGGGCGCCCTCTGGAGCGCTTATCCTTTGCTTCTGGCTTCGAAACAGCGAAGCAGCCTTTTAGTACTACCTGGGGGCGCCCCCCCCCTGCTGGGGGCGCCCTGGTGCATGGGGGCGCCCCCACTGTTGGGGGCGCCCTGGTTAGGGCTTTCAGCAAGCTTCTCTATTTTCCAAGCTTGGTACCTGCAAGATATACAACCACGAAACATAGATACATATAGTAGTGGTCTTTAAGGACTTGGTTCGGACTTCGGATTTGCATGAAACCCTAGGTCGAACCGGCACGAGTTCCTATCCCCGAGAACTCGCCCTTCACCTACTCCTTTCAGGAGACGGTTACCACCCAGTCCTTCGGATGGACTTTTGCTTAGCCTCCGATTACTCCGGATCTCGAGACGCCCAAACCTTGACCCGTCTCTACTCCTGTCCTTAGTCATCGCTCAGCTAAGTTGCTTAGTCCCTCGGACCAAGCCTTCATTTCCTAGCAGTCCTTCGCCAGGTGCCTAGCAACCCTTCGCTAGGTCTTTGTTACCAAGCGGTCCTTCGCCTGGTGCCTAGCAATCCTTCGCTAGGTCTTCAATGCCAAGTAGTCCTTCACTAGGTGCCTAGCAGCCCTTCGCTAGGTCTTCTATGCCTAGTAGTCCTTCACTAGGTGCCTAGCAGCCCTTCGCTAGGTCTTAGGGTTACGATACCTAGCAGCCCTTCGCTAGGTGCCCAGCAGCCCTTCGCTGGGACTTTTCTTCAGCTAAGGTTACTTCTCTATTACTTCCCTTTGTCTATTTAGTGTATCACTGACTTAAGTATATTGTCAAACATTAAAATACTTCAAGAGGAACATCATTGATGCAACTTGCACCAACAGAAGCTTCGGTAAGTGAGGTATACCACTTACCTTCCTCTACTTTAGTGAAAATAATTTTTAGCACAAACATGGACTTAGCTAAGGCTAGAAGTAAAGTTAAGGATCTAAAAGAACAAATTGCCATGCTTAGAGTAGAAGCTACTAAACTTAAAGATTTGCATGCTAGTTCTACCTTTTCACATGTTTCACACTTTGAAAATGAAAATAGGGAATTAAGGAAACAGGTAGATGACCTCACGAAGGCCCTTAGGAAATTCCAAGTAGGATCTAGTAACCTAGATATGATCATCAACAGTCAAAGGGCTGTGTATAACAAGGCCGGGTTGGGTTATAGGCCTAAGACCAAGGAGGTAGCATTTGTGTCACTTACCGGTAGGATTGGTGCATCTAGGAGACTAGGAGCTAGGGGAACCACAAAGAAGGCATGGGTACCTAAGAGATTTCTAAATGATGATTATGGATTAAAGATATGGGTACCAAAAGAGTATGTTTTCCATGTTGTTTAGGTAAAGGTGAAGGAGGCCCCAACTATGTGGATAGTAGATAGTGGATGCTCAAGACACATGACCGGGGATGTGAGCAAGTTCACCACTATTAGCTACCTAAGAGAAGTGACGGTCTCCTTTGGGAATAGTGAAAAGTTGAGAATCATTGGTAGGGGAACAATTGAGGTATCTCCCACCATTTCCATACATAAGGTACTTTTAATCAAAGATATGAAGTTTAATTTATTAAGTGTGAGTCAATTATGTGATGCATGTTTTAGAGTTGAATTTCATGCTAGAAAATGCATCATTATACATAATGAATCAAGTGATATCATACTAGAAGGGTTTAGAGAGGCGAATTTATATTATCTTAATCTTGCCTATGCTACTAACAATGTTGTTAAGTGTCTCATGTTCAAAGAAGAAGAAGGAAGATTATGGCACCGGAGACTTGGACATGTCAACATGAGGAGCATTGCAAGAGTGGCCAAGGAAGAATTGGTGAAGGAGCTCCCAATGATCAAGTACGAGAAAAATAAGTTGTGTGATACATGCCAAGAGGGTAAGCAATCAAAAGCATCACACAAAGGTAAAACCCTAACCACTACCTCTTTTCCTTTAGAACTTTTGCACATAGATTTATTTGATTGTCATAGTACTCCCTCACTTGTGGGGAGCAAATATTGCTAGTCATAGTAGATGATTTCTCTAGATTTACATGGGTTTATTTCTTGAAACATAAGGATGATACCCTAGAGATCTTTATAGGATTTAGTAAAAGGGTAAAAAATGAAAAACATACCAAAATAAACCGAATTAGGAGTGACCATGGTGGGGAGTTCCAAAATGCTAGTTTCACACAATTTTGTGTTGAAAATGGGTACAAGCATGAGTTTTCATGCCCAAGAACTCCTCAACAAAATGGGGTAGTTGAGAGGAGAAACCGAGCCCTACAAGAGCTGCTAGGACTATGTTTAATGTATATTCTCTTCCTAGCTATTTTTGGGCCGAAGCGGTTAACACCGCTTGCTATATCCAAAACCGAGTGTTGGTACATAGGTTTTTAGGAAAAACACCCTTTGAACTATGGAATGGAAGGGTACCACAAGTCCATTATTTTAGAGTCTTTGGATGTAAAGTCTACATCTTAAACACCAAAGATGACCTAAGAAAATTTGAGTCAAAAGCTGATGAAGGAATTCTAGTAGGGTACTCATTGACTAGTAGGGGTTATAGAGTGTACAACAAGAGGACAAAAGTGATTGAGGAGTCCTCAAATGTCAAATTTGATGAAACAACTAGTACCTACCCTAGAAAGGCTTCAATTGATAAGGATATAGAAGAGGTTCAACCCCTTGCCCAAAGAACCCAAGACCTACATTTGGAGGGCAATGATCAAGGGGGTATAAGAAGTACCCTAAAGAATGAGGAAGAAGGAGTAAATGAACCCACAACCTCTAGACCCTTGAGACATCACCATGATCACCCTATTGATCAAATTGTGGGTGATGTCACTCAAGGAGTAAGGACTAGATCATACTTTAGGGATCAAACTAGTCAAATAGCTCTAATCTCCCAATTAGAACCCAAGACCATTGATGTAGCATTGGGAGATGTTGATTGGGTCTTAGCCATGCAAGAAAAGCTAAATCAATTTGAGAGAAGTGAAGTTTGAGAGTTAGTTCCTAGGCCCAATGATTGTACTATTGTAACCACTAGATGAGTCTTTAGGAACAAACTAGATGACCAAGGTAAAATCACTAGGAACAAGGCTAAATTGGTAGCTAGGGGGTTTAACCAAGTTGAGGGACTAGATTACGATGAGACTTATGCCCCCGTAGCTAGGTTAGAATCAATTAGAATTCTACTAGCCTATGTCGCTCACATGAGTTTCACACTCCACCAAATGGATGTGAAGTCAGCATTCCTTAATGGGATCATTAAGGAAGAGGTCTATGTAGAACAACCTCCCGGGTTTGAGGACCCTAACTATCCAAGACACGTGTTCAAATTAAGAAAAGCCTTATATAGATTGAAACAAGCTCCCCGGGCTTGGTATGAAAGGCTTTCTTCATTTTTAGTGTCTAAGGGGTTTAGGAGAGGAACAATTGACCCTACATTGTTCCTAAAATCTAAGAATAAGGACATATTTGTTTCCCAAGTCTATGTAGACGATATTATTTTTGGGTCAACAAATAATGACTTCCTATAAGAATTCATCAAGTGTATGGAAAATGAATTTGAATGAGTCTTGTAGGAGAGTTAACCTTCTTCTTAGGCCTTCAAGTTAAGCAAACTAATGAAGGTACACATGTCTTTCAAACCAAATATGCTAAGGAGATGTTAAAGAAATTTGGTTTAGAAAATGCTAAGGTAGCATCTACACCCATAGGAACCAATGTGAAAATGGATAGTGACATTAAAGGGAAAATGGTAGACTCTAAACAATATAGGAGCATGATTGGTAGCCTCCTATACCTAACCGCTAGTAGACCCGACATACTTTTTGCGGTAGGTATGTGTGCTAGGTACCAATCTTATGCCAAAGAGTCCCATTTGGTTATAGTCAAGAGGATCTTAAGGTATGTGAAAGGGACCCTCAATGTCGGACTTTGGTATCCTAGAACCCCTAGTGTTGATCTAATTGGATACACTGACTTGGACTATGCGGGTTGTAAGCTAGATAGGAAGAGTACAAGTAGAGGGTGTCAATTCCTTGGGTCTTCCTTAGTTAGTTGGAGTAGTAGGAAACAACCATGCGTTGCCCTATCAACAACGGAAGCCGAATATGTGGCAATGGGTGAGTGTGTTTCTCAACTACTTTGGATCATGTACACCTTAGAGGATTATGAGCTACATTACACCAAGGTCAAAGTCTTGTGTGATAATGTAAGTACAATCAATTTAACTAAAAATCCGGTTCACCATTCTAGGACAAAACACATTGAAGTGAAACATCACTTCATTAGAGACCATGTGGCAAGGGGAGACATAGAACTACACTATGTTGAATCAAAGTTGAATCTAGCCGACATATTTACAAAGCATCTTCCCGAATCGGAGTTCACATCCTTAAGAAGAGGCCTTGGAATGTGTTTTGTGGAAGTATAGGGTGAACTTGGAGATATTAGCTTTGAAAAAGGGTGCTTGATCCATTAGGGTGATACATTTGGCTCACTTGTGCTTGTGACACATTGTTGAACCATTAAAAGTATCAAAATATGAAAATTAGACCAACTATGGGGAAGGCAAGTGTTTAATCAATGAATACTTTGCCCAAAGATCATAGTTGGATATTTTAAACCTTTGAAAATCATTTTATGCTTTACATACTTTTACATGTTTTTAAAAGTCATATAATTGCAAAATTAGTTTCAAAGTTTGATACAAAATATAGTATTTTTCAAAACTTTTGGATTTTTATCAAAAGTCATGCATGTTTGAAATTTTAAATGGTTTAATATTTTTCCCTGATAAAGTATAACATTTCAAACATGTATGCAAAATTTTACAAATTTTGGAATTTTCTGGAATTTTCTGGAAGTTTCTAAAATTCGATAGAAAACCTGAAAATTCAGACTGATAGCGTATCAGTCGACTCCCTATGGGCAGTCGACTGGCATGCCTGTTTTCAGCCACTGTAAGAAATTTCAAAAATTCCATATTCTCATTTTTTATGCCCTAAGGTTTGGTTGCTTGAGGCAATCATTTTGATGGTGTCAAAGGGGGAGAATGGGTGGTTTAAGTTAGAATTTTAACTTAGAATGGATGGTTTAAGGTTTTCTTTCTAACTTAGAACTTGAATGTCTAAAAATGGAGAAGACATGGATTAAGGGGGAGGTACCTCTTAGGTTCTGATATGTCTTGTATTTTTAACATATTACTGTTGTTAAGTGGAAACTTAATTTGGATTTAAATTAAAATTGAAAATGGGGAGAAGACATAGATTAAGGGGGAGGTTACCTATTAGGGTTACTATGTCTCATGGTTTTTCAATTGTTATCTATTGTTATTGTTATTGTGGCTGTTATTTATCTCTAACTTAAACATATTGCCACACATCAAAAAGGGGGAGATTGTTGAGGCAATCGACCCTTAAATGATTGGAAGATCATGATTTTGATGTGTGGGTGAATAGGTTTAAGGTTAGAGTGTTATGTTGTATTTGATATGTGTGATTGAGTTTGCAGGACTTGGAGAATCACACATGGTGGACATATCCGAGGGACAAGAGCCGAGGGAGGAGAGCTCCAAGGGCAAGCCGGGAAGTGGACTTCAAGGGCACACATGAAGGGTGGCATGGAGGCAAGCCAAGGGAAGGCTTGCGTGCGCATCCGAGGGACGATAGCTAGAGGAAGAGGACTTCAAGGGGCGAGTCAAGGGAGCAGACCTGAAGGCACACGTGAAGGAGAAGGTCTGGAGTGGCTGGAGCTGAGCTGGGAGGCAGGGCAGTCGACTGGCCCAGAGGCAGTCGACTGCCAAAACCCACAGAAAGTTTGCGGCCTCTGACCAGTCGATTGACCTTGGGGCAGTCGACTGGTATACCCCGAAACTAGCCATTGGCTAGCAATTAATGCTAGGCCAGTCGACTGCCCCAGAGGCAGTCGACTGGTGCGGGCTGGACAGATTGCGAATCTATCCTGTTCACCTATAAAAGAAGCACTTTTTGTACGTGCACGGTACGGTTCCATATAGTGTCGAAGTGCTGCTCGTCTGTAGAGTGATTCTTGCTTCCTCTCTCGTATTTCTGCATCTGTAAAGAGGAAGATCTTGCTGTAAAGGTTTCTCCATCTCAAGGAGACTTTTCGATAGTGAAAAGTGGTGCTCGCGCGTGGATCCTTGGACTAGTTACCCATCTGGGTGGATACCAAGTAAACGATAAGTGTTAGCATTGTTTGAATTTCTTTTGCATATTATTTCAGCTGCGCTAACAATTCTGTTGAGATCCAAGATCCGAAAAAGTGCTTTCACCCCCTCTGCACACCAGAAACGATCCTTCATAAATGTCCCATGGAAAAACTCTTCAATCAAACTCCTAACTACACCTTTTTACGTATCTTTGGTTGCGCATGTTATCCTTGGCTACGACCTTACTCTAAACATAAACTAAATCCTCGTTCTCAACAATGTGTTTTCCTTGGTTATAGTAATTTATACCATGGCTACCGTTGTCTATATATTCCAACAGGGCGTATATATATATCTCGGCATGTTATTTTTGATTAGTCTTTATTTCCTTTTACAGCCTCAACAGGACCTCCATCTTCAGGGAGCAGTGGAACTTTTTTGATGCCACCTAATATCACATCTGAATTCTCTTAGATTGCTCATCCAATCAACACACTAAAGATACTGAAGGTAATGGCATCCTTGGTCCTGCTCCGGAGCCTTCTGCAAATTCTCCTAGGTCATCAAAATCACCCCAAGTGACTACTCCATTAAGAGCTAGGCGCACTAATAATTTCGGAAGTGATAATGTTTTAGAACCTATTCCGTGCCCAATCTTGTAAGCATCTCCAGCTATAGACAATATGCTCCCTAACTCTGAATCATCGAACAATACAAGTCCTTCATCAGAATCCCCTTGTCTACCTACTTGTTCGTCACCAGCAACAAGTGATGATACTCCTCATCGTGTGCTTCCGTTAAGTGACATATATGCACGATGACCACCAATAGCTACTCGACATCCTCTTCCTCGTGCTTTGATGGTCACCTCAAAATCTATTGAGCCAACTTGTTTTACACAAGCAAACAAGGATCCGAATTGGCGTAATGCGATGACTACAGAATTTGATGCACTGCTTCGCAATGGAACATGGACCCTAGTTCCGCGCACTCCCTCCATGAATGTTGTGGGCTCTAAATGGATTTTTCGTCTTAAGCATCGAGCTGATGGTTCTCTTGAACGATATAAAGCTCGACTTGTTGCCAAAGGGTTTAGTCAACAACCAGGTATTGACTTCAATGATACATTTAGCCCAGTTATCAAAATTACATCTGTTAGATTATTATTATCTATAGCTGTGAGTTCTAATTGGTCTATTCGACAATTAGACGTTTCTAATGCATTTCTTCATGGTAATCTTGAGGAAATGATATTTATGGAGCAACCATCTGATTTATTCATCCGCAATTCCCATCTCATGTTTGTCACCTTAAGAAATCCATATATGGTCTTCGGCAAGCGCCTCGTGCATGGTTTCATCGATTATCTAACTGGTTGCAGACTCAAGGATTTTCTGGATCTAAGACTGACTTCTCTCTATTCTACAGACATAATACTGATTCTATGATATTCTTTCTTATTTATGTTGATGACATTCTATTAACTGGTAATGATGAAAAGGGCATCACAAATCTATTAACTCTTCTCAATCAAGAATTTCCTATTCGGGATTTAGGAAATGCTCGTTTCTTTCTTGGTATTGAACTTATTCCACATGATGAAGGTTATATCCTTTCTCAAAGCAAATATATTACTGGGCTTCTTCAAACAGCTAAAATCGATGGGGCACGTCCGATTTCTACACCAATTACTACAGATAACGTCTCTATTACTTTTTCTCTTCGGTGATGTCTGATCTCTAGGTTTATCGAAGTATTGTTGGTGCTTTACAGTATGTTACTATCATACGTCCTGATATTACGTTTGTAGTAAATCGTGTCTGTCAGTTCATGCATGCTCCCACTGAATAAAATTGAAAAAGTGTGAAAAGAATACTTTGCTATCTTAAAGGCACTATTCTACATGGTCTTCTTTTATATCGTCACTCATCTGGAGATTTACATGTCTATAGCGATGCGGATTGGGCGAGTTCTCATTAAGATAGACGCTGTACTAGTGGATATGTAATATTTCTTGGACGAAATCTTATCTCTTGGAATTCGAAAAAGCAACCTACAGTATCACGTTCAAGCACTGAAGTTGAATACAAAGCTATAGCCAATGCAACGGCAGAAATTATTTGGCTTCAATCACTTCTTTCTAAACTTCTTCTTGCATCAAAAATTGCACCAAAAATTTGGTATGACAATATTGGAGCAACATATCTTACAGCAAATCCAGTATTTCATGCTCGTACAAAACATGTGGAAATTGATTTTCATTTTGTTCGTGAATGCGTTGCAGCTAAACAGTTATCTGTCTCCTATATTTCTGCAGAAGATCAAATCGCTGATATCTTTACTAAGTCATTATCCAGGCAACGTTTTACCAAGCTGGCAAACAAACTCAACGTCAGAGATTTCCCGTTGAATTTATCGGGGGGTAAAAGAGATTTATTAGAAAATAAGACTTAATCAATATTTTCTATATGACATAATAATTTCTTATTATTATGTCTTTAGAATTGGTATTTAGAATTAGTTAATTTAGAATTGGTCAATTGAATAAGTACTTATAGACATCTATATATATTGTATTCTTCATTGCACATCAATAACAAGATTTATTATTGGGTTTATATCTCTTTCTTCTTCTTGTAGTGAGGACGACTCGTATAATTATAAGAGAAGAGGTAGAGGAGGTAAAGAGTTTTATTGAAGTTATGACTTCTTAAATTAGAATATCTAGAAGTAGAATCTCTACGTGAGACTTGGGTATAGTTTTATATTACCTATTGAGGTGTCTAATAATGTAGAAGAGGAGTGTACTAATGAGGCGGACATGGAACTATTGTCCCTTGGTGCTTTCGGCAACGTGGGCAGTGAGAGTTTAATAATGAGTGCACGGTTTGAATGAAATTAGAAGAGACTATAAATAAAATGAAACAAAATAAAAAAAAACAACTACTGCATTTCTTGATTATTTTAATAGCATAATATTAGTAAAATGTTCCATCTATATTTAACTTATTTTTCATGTAATACTTTCAATTAATTTGACTAGGTAGACAATTCGTTTGTTTTATTTCAAAATAATCAATCTAGCTCATTCATTTGACGCATCTAGGTTGGTCGTGATATGCTCAACTTGATTTTGGGACTCGAATGTGATAAGATGGCTCTTGGGATTATGATATAGCGGTAGGGTGATTAGTCGCTATTTCAGATATCTGCGATTCAATCCCTAATTACGACGTATTTTGTAGGAATTTTTTTTCTAAATGAGACACGAATCTGGGACGTTGGACTTCTAGACCGCCCATCTTGAACGCTTCTCAATTTATTCTGGTAATCGATGAAAAATTTTCGTGAGGCCGAATCGATCATTCTAAATTCATCTTCTATCTTGTCCAATATAATTTTTTTTTTTTTTTGAATGTGATAAGATGATCAGAAATTAGGGTAGTGAACACCGATTCTTAATGCGATGTTAACTTACAAATATAATATGACAAAATACTAATGCTAACATCGGTGTGTACGTGGTTTAACACTCGCATGCCTATTCTATGATTTAAGATTGCGGATCACTTCCAAAATCCATTGATACTTTCTCCGTCTCGGACTTCATTGCACTCAAATAAACCAACTTTTTACCAGGAATTTTGTGATGAAATTTACGAAAAAAAATATTGTTGTAGAAAAGTAATTCCCAAAATTAGTCGTAATTTTGCAACAACAAAAAAAAAATCATACCAAAATTGCAAAACATAGATTTGTGACGATTTTGTTTCCAAGATTCAGCAGCTAATCCAATTTTCATTGTAGTTTTGTAATGAAAATACATTTTGTTGCCAAATCATAAATTCAAATCTGGTGAAGTTGGCGATGAATCTCGAAATCGTCGTGGATTTCAGCAATGAATTTCGTGATCCGTGGTTGATTTAGGATAAATCATGAAGATATGTCAGCAATGAATCCGTAGATTCGTTGTAGAAGAATATGTTACGAACCGAAGCGACGAATCCGTAGATTCTACGATGAATCCAAAAATTTATCGTAGAATCTACAACGAATTTACAAATTGATCGCAAAATTTGAGACGAATTCGTAAATTTACCATATAATTTGCGATGAATATACCTATTAGTCGCATATTTACAATGCATAATAATATATAATAATTTGATTATGAATAATTTTCGTCATTAAATTTATCGTAAAACGTAAAATTTTTGCCTAGAAATAGCTATTTTTGCATTGTATCGTGTTGATACAAAAAATATCCAACCTGTTTAACAACCAAAACAAAAAACAAAAATCCATTCACATATATACACACATCCAAGCTAATATACATTTAAAACCTCATATCTAACAACATATATATCATATATTCAACCAAATCACAATTCATATATCAAAATAAATCCCTGCATTAAATTATCTACGACAATTTACCAAAGGGCATACGTAACAATTGAAAATTACCAATTCGCGTATCATGGTTTGTATTTTACCAAAGTGCACAGGCCATTAAGTGAACTTTCTATTATACCCTTGCCACCACAAAATACTTTTTCCATTCACATTTTCGAGACATCCGAACCACTTTCGCAGTAAAATAATAATTTATGGTTCGGATGGCCAGGTAGTGGAAATTTTCTTAACCTATATATATATTACTACCTTGCACAAGTCGAATCATCACGAGGGTACATATATATTTCGACCTTGCACAACTTAATTCATCAAGGCAGCTAAGGAAGATAGGTGTTGAAGGAGAAAAAGCAAGCAACAGATTGGTAACAAATACAAATAGTAATGTACGTATGATTGTTATCTTTGATATGGTATCAAACCTAGTTTTATACTTATCAATTCTTGGTACAATTTTTATGATTGGAGGAGTGTAAGGGTGATATGCATTACATAATAAGGGCTCTCTGAAATTTGTTAAACTTAAGATAAATAAATGCTTGAATTCAACCTAGGGGTGATATCTTACCATATTAGGCCCTAGGAGGGCCAGAAATTAAAGGAGTTCGGTCCTTGGGAGTGCATGATATTATTAGATTTCAGGCCCTAGGAGGGACTGAAATATGTTGTTTTCAGGCACTGGGAGGGCATGAAATAAAAGGAATTCAAGTCCTCCCAGGGCCTGAAATGAAAAGATTTCAGGCCCTTACAAGGGCTGAAATCATTGGATTTGAGGCTGGGAGGGCCTGAATCAATATAATTTAGGCTCTCCAAGGGCCTGAAATATACTGATTTCAGTCCCTGTGAAGGCCTGAAATCAAAAGATTTCAGGCCCTCGTAGGGCCTGAAATCATAATATTCAGACCCTCACAGGGCCTAAAATATAATGATTTCAGGCCCTGTGAGGGCCTGAAATCAAAATATTTCAGGCCCTTGTAGGGCCTGAAATCATTATATTCAGGCCCTCACAGGGCCTGAAATATAATGATCCCTGTGAGGGCCTGAAATATAATGATTTCAGGCCCTGTGAGGGTCTAAAATTAAAATATTTCAGGCCCTCAGGCCTTCCTAGGTCCTTGATTATGATTTTCAAAGTTTGCAAAATGTAATTGTAATTTATTTTTCAGGGATGATAATGTTATTGACGAAATTCTATCCGAGATATGAAATACTCTTGATGATAATGTTGTCACGGGGAATCGATCAGAAATTACAAGGAATTTGACAATTAATCTAAATAAAGAAGCAACTAATCTAGAAGGTGAGAGTTTGAATTCTTCTACAAGAGTTGTTGAATTCTTTGAGCCAACCTGGAGTGGGGAGGAAGGAATTGAAATCTAGAATGCAAATGAATTAGAACCCATTACAAGTGTACTAGAATTCCAAGCCGATGATATGTAGATTGAGCAATATGAATTCCGCCCAGATGAGTACAGTGACTTAGAGGAGGAGTTTCCATTAGCTGAAGATCCTTATATTTTAAATTCTCGATTGCTTGCTGGCCAATTGGAGAGGTAGAGGCAAGAGATGGGCATGAATTTTTTGTGGGGCAGATATTTCCATCTAGAGAACAATTCAAGAATGCACTTGTCAAACATGCAATGGTTAAACATATGAGATATAACCTAGTTGACACCCGAAAAAATAGAGTTAAAGCAGTGTGCTTCAACCAACCATGTACATGGAGAGTAGTAGCAAGGGGGGAAGTAGAGTTCACTATTGCAAAATATATAAAGGAACACCAATGTGGAACTGTTAGGGAAATTGCTGATCATCATGTATGTTTTTCATCATTTGTTGCTTCTTTTGTTGAAGAGCAATTTCTTCATAATGAACAATACAAACCAAGTATGATTATATCAGATATTAAAGCTAGATTTGGAGTGACCATATCATACAGAAAAGCATACATAGCTAGGGAGAAAGCATTGAAAAAGATTGTTGGAGATTATGATGAGGCTTATAGAGATCTTCCACAATATCTGCGTGAGTTAAGAGCTAGAGATCCTGAAACATATGTGGCACTATGCAGGAATGGTGACAATCAGTTCCAACGGTATTTTTGGGCTTTTGGTGCTTGCCGAAGGGTGTTCATGTCTTATTTGCATAGACTTATCGGAATTGATGCCACACACCTAAGAGGAAAGTATCCGGGAGAAATGTTGATTGCAACGACGATTGATGGTAATGACAATGTTCTTCCAATTGCCTTCCAATAGCTGAAGTTGAATGTGGGTCTGCATGGGAGTGGTTTTTGGAGCATACAAAGAGGTTCTTTGGTGTCGATGATCACTCAATCACCATAGTATCAGATAGACATCGGGGCATTATATCAACAGTTAGAAAAGTCTACCCAAACGCGCATCATGCCTTTTGTTGCCACCACATGTGTTGTAATATGGTAACTGATACTGGAAGTAGAGCTGCTGTAGGTTTGTTTTGGGCAGCAGCATGAGCCAACACAACACTCCAATATGATATGATAATGCAGACAATGCTTGAAAAACATCCAGTTGCCCATAAGTGGCTTCACAACATTGACTCTAAAAGGTGGACAAATGCACATTTTACAGGGAGAAGGTACAGAATGCTTACCACGAATTGTGTGGAAAGCTTAAATGCTTTGTTCAAGTCTACACGTGAGCTTCCCATAAACAGGTTAATTGATAATACAAGAAGAAAAGTTGCTCAATGGTTCTATAACCGTAGAGAGGAAGTCTCCAAATGACATGTTGCTTTGACACCTTATGCTACAAACGAAATGGATTCAAGGAGAGAGAAAGCAAGAGCTTATAAGGTTCACCCTTACTCTCAATCAGAAATGGAAGTAGAAATATGGGGCACTTCATACATTGTTGATTTGGAAAAAAAGTTTTGTCATTGTGGGGAGTTTCAAATTTCAGGACTTCCTTGCTCGTATGCTATTGCCGTAATCATTCACAGGAACAAGGATACACTCCCATATTGTGAGCATTATTTTTATTCAGAAACTTGGAAGTGGGTTTACATGAATCGTATTTTCCCTTGTAGAAGCAAGCAGTTTTGGCCTACTGGAGTAAACGACATTACAGTTCTATGTCCCCGTAGCCTTGTGCAGCCTGGTAGACGAAAGAAGGCACGGATAGAGTCCAGACACAATGGCAAGGTCAAACTAAAATGCAGCCGGTGCAAACAACTTGGTCATAATAAAAGGACATGTAGAATGTCGCCAGCCTCAAGGTCTTGAGTTAATTGGTATATGTAATGACCCAATATTCTGATTGAAGTGTATATTTTATATGGAGGATAACTGAATGCATATATTTTGTATATTGTACAGCTATAGTATTGTAAAAAAAACTAGTTGTTAATGTTGTGACTTGAAGAAGTATTTCAATATTATGATACATTTCTTCTTGTGTTAATTTATGTAAGAAGAATTGATTAGTTGTGAAGTTTTTGGATTTTGAAACCCACAATAATGTTATTTCAGGTCTTGAAGTCTTATGGTTTGTAAATATCTGTCATTTGAGACCCTCTGTTTGTTTGCTTTGTTGATTCATTGTTCTGTGCCAACTGATATTGTATTAACACGTAATTGATAATCATTAGGACTATGTTTGGAGACCAAAAATACCATCTCCTAGCTATCTTAACTCTAAATACTGGTAATGAGTTTTGAGAAATCAAAATATCATAGGTCCATGAAACAAACCTCCCGCTGTGCCAAATTCTGAAAATATGAGGTAATGATGTGGATGGAATTAAATTATGGTATGCAATGTCTATGTAGGTACTCTCATTTTTGTTTAATATTAAAAATAATATCACAACATATATATTTATATAAAATATTTACTCATTCTATTATTGAATTAATTGACATCTGAAATGAGATTATTGTGTCAGGCCCTGCGTGGGCCTGAACATTATTGTTTCAGGCCCAGCTTGGGTCTGAAATGGAATTATTTCAGGCCCAGCGTGGACCTTAAATGAGATTATTTCAGGCCCATGCTGGGCCTGAATAATCTCATTTCAGGCCCACGCTGGGCCTGAAATGATATTATTTCAGGCCCATTGTGGGCCTGAAATGATATTATTTCAGGCCCATTGTGGGCCTGAAATAATATCATTTCAGGCCTAGCGTGGGCCTGAAATGAGATTATTCAGGCCCAGCGTGGGCCTGAAATAATCTCATTTAAGGTCCACGCTGGGCCTGAAATAATCTCATTTAAGGCCCAACGTGGGTCGTGATTTAAAATTAGGGTAGAGGAAAAGTAAGGTTCAATATTACTTATAGTATCGACAAGAGGACAGATTATATATTAGAGATTACACAATAACAAGGATCGAAAGCAATGCTCCATTAGAGTATCAAAATGATTTATATACATTATAACTGCAAACATATATTGTTTGTCACTAAACTTACATTATACAACTGAATCATTTTGTTTCAGGCCCTGAGTGGGTTTCCTAAAATGCTTTTGTTTCAGGCCCACCGTGGTCCTGAATTCAAATAATTCTAGCAAAAGCAAGGTTCAATATTACTGATGGGTTCGACAACAATTACAGATTACAGATCATATATGAGACAAAAATAATGATCCAAAGCAAAGTTTCATTAATTTGAATAGGAGTACATAGATTGTATAATTACAAATATACAATGTTTGTGATCACAATTACATATGCATAATATCAACAAAAATACTATTTACAGATTTAGATTCTAGCACTTGTCTCTCATTATTTTATAGTCCACCTGAAATCGATAATTTTTCATTTACTTTTGGCTAAAATCTGAAGATCTTTGAAAAACCAGACTTTCTGTATACCGCATCATGAAAAATGCACAATCCAACCTGAAAAACTAATATTCATATTGTTGTCATCTTATAAATCCAACCATGAAATCAATTGTTATTTTTAACAAAAATAAACATCCTCTTACGATTTGCTTTGGGTGGGTCCTTCTATAACAATTTTATTAAACTCTGTCCCAGCTATGTAAGATAATCCTTTATTCCATATCTTGTAATATGACCAGTTCAAATTTTTGAAAAACGCCACCTACACAGATATGACATTAGTAACAATTATATTGATATGAAACTTTTTGTTGAGGTATATCTATGAAATAGAAAACTTACAGTTTTTTCAAATTGGGCAGTGTACCCTTCTATGGTGCTGAGAGAATTATAATGATGGATACTACCTTCCACGAGGTCAATAATCATTAGATACCAATGATCATCTGCATTATTTAGAGGACAGATGATATATCTAATTGGCTTATCCGTATCAGTAGCAATAGTTTATTCAAAAGCTTGAGCGTGAATCGCCTCAAAATGTTCCTATGGTTATTAAAAAGGAAGTGTCAGTGGACTAAATTAAAAAAAACAAATAACAAAACAAGTAGCTAATTGACTTACATCAAACCCCACCCCACAGAACATGGAGGGCTGGTATGGTGAGTTACACGCTTTTGCTTCATTTCCAAGAATAGTCTAGTATGTATTGATGCTATCCCTGGTGGTGTAGTCATTCCAATCAAATATTGTCAAAAAAGATTGCATATCTAATGTAAAGGTCCCATTGGACCATATTGGATTCAACTCATACCTACATGCAAATAAGATAAGCAACTTAATAACAATGTGAATGATTAAATTTTATTAATGAATGTCAATAATCATCAATGTTTTACAATATTTTTCCAAACGCAATAGCAACTAACTCACTTTAATTTACTAAGCTTTAATAATCTTTCAGCAATCTCTGCATCTTTAGTCTTCTTAAAAAATGCCCTGGAATTCTTCAAGATTTTGCTTTTTACCTTTTGAGATTCTTTAGCTTTAGCTGCGTGATGTTCAGATATGTTAGTTTGGGTGGAGGTCGCAGATTTTGTTGTTTGCGTTGTAGTATCTGACATTGATGGGGCAGGAGGCTCGTCATCTTCATCATCATCTTCATTTTCATCCTTATCCTCCTCCTGAACAACTTGTTTGCCCTTGCCTTTGGCCTGGTAGGTTTGTATGACCTGAGTTATTTTCCTTTTTTTGGCAAGTGGCTCACCTTCATCTGACCCTTTGCTTTGCAATTGTTCATGCAGCTGTTTGATTTTTTGGTTAGACTGAAGTATGATAGACTCTCTTACAGCTATCCTTTTATCATTTTGCTCCTCTTGTTGTTTAAGCTGTGAATCTTTGTCACCAATTATTTTATCCTTTTCAACAATGATGTCATCTTTTTGTTTCAGCTGGGACTCCTTCTCTACAATTATTGTTTCTTTCTGAGCAATAATTTGATCCTTGGCACTGATGGCTGATGCCGTCTCACTTTTGGCTTCCTCCAAACTTTTAAGTGCTATATTTAATTGTTGCTGTAAGGTTTCAATTTGTTCTTGTTTTTGTATACATATATTGTAGACTTCCATTTGTAAGGGCTGTAGCCTTCCTTGTGCTGCCTGGCTTCCTTCTGGTGCCTGCTGTAATACCTCACATTCTACCTCAAGTGGTTGAGTTGGAGGAGAGTAGTCAGGTACCAAATCATGCTCTATATCAAATGAAATTAAATCAACAATAATTAAATTTGTGGCCACACGGTCTATCATCCTCTTGATAGTCTCAACATGGGCTTTAGGCCAAGTCCAGCGAAGTATTCTTGGCAATCTATAAGGATGTTCAGGAGCAGCAATACTAATATGTTCATTAACCCATACCTGCAACATCATTATAATCAGTAAATCATATCCATCATCAAATTATATTAGCAGGTATATGTACTCTAACTTATAGCCAAAATATTTGGAAATCCCTTGAGCAAGGGAGCCTTGGCCGGTTGGGTTGAATCACCTACATGTGGTGTATGCCTCAATGTCACCTCCTTTCCAATGGCTCCCAACTAAGGAGCCATGAAATTGTACACGACATTGCACCAATTGTAGTTTGGTAGATTGTCAAAATCATCTACGCAATCAATAAGTGACAGGGCAGGAATGACAAGTATGCGGCTACTACCACAAAATAGCACTGTACAAAAAAAATAGAGTATATACAACTGACCGTACAACTTGTCATTGGATGTAGACTTTATTAGCAGTTTCTCCAAATGCCGTGCAGAACAACTGGAATCTTCAAAATACTCCTTGTACAGTGGGCTGGAGGCCTTATTCAAATCAAGTTGGACTATCTCTCCATGGTCAGGTAGCCCTAAAATAAGTGATATATCAACCGTTGTGAAATTGAGTTTTTTCCCATGGAATACAAAGCTCTGTTCTTCTTCATCCCAATTATCAAATATGTTCTGAACCTGGGGTCTTACACAAGAACTAGTAGGAAGGTCGAGGACCCAAGAAAAGGGTGTTTCTCGAAGCATATGTTCTTGTGCTGGTGTGGGTGGAACAGATTCAATAAAATTTTTGAAATGGCAAAGACTACTTTTCTAGTTCATTCGTTTACTTCAACCTCTGTTGGCAAAACTTGTATACTCGGTAGACAATTTGATTTTTCGTTGTGGCAGATATTTTTTCCCATGACTTCCTCCAGGGACTTGCTGTTTCTTAGATTTGGTGGGAGCAGCTTACTTTGAAGATGATCTTTTTTGACCCATACCGAACTTAGCAACCATCAAACAAAAAATTATTTGACACAAACAAACAATGACACTTAGAATTCGTTCATAAACGGGCCTCCTCAAATTCAGTCTTTTACTGAAAACTATCACTAACCCTAGGTGAAAAGCAAGAACTGAAATGACAAACTACAAATTAGGGTACGTACAATTCGACTAGTGTGATGACGAGGATGTCGCCCACAACTACTCCAATGAAGACAAGCACGCTACCTTGAAATCGCAACATATCTGGAGCTAGAAGACGATTGCTGAGCACTAGGCTCTAAGGGACGCTATAAAGCTAAGTGACTGCTGGGCCTGATATAAAAGGATTTCAGACCCTAGGCGGGCCTTTTTTCTTTATCTGTATTATAAATATAATTTAGGTTATATCTATTTTTATTTCTAAAAATAAAACTAAATTTGTTATATATCAAATATATTTTTGATTTATCATGTGTATTTTATTGATTATGTATTTATATTTAATTTTCAAGGCTCTAAAATTCACATATAGATGAACGACGCTGGGCCTGAAATAAGAGTTATTCAGGCCCACGGTGGGCCTGAAATAATATGAATTCAGGCCCACGGTGGGCCAGAAATAAAATGACTTCAAGCCCAGGGTGGGCCTGAATGACTTGAAGCCCAGGGTGGGTCTGAAACCCCTATATCAGTAGAGAGGGTTGAGCTAGGAGGTGATATTTTTGGTGTCCAAACCTCTAATCTTGCTGTATCACCAATGCAATAGGAGTAGTTTAGGTATATCAGTGTGTTTTGAGCAAAACTCACTGATGGACCTACCATATCTGGAATTCTGAAAACCCTATATCAGTAGACAAGGTTGAGCTAGGAGATGATATTTTTGGCGTCCAAACCTCTAATCTTGCTGTATCACCAATGCTATAGGAGTAGTTTAGGTATATCAGTGAGTTTTGAGCAAAACTCACTGATGGACCTACCATATCTGGAATTCATAAAACCCTATATCAGTAGAGAGGGTTGAGCTAGGAGATGATATTTTTGGTGTCCAAACCTCTAATCTTGCTGTATCACCAATGCTATAGGAGTAGTTTAGGTATATCAGTGAGTTATGAGCAAAACTCACTGATGGACCTACAATATCTAGAATTCTGAAAACCCTATATCAGTAGATAGGCTTGAGCTAGGAGATGATATTTTTGGTATCCAAATCATGCTGTATCACAAATGCTATAGGAGTAGTTTAGGTATATCAGTGAGTTATGAGCAAAACTCACTGATGGACCTACCATATCTGGAATTCTGAAAACCCTATATCAGTAGACAGGGTTGAGCTAGGAGATGATATTTTTGGTGTCCAAACCTTTAATCTTGATGTATCACCAATGCTATAGGAGTAGTTTAAGTATATCAGTGAGTTTTGAGCAAAACTCACTAATGGACCTACCATATCTGGAAATCTGAAAACCATATATCAGTAGACAGGGTTGAGATAGGAGATGATATTTTTGGTGTCCAAACCTCTAATCTTGCTGTATCACCAATGCTATAGGAGTAGTTTAGGTATATCAGTGAGTTTTGAGCAAAACTCACTGATGGACCTACCATATCTGGAATTCTGGAAACCCTATATCAGTAAACAGGGTTGAGCTAGGAGATGATATTTTTGGTGTCCAACCCTCTAATCTTGCTGTATCACCAATGCTATAGGAGTAGTTTAGGTATATCAGTGAGTTATGAGCAAAACTCACTGATGGACCTACCATATCTGAAAATCTGAAAGCCCTATATCAGTAGATAGGGTTGAGCTAGGAGATGATATTTTTGGTGTCAAAACCTCTAATCTTACTGTATCACCAATGCTATAGGAGTAGTTTAAGTATATCAGTGAGTTTTGAGCAAAACTCACTGATGGACCTACCATATCTGGAATTCTGAAAACCCTATATTAGTAGACAGGGTTGAGCCAGGAGATGATATTTTTGGTGTCCAAACCTCTAGTCTTGGTGTATCACCAATGCTATAGGAGTAGTTTAGGTATATAAGTGAGTTTTGAGCGAAACTCACTGATGGACCTACCATATCTGGAATTCTAAAAACCCTATATCATTAGACAAGGTTGAGCTAGGAAATGATATTTTTGGTGTCCAAACCCTATTCTGAGATGATATTCTGAAAACCCTATAGGAGTAGTTTGCAATAGGAGGTTTTTAGGTAAACCAATGGGTTTTTATGTGCACACTAAGTACCAAGAATTATGAGTTATGTTCTATAAACGTATAAGTTAGGACAGAAAGATGGAGTCAGATTTATACACCTATACAACTACAAATTTATTGTCCATCAACTTAAATCAGAAGGATTTTATGGTTAACAGAGCCCCTGATATTTTCCCAATTTAGGCACACGGTGTGATTCAGGCCCAAGTTGGGCCTGAAATGAAGCTATTCAGGCCCACACTAGGCCTGAATTGAAGTGATTTCAGGCCCACCGTGGGCCTGAAATCATTTAAGTTTAAACTCACCTTGGGCATTAAATACAATAATGATTTATAGAATAATATTCTATATTTTTCTACAAGATATGACCAAATCCTCTAATTTTATTGAATTATTAAATTTTATCAAAACATTCTTACAGTTTTTATAATTTGAAACAAGTTTTTTAAATTTATGGTAGACATACTCCATCTTACTAAGTAAATACTGAATGCAAAGGAGCTAAATTATGTCCATACTCGATATCAGTAGTTAGAGTTAACCAAAAATATGTTATTTCTGGTGTGCAAACTTAGTCCCAATCATTATGAGTTATGTTTTCTTACCGTATCAGTTGGTACCCTACTTTGCAGCAACTCGATGTGAATCAACATCACACAATTGTTTTATTTTTCTGGACAATAAATTATATTCATACAAATTACACAATTTCTATACAAATGGAGCTGAATCACCAGCAAAGGATTTTTTTTACAACATTACTTCAAGTGATTGACATCCTTATGTTTTACAATACATGTCTCTCATAATATTTACTGTCAGATCAAATCTCATTTTCATCATATCTCCTTGTTTGAAATCCATCTTCTCATCGTATAGGAGACATCGGACGTATTGCATAACAAAGAAGGCACAGTCCACGCTGAAAATAATAAACAGTATTTCTGATTTCAATAATTGGGGTAATAAAACACTTTTGTGATTTTGAATTTTTGAAACTCTTCCTCAGTTACTTACCTATGTTCTTGTTGGGGACATTTTTGTCTGACGGAGGGCCATATATTTGTCCAAGGGATGATAACTTTTAGATATGGATGTATAGCCGTAAGTTCCTCGCGAGTATATTGTTTAAGTTCTTTTACCTGTAAAATATATCATGATTTTCAATGACATTTTTTACCAAATGATGAACATATATATGAATATAGGTAGGTTGCTTACCGCTGAGTCAAAATCACTCTTATATTTACGGCCACTAGCAAGAGAATTTAAATGATTGAAAGTCATTGCTTCTGTATCCACCGCCAACAAGTGAAAGTGTGTATTATCACTGCACAAAGGTATTAAAATATATCTAAACCCTTGTTCTATCATATCAGTCTTCATCACTTGGTTGCAGGGAAAACTTTCTTGACGATCTTATTGAAGCCTACAAATTTGCATAATCAAAATTATTAATAACCACATCATAATATTATGTCTTCTACAATCCATTAATTGATACTAATTTACATCACTTACTGTGAAGAAGGTTGAACAATATATTGATTTGTTGTATGACCTACCACATATGGATGCTCCCCTAAATATAATTTTACAAAAGGCATCAATGACCTCGCCTTTTGTAAAAACCTCTCCGTTGAGGATTTGTAAGAATGAATGCAAATTCAAAGCAAAGGGTGCATCCTCCCAGATAAATTCATTAGCCAACCTGTCAAGTTATTTGATAAAATTATATATTAAAGGCCCAAATATATTAACTAAACTATGTTTCATAACTTACTTTAGGTTCTCCAATTTATTTATCAGGTAGGCCACTTCTTTATCTTGATTTTTCTTCTTCGACTTCATAAAATGCTTCTTCACAAACTACATCCATCAAATTTAGACCAACCTAATTAATGACCAAATTCAATAAATTTTACATAATTTCTATGAAAATAACTCACATACATCAATGCCTTGTTGCCTCATTTTGTATAGTTCGGAGGTCCTTCTTTTTTCCTCCTCTATATCTTCTTCAGACATGACTTCCATTACAGTAATTGTTTCTCTTGCTTCATCCATATCCTCCTCACTAAGTATCATTTTTCCCTTGTCCATGGCATTTGATATTTCTTCCTTTCTCCGCTTCCCCTTATGTAATAGCTGGTGCCATACTGGACTCTCAATTGGAGTATCCCTGTAATCATACTGAGTTCGGTCACGTCCTCTCCTTGTTCTACAAGATACTGGATTAGAAAGAGGAACGACTACAGGATAGCTTTCTTGACCCTCCGTCCCCTTTTTTCAATAATTGAAATTAATTCCTTAACCCTTTCATTCAAATATATATTCTCCTCTATTAACTCCTTGATTAGGGTGTCTTTAAGAATGCACTCCCCACATGACCTTACATCTTCTGTGTGATGTCCTTCTGATGTCTCCATTGCCCGTGGAATGTCATCACCAATCTCAAGGTTCTCAAGCAATGTGTTTTCATGTAGGTTAGGAATTATTTCAACGATCACCTGTCAATTATCAAGTACACAAATTTTACTGCCTCTATATCAAACTAACATAGATCACAATTTAGAATAATTACCTCTTCGGACCTGATTTGGTTGACAAGATCCCTCACCCTACTAATATGCGAAGGAATATTCCTCCACTTATTTATTCGGGGTCCTTCAACATTGTATGGTTTTTGAATGGGTACATGCTCCAAAAACCATGCCTACACAAAGTTTTCCAGACAATTACATTAATGACAGTAAAATATTATAAATTTTATCAAGAAAATTCTGTTGGATCGAGAGAACCGATAGAGGGGGGGTGAATATCGGAAAACGTTCGGATTTTAGGACTAGAGAAATTTCGCAGCGAAATAAAATAATCAAACGCAAACACAGGTAGTTTTACTTGGTTCGGAGCCTAGGTCGACTCCTACTCCAAGGCCCACGGTCGTTGACCGTTTTCTGCGGGCAATTCTATAAGTTCGCAAATCAGTTTACAGTATTGAATTACAAATATAGCAAAGTAAACTTTTAAAACAAAGACTCTTCTTTTACCGACGTCCGATGTAGGTTGTCTTTTTTCGGAGCAGCGGGACGTCGTCGGTGCTTGAGTCTCGAGTCGGGAGGTTTCCGGAGCAAGGCGCGAGAGCAAAAGAGCGTTGAAGCGTTGAATGAATTGTTCTTCTGAAGCCTTGGTTCGAGGGTCCTTTTATAGCACCTGGGGGCGCCCGGAATGTCGGGGGCGCCCCCCCACGTGTCGGTCGATCCACTTCGTTCTCAGTCAGCTCTGATCCCTTAAAACTCGGGATCAAGCTTTGACCGGGGCGTCCGGAACGCTAGGGGCGCCCGGATTGACCAGAACACGGGGGGCGCCCGGATTGACCGGGTCAGAATCTTATCCTCTTGGCTTCGCTGGAGCTGCTTCGACTACTTGACCTGGGGGCGCCCGGGAGCAGTGGGGGCGCCCGGAGGCATGGGGGCGCCCCGAACATGAACTGTCGAAGCCTGCCTTTGCTTCATGTGTTTTGTTTTCACCTTGGGGGCGCCCGGGACACTTCGGGCGCCCTGGTCAGCTGCTGCCTCACTCCTTTGAGGCTCTCTGAGCTGCAGACACTCGTTCCTTCGATCCTGCATCCAGGGTTAGTCCAAAACACCATAAAGCAATAAGATGTTAGTTTATACAGCCTTAGCTATCTTGGTTCTGACTTTGGGCCTCCAAAATGGAGCCCTAGGTCGAACCGACGCCTACTGTTCCCTCGACGGGGAACGCGTCCTCACCTACTCCTCTCGGGAGAATGTACCTGATGCCAACCGGCTCCTCCGATTGGACTTTTGCCTGGCGGTCCTTCGCCAGGTCTCGGATACCAAGCTGTCCTTCGCCCGGTGCCTAGCATTCATTCGCCAGGTCTTCAGTCCCAAGCTGTCCTTCGCCTGGTGCCTAGCATTCCTTCGCCAGGACTTCAGTACCCTGGCATTCCTTCGCCAGTGCCTAGCAGTCCTTCACTAGGGCTTTGTACCCTGGCATTCCTTCGCCAGTGCCTAGCAGTCCTTCGCTAGGGCTTTGTATCCTGGCAGTCCTTCGCCAGGTGCCTAGCTGTCCTTCGCCAGGTCTTTGTATCCTGGCATTCCTTCGCCAGGTGCCTAGCAGCCCTTCGCTAGGACTTTGTTTCCTGGCAGCCCTTCGCTAGGACTTCTTTCTGCACACTCAGTGAACATTGTTAGATCACAAATAAACTTATCTTTGAATCCTTTGCCAATATCAAAACAAGGTTCGATATGGTGCTTCCTGCATCAACAAATTCTACTCACTGCCAAAAGCCCCGCAAATCCCTTTAGGTAATGGAGGTTGGTGGTCCTCTGATTTCCCTGAGTTGATGAAAATAATTCCCCAATCTAGGTAATTGTGGAGACAAAAATTTATAGATAGCTTCCACCCAGTTGAATCTACCAAGATTGTCATAATCATCTACTATATCTACAAGACCTAGAGGGACCTTATATGTACTAGACGAAAATAAAACACAAACAAATATATACAAAATATATAATTTACAAATTAATAACACATCATCCTCTGATTCAACACTTTTATAATAATGTTTAAGTAAGTCCTCAATTCTAGTTCTGGTAGGTTGTTTTTCTTTTGAGAAGTAAGTACGATAGAGGTCACCCGATGCTTTAGTTGAATTAATAGGGACCGAAACTCCACGGTCCACTATACCCAGTAACAAAGCTACATCTCGTCTGGTGAACGCAACCGGTACACCTGAACAATTAAAATATTCAGTTATCATCAACAATATAGGCTTCAACTTATTTCACTTTGGGCCTGAAATGAATTCTTTTCAGGCCCACGTTGGGCTTGAAAGGAATTCATTTCAGGCCCAACTTGGGCTTGAAATGATTCATTTCAGGCCTACGGAGGGCTTGAAGTAATTTTACTTTAGGCCCTCGGTAGGCCTGAAATAAAATCATTTCAGGCCTACAGAGGGCCTGAAGTAAAATTACTTCAGGCCCTCCGTAGGCCTGAAATGATTTTATTTCAGGCCTATCGAGGGCCTTAAGTGAATTTCAGGTGAAATTCACTCATTTAAATTGATCAAATATAAATCATTTAAGGTCATCTATATCCATGTTTTATCTTACTATAGATATTGTTCACAATTCATAATTAAAACTATTACCTGAGAATTTAAAAACTTGCGAGGTTGAATCCCAACTTTCAAATTTATTCACCAAAATTCCCCGGATATGCTGCAATTCTTGAATGTCCAAGAAAAAACTGAAGGGTGACTCTTTAATCTTCGCAATGTGTCGATCATTTAAAATTTCAAATGCTTCAACAAAATGTTTAAAGTGGCCTAAAACACTACACCAATGTAATTTTTTTTCCCAAAGTCATCTAAACCCTACAGTTTTTATACATTACAAATTTATTCAGTAAAAATAAGTATAAACATTTTCACAAACTATGTTGTTCTTACCTAAGCCTATCGCTAACATACCTTGGTGATTAATGCCAATGAAGAAGACGATGAACCACCCACAGACTTTTTTCCTGCCATTATCATAAAAATCAACCCTGCAGAAACCTTAAATCCTACTTTGATAGTGGCGAGCAGTATGGACTTCAACGTTAACACTTAAAGCCGCCTCAGGATCACATACTAACACTTTCGATAGTTGCCTAGGTTTTGGTTGGGCGGAGGGATTCGAGGGATGAGCTCGCGACTAAAGCACAACTAGGGCACGCACAATGTCCTCCTCCTTCAACAATACCATTTACGTTGTTGCGGTGAGAGAGAGAATGGCCAAAAATTCTACTTCCTGTCCATCCAAACCACATATTATTACTTTATTGTAAAAGTGGTTCGGATATCTCGAAAAAGGTATTTTATGGTGGGAGAGGTATAATAGGAAGGTCACTTAAAGGGCTGCGCCCTTTGGTAAAATACAAACCATGGTACGCCCTTTGGTAATTTTCAATTGTTACGTACGCCCTTTGGTAAATTACCGAATTATCTATCATCAAATCCATACATCCATACATCACTAGAAATCTCATATCATGACAAAGTCAGTATGTTTGTCCCCCCTATATGCTAGTCAAAGTATCCGAGCTAGTAATTTCCGTGATTTACCTTCTTTGTGTTAGTCTTGGAAAGGATTGACGGGGGCGCTGGGACGAACGAATCATCTTTTGCTACAAAAAATCTAACATCAAGTCAATTCATATCACCAAATATCAAATATCTAACATCCATACATCACCAAATCTCATACAACACAAAATCATCATGTTTCATTAAGAAACACTTTCTTCTCCTTCTTCTAATATTTTTTTTCCTGCATCAAAATAAACAAACAAACAATATCATTGATAACAAGAAAGAAAATACTATATATGACACAAAACTTAATACTTACTTCATCCGGCATTGATTTTCATTTGTGTCAACCTTGGTCTCACCAAACTTCTTCCAAATAAATTAATAATATTAATAAAAATACAAAAATGAATCATTTTCAATCAAATAATTAATGTTAAAAATACTAATTACGAAACAAATAATATTCATACAAAAGTCATGAAGAAGCATCACTGTCATCATTGTCATTACCACTATCACCGTCGCTACCATTAATATCGGAACCGAGAAGAATCTGACTTAAAGTGGAACTTAACTAAAGGTACTGCCGAAGGCAAATGTGAAGGCCCTGCCATATCAATGGGCCTAGCTACACTGCTAGGTGCTGACTCGCGCGTAAGAACTCCATCTATAGCCACCTCATCGAAAAATATTCTAAAAAAATCAAAAATAGGATAAAGAAAAAAAAATTGATGCATAATAAATATCATGAAAAAAATTACCATATTTGCTATGAGAGAGAGTCCGCGAATCTTGCAATGACAAGATATCACCTCTAATGACCTATATATGGCAAGAAATATAGAGCATTAATTTATATAAGTTTATGAATGAGACATTAGATATAGAATTAATTGAGGGATGAGTTTTCTAGATTTACAAATTAAAATTAAATTTACTTAAAACAAAAGTAGCGCCTTATATGAAAATAAAAGATCATAATTTTCTTTATATTAAGACAACAAAACTTACCTATCATCAAAAATCAAAGTCCTCATTGGCATTGTCATCCTCATCCATGTCATCGTCCTCCTCCTCATCATCATCATTACCATGAAATTCACTTGCATCCTCATTTATCACTACTCCGTTGGAATCTCATAATATTAGAATAATTTATTCCTCAGTCTAAAATATATTTTCAACTTTCTCTTGTTGATATGCAATGCCTTCTCAATGTTCCTCAATTTTTATCATGTTTTTGTTTTATAAACAACCCACCAATCAATTTTGTCACGTTTCAAACTAGGATATGAAACATAAAATACTTGAATTGCTTGTTGTGCCAACACAAATGGTTCATATCATTTATACAATTTCTCATGATTTATTTCAACCATATTATACCATGGATGCACCTTTATTCCTTTGACAGGGTCAAACCAGTGACACATTAATAAGTTAACTAACATTTCTGGCCCAGGGTATTCTTCCTCTATAATTTCATCCCATAAAACATAAAAAATCATTGCACCTCCATAATTGGATGATTGAGCGCAAAACCCCCACTATTTATTGTACTCATTCCTATTCCATACTCTTGAGTATGAAAAGTATATCCATTTATAAAATAAGCCGGCCAAGTGCGTACCAATGGTTTTGGACCCCATGAAAGATTAAAAAAGTAGTTTTTGTTCAATGTGAGCTTGATTATCATGAATCTAAAGTTAAATACACCAATTGTTAAAAGTCTACATATGTAAAACCAAATTTAGATTGTCTACTTACATTTGATTTGAACCATAGTGCAATTTCTTCTTTGTATAAGTGATCAAACTCGTGTGTCGATAATTCAAAATATAAGTTTTGAAAAATCCTACCATAAAAAAATAAATGGATTACACAATCAATATATGACATATGAAATATAAAAAATAGGAAATATATGCTAACTCATAATATGGCGATACTTCTAGACAATTCAGTAAAATAAATGTTTATATTGCTCGCCATTCTTGACCAGTTAAGTATTTCTACTTACATAGTTCACTTGGTCCACCAAGGTAGTTAAAAATTGAGAATGAGTTTAAATTGGGATCAATAGGGCGTACCCTCATCATTTCTTTCTGATCTCCGTCTTTGCTCTAAATGTGGGGCTTAAAATAATATGACGCAAAAGTTGTTAGTTCCTCCACAATGTATGCATTAACAATAGGGGATTCAAATCATGACTTATTTTTCACTTTTTTCATCAACTGATATAGGAATCTGATGGTAATAAAACAAATTCTATTAGGTATTAATATATAACAAAAATTAGTCAATTTTTATGGATTAAGATTGTCGAAATATATTTTGCCTTTCAAATGGATACATCCATTGAAAATGTACAAGTCCTCTAACTTATGAACCAAAAGATGCTCTATAGAATCAACAAAATAAAAGTGTAAATATCCTTTCCAAATTACACAAATTACTTGGATTGTGTCTCTCTAACGTCTTCATATGTGAATATCACAAAAATATTGAGCAAATATCATGTAGGAAAATGCTTAACTCAGAAAGGTCACCCATACAAAATTTTGTAAGAGTTCCTTAAAAGCAGTAGGAATGAGCCTTTGCATGATTATATGGCAGTTATGACATTTCAAACCAATCAATTTACATTCCTTCATATTGACACATCTTCGAAGATTAGAGACATAGCCATCTATAAATTTTAATAATTTCAACCATTCACAAACAATACGTCTCTAATCCATATTCAATGTATAAAATGCCTTTAAATTTGGTCCTCTTCTACTTTCATCGACATTAAGAGTGGGACTTTTACAAAGGAGTCACATATCTTTTCTTGCATTCAGATTGTCTTTGATTTTTTTGTTGATATCCATCATTGTATTTATCATATTATCAAAAGTATTCTTCTCAATATACATTACATCAAAATTACGATGAATCAAATTACTAAACAAATATGGTAAGTCCCAAAATATACTTTGTTTAGTATATTTATGTATACTTCCATATTCTTGTACAATGTGGCTCTTCAATAATAGATGGAATGTTAACCAGTCACCACCAAATCTGCTCACCAGTTAATCTCAATGGCATTGTAGGTGTCCATTCAATTCTATTCTTAGTAAAATCATCTTTATTTCTTCTAAAATTATGATTTAGTGGTAAAAATTATCTATGACAATCAAAATAACTTGGCTTCTTCTCATACTTCAATTTGATTGACTTTGATCTCTCCATACATACTGGGCATCCTAAGATCCCAGTGGTACTCAAACCTGATAGTATACCATAAGCTGAAATGTCATTTATGGTCCAAAGAAGAGCAACCTTCATTACAAACATTTGATTAGTATACACATCGTATGTAGAAAAACCTTCATTCCATAATTGTCTTAGTTCTACAATCATTGGCGGCATATAAACATCTATTAACTTCTTCAAATTTGGCGGGCTAAGCACAACCAATGTTAAAAATAAAGAGGGTGTTTTCATTCACATCCTAAGTGGAAAATTATATGGAGTTCAGATAACTGGACATCATGAATAATTTCTTCCTGATTTGCCAAATGGAGTAAAACCGTCAACATAGAGACTTAATCTAATGTTTTGAATCTCTATTCCAAATTTTGAATATGTTCTATAAAAACTTTTCCACACCTCTACATTTGATGGATGGCACTTTAGCTCCTCTTCTGTTTGATGATTTACATGTCAAGTCATGTGTTTAGCAGTTACCTTTGAAGCATAAAGCCTTAGTAACCTAGGAGTTAATGGCAAATAAAACATCTGACTATATGATTTACATCGCTATTGATTTCTTCTAGTGCTCTTGTACCTAGCTTGATTATAGAATTTACAAACATCTGCATCTTTATCAACTCCCCAATATAGCATAAAACCATCTCTACAAACATCACTGGAAGACCTAATTCTTTCACAAGTTTTTTCATACTATAAAAATCATTGGGTAATATTGATCACATGACTATGTCATCATGCAACAATGTCCCTCCAATAACTTGAACAAAATCATTACAAGAATCTTACGGCACACTATACTCTACCTTGACATTCAACAGTCTTGCGGTGAGAGATAATTTAGTATGACTGTCACAACCAGCCCATAATGGTTCATCAGCAACACTTAATTCTTCTTGAAATTGATGATTATCAACACCTGGTACTTCTACCTCCTCTAATGGTGATGTATAAGTAGTAAACACTTGTTCAACTATTGGAGGATAACTAGAACTTGCACCATACATGTTGAAATTGAAATTATACTACATCAATTACCATCTTTTGATACATCAATTACCATCCTTTGATATGGATTTAATTAATTATAATAATTCTGATCACCACTAATTAAGACTTATATGCTTCATTTATAATCCTCATAAGATATGAATAGTTCACCATGAGATGTTCAATTATAGTAATTTGGGGTTAAACCAAATCTACAAAGATACTCTTCAACTTTATCGAAGGGTAAAAATTTGCCATTGTGACACTTTTATACACAAACACTTTTTCTTATTGTCATCCATATACTCAACTTGACTAGATGTAAAATTCAAATATTCGGTCAACTTAGTTATAAACTCATTAGTTAAACCCTGATAGTTAGGTAAATTCTTTTTATACATCCATCTTCTTTCATTCTATATTTTGCCTGTTTCCAATTTATTACAACATGAATAAAAATTACTACACAAAAAACTAGATAGGATACTAATGGTCAATTTGTATTTAGTTCACATACAAATTGAAAGAAAATATAACAAATACAATCAATAACATGAAATAATATACTAATGCTATCATTATTAATTAATGTCATATGTGTAGGTATAACAAACAAAGGTCAACAAAGACATCGAGTGTCTCTCCAAACATGTCAAATATAGACTTGTACAAAAAATTATTACACAGCCAAATATTTAGTTCGAGAAACACAAATAGGCTCATGGCAAATAATATTACAAGGTCGGGGTCAGCTGGCAAGCCTTGCTTGGTCTCGGTCTGCCAAGACCGGCCTCATCCTAGCAAGGCTAATCGACCAAGGCATGGTAAGGCTTGTCGACCAAGGCTTGGCAAGGCAGGACAAGGGCAGCCGCGGTGCGGGCCGGGTAAGGTTAGCCAAGGGTGATCACGACGCGGACGAACCAAGGGAAGCACTAGCCGGGCAAGGGCTTCCAAGGGTGGTGCAGGCCAGGCAAGTCTAGGCAAGGGCAGTTGCGGTCGGCTAAAGTCCACTATGGCTGACAAAGGCCCCCCGCAACCTCCCAAGGTTGGTCGTAAGCTTTCGCCACCTCCCAAGGTCGACCATGGGCTCCCGAGGCCTGTCGAGGGTAGCCGTGGGGTCCCGCTATTGGCCTAACTATCGGAGATGAAAGAGAGCTTACCTTGCCCGAGATCATCGCCATAGGATGAAGTGACTGCAGACACAACATCAATCGCGACCATCGCCAAACGAGAAAGGAGTTAGGGCAGGGGGGAGTGGGGTGGGTGTTAAGTATTAGGGTTTCTTTACGACGAAAATAAATTCGTCACCAAATTTATCGCAGAATCTATAATGAATCGAAGATTCATCACTGATTCTATGATGAATTTGTGATTCATCACCAATTCTGCGATGAATCAAGGATTCATTGAAGATTTTGTGATGAATTTGGGATTTGTTATATATTTTCTGGCGAATGCTCGATTCATCGTAGATTGGGAATTTTCATAATTTATTAATCAACCAAAAGAGCTTGAAATGACCTAAAACCAATACCTACGTGTTTGTATTAATCTCCTGATCACATCTGTGACTTCAAACATTAATTTAACCTAATCTATAGAGATAAATGATTTTTTGAATGCGGATTAGAGGTTTCAGACACATTCGTGTTCAACAAATCACTAATCTAAATATTTTAAGTCAAATTAATAATTGAGTGCATTTATAAAATTAGGAGATTTATACAAACATGTGAGAACTTATTCCATATCATTCCAAGCTCTCTAGGTCGATCAACCGATTATGGAAGTTTTATTTTTAAAATAATAAGAATAGCAATTTGTGATGAATCTGGTACCCGTTGCAGAATTTGTGATGAATCCATGGATTCATCGTAGATTTGGTGACGAATCATTGCTAATTTCACCATGAATCCATGAATTTATCGCAGAAAGGCACTATTCAAAAATTAAAAATTTAATATGTCTAAAACCGGTTGATGGATATAGAGAGTTCAGAATGACTTAAAATCAGTTTCTGCATGTTTATACAAGTCTCTTGATCACATCCATGCCTTCAAACATAATTTTGACACAATATATTTTTTTCCCTCATCTAAGTCTATTTACATGGACATAGAATGATTGATGACTCTGCAAAAAATCTAAAAGGAGTTAGGAATTCAACATATTAGACTTATTTTGATGTTAAAAAAAAATCAGATATTAGGTCCAATTGATGTTTCAATGCATGGATATAATCAGAACAACTAGAGGAACACATAAGAATTAGTGTTAGTATTTTATAGATAAAACTATAGATTCTGCAACAAATCCCAAATTCATTGTATGTTAGTATTTTATTAAAAAAATAAAACTTTCCACAATCGGTTAATCGTCCTAGAGAGCTCGGAATACTGGAGCAAGATTGGTTTATTTTAAAAAAAATTTTTTATTGATTCTAGCAAATGACTGAAACCATTACTTCAAACCTAATATATTTCATATTTTGACCAATCTAAATGAATTTATTGAATACGAATGTGTCTAAAACCTCTAATTCGTATTTAAAAAATCTATAGATTCTGCAACAAATCCCAAATTTCTTCATTCTATGGATTCTGCAACAAATCCCAAATTCATCATAGATTTGGCGAAAAATCTATAGATTCATCGCAAATTCTATGATGAATCCATGGATTCGTTATAGAATGGTAATTTTATTATTTTAAAAAATAAAAGTTTTTGTAATTGATTGATCGACCTAAAGTGCTCAAAATGGCTTGAAACTAATTTCTACATGTTCGTATAAATCTCTCAATCACATTCGTGCTTTCACACATTAATTTGACCCTCATATTTGGTCAATTTTATAAATAAACATTTAATTATTTTAAGCATTATAAATTCTGAAAGAGAAGTTAACTCCTTTAGTCCTTTTGAAATGGATATAGGAACGTGGCTTCTCTTAGACTTAGTCTCGTAACTATGATTCAGACTCAGTCTCCTCGTTCCTTGCCATAAGTGCCAAGTGGCTTAATTGCTTTGGTTCTTCTGCATCCCACTCTTCCGAAGATGATTCATCCCAAGTGGCCTTGAGCGCTCCTTCTTGAAGACTTGGCTTTCTCCTCCTCTAGTTTAGGTCACTCGTGCTTGTAGTGGCCCATTTTGGTGCATCCATAGGATGTTACCTCCAATTTTGGTGTTTGAGTTGTTTGGTGCTTTCTTCATATTTCTTTTGGTGAATTTCTTCTTAGTAAATATCTTTCATACGATGTTTATTATCTCCTTTTTGTTGTTGGAATCTAAGTTTGACTCATATTTAGAGTCCAATTTTGGTCGAGACTTAGACTTAGCCTCTTTGCTTTTATTTTAACCTACATACAAAGTTATACCCTTCTCAGTTTGACTAGAGTTAGTCATCTCATGTAATCTTAACTTACAAAATAATTCATCTAATTTAATAATGGAAAGATCCTTCGAAATATTATACGCATCTACCATAGATGCCCATTGTGAGTTTCAAGGGAAGGAGTTTAGTGTGTACTTTATAACATCATAATTTTCAATTTGATGGGTGATGAGGTGGAGCACGTTGATGATGTCTTTTTTCTTGAGTGTAGTTAATTTGTGATTTCTCCATTCAACATTTTAATGCTAAATTGTTGGGACCGGGTGCATGTTGACAATGATACGTGTTCGTAAAATTTTAAATTTTTACGTGCAGCGGAAGAATTAGCATAAAATAATTTCTCAAATTATTCTAACCACGTATCTAGCATGCAACCTTATGGTGTGTGGACATGATCATAAAATAAAACTTTGCGGAAAAGTAAACTAATTTACTTTGTACCTCGCGTAACTCGAAGAAAAGGGACGAGATCCAACCGTAGCGTCCCTTGGAAGCTTCGCCTCTATTCGCGTCCACGCCGAGTTCTCTTCGGGATGACTTCGCAAAGCCACGAGTTTTGTGCCGACGAGAACTACTAGATTCTCTAAAGGCACAACTAGAAGATCAAGAGAGAAGAAAGGAAATTAACCACCAAGAGACGGAATCTAAATTCCGAGAAGGAAGGAGATGTGATCCGCTTCTTCTTCTCCGAGGTCGTCTTGGTGGATGAAGCTTACGCCCACCTTGGGAGTTGAGCCGGCCCTAGGGGAGGAGAGAGAGCTGGCCCTAGAGAGAGAGGGGCACCGGCCCTAGAGAGAGAGAGGCGTGTAGAGAGAGAGAGAGAGAGCAACTAATCTCTTGATTAATTGATTGATCGGAATTCAAGGCTTGCCTTTGGTTCCTTATATAGTTGCTTCTCCCTTGCCAAGTCTCTCTCTTAACGGAATTAACGGAATTAATTTTCATAAGAAATTTATCTTATAATCTTTCTTATGAATAATTTCGTTATGCCTAGTTTTATTATAACTAACTTTATAATAAAACAAATACTTCTCTCCTTTAATTATGGAATAAATTTTATAAGAAATTTATAAACTTTCTTATTATGAAAAAATCAATTCATAATTGATTTTATAAAATTAAAATAAACCATTCCATGGATCATTTTAATTTCCATAAAAAGAATAAATTTCTATAAATTTATTTATATAAATTTATTTATACAAATTTATTTATCCATAATTTATAAAATAAATCGCGCTAGATTTATTTTATTAATTAAACCAAATAAATTGGTTTCTTCCCCTTGTTGTGGCTGGCCAAACCAAAGGGGGTTAACACCCTCTTTGGCCGGCCAAACCGAGCCGAACCGATCGCGAATTAAACTCATTTAATTCGCCCAATAAGCCTTCAAAAGACTTAGCCATTTTAAGTTTCTGTTGCGCCTCTGATTAACTCAGATTCGACTTATTTCTCTTGATTGGAAAATCTAATTTTCAACTCGTTTTAAATCCCTCGGATTACTCGTAGTGCGTGTGACTAAATAGGCTTTCGATTTATGTTGGCTGCCTATAATTAACCAATTATAGAACGGTCATGAGTGACACCTAGTAGTACATCATGACCCCCAATTAATCGAAAGATCAACGGTTTGACCTCAGAAGTAATTCCGAAACCCTTCAGCAGCTCTAATGAATCGTGCCCCATTCCCTTCACCATCTTATACCCACTTGGTTCAGGACACGGTCTATTTGTGTCAGTCCCCACTAGGCTGACTACATCACACCTAGCCCAAGTAATGTCTTTCTCGTCCTTTGGATTTCTAATTATCTCATGTATTTAAGAGACTCCCACTCTAAACATGATATGCTCTAGCCAGAGGCTTTGAGTAACAATCCGACGATAGGCCTGGGTATACATCTCCTCGCAAGGAGTGGTGAATCCTTTGTAGGCTGTTCAAACATCTTCGGGCACTTCGACTTATACCCAATCATCCTGGGTCCACACTGTTGGATCGTGAAAGCCGATAGAGGGGGGGGGTGAATATCGGAAATCGTTTTTCTTTCGGAAAATTAAGAGCAAGTGCAGCGGAAATTAAAAATCACAACACACACAGACACAGTAGATTTTACTTGGTTCGGAGCCTGTGTCGACTCCTACTCCAAGGCCCACGGTCGTTGACCGTTTTCGTTGGGCAATACTATATAGGCGCAATAAAAGTTTACAAATATTGATTTGCAAAATACAGTATCGTAAACTTAACAAAAAGGAAGCTCTTCTTTTTATCGACGTCCGATGAGGGTTGACTTTTTCGGAGCAGCAGGACGTCGTCGGCTCGAGTTGAGAGGTTTCCGGAGCAAGGCGTGAGAGCGCAAGAGCGTAGAAGTGTTGTGTCGAAGTGATTGTTGAAGCTTGGGGTCGAGGGGTGCTATTTATAGCACCTAGGGCGCCCTGGACGTCGGGGGCGCCCTGCCACGTGTCAGCCGATCCACACTTCGCTCGGTCAAGCTTTATCCCACTTGAATAGGGATGACGTTTGACCTCTGGGGCGCCCTGGTCACTGAGGGCGCCTTAGTTGACGCGGTCTTCTCGGCTGGATAGAGTTGATCGGCCTCGCTGGCATAGGCGCGGAGCGCCTTGGCTCCTGAGGGCGCCCTGGGCGCTGAGGGTGCCCTGGCTACTGAGGGCGCCCTGGATGCAGAGGGCGCCTTCGGCCAGTGCTTAGCCGAACTCCTTTTTGTTTTACCTGTTTCTTGTTCACCTTGGAGGCGCCCTAGACACTCAGGGCGCCCTACTCAGCTGCTGCCTCACTCCTTTGAGGCTTTCTGAGCTGCAGACACACGTTCCTTTGGTCCTGCATCCAGGGTTAGTCCGAAAACAAAATAAAGCATTAATTTGTTAGTTTATACAGCCTTAGCTATCTTGGTTCTGACTTTGGTCTCCAAAATGGAGCCCTAGGTCGAACCGACGCTTACTGTTCCCTCGACGGGGAACGCGTCCTCACCTACTCCTCTCGGGAGAATGTACCTGATGCCAACCACTCCTTTGGTTGGACTTTTGCCTGACGGTCCTTTGTCATGTCTTGGATGCCGAGCTGCCCTTCGCCCGTTGCCTAGCATTCCTTCGCTAGGGCTTGGTGACTAGCAGCCCTTCGCTAGTTGCCTAGCAGTCCTTCGCTAGGACTTGGTGACTAGCAGCCCTTCGCTAGTTGCCTAGCAGTCCTTCGCTAGGACTTTGTCTCTGCACACTAGAGTAACTTGTTAGAAACACAAGTAAGACTTAACTTTTGACCTATGTTGCCATTATCAAAACACAGGTTTGACTTGGGTGCATTCTGCACCAACAATCTCCCCCTTTTTGATTTATGGCAACCCTAGTTCAAAAAGTTAAGTTTTAGCAAAACACAAAAAAGTTTTAACTTTCTTCCCTCCCCCTGGAAGGAATCTCCCCTTGATTTTTCAAAAATTCGTGGGGTTAATAAACTTGTACTTTGAAAACATAAGTTTTAGGTACTTAGGAATCTTAACTTAAACAGTGTATTGGAAGATTTTTGAAACATGATTTTTGAGCACTTAAAAAATTTAAGGCTTTAAGTTTCAAGGTACTCAAAGGTTTTGAAAGTGTTAGCTTAAGAAAAATTTAAGTACTTAATAATTTTGAAAACTTAATACAGTACTTTTGGAAAACTTAAGTACTTAATAACATTGTACTTAACCAGTTTTGAGAATCTTAATTTATGAAATTTCGAATGGCTTGAGTACTTAGCAAAATTTTGAAAGCTTGAGTAAAAATGCTTAATCATTTTAGCAAAATTTTGAAAGCTTAAGTAAAAATTTTGAAATGCTTAACTACTTAGCAAAATTTTGAAAGCTTAAGTAAAATTTTAAAATGCTTAAATACTTAGCAAAATTTTGAAAGCTTAAGTAAAATTTTGAAATGCTTAAATACTTTTTGAATAAAGGATAGAGTAAAAAATATTTCTGTAAAGAAAATATTTAAATACTTTTTGAATAAAGGATAGAGTAAAAAATATTTCTGTAAAGAAAATATTTCTGCAAAATGTTTTACTCTCTTCTTTCCTATCTCTCCCCCTTTGCCATATATCAAAAACAGATAAATGTAGCAGAAAAAAATTTCATAAAGGAATTTGCTGTACTGAACCATTTTATAATTTGACGAAATCAAATCATCCAATTTTCTCTATAGGGACCTGTCTAACCTAATCAGCTACTTACTAACTGTTATATACAGTAGTTTTTGCTAGGGTTAGTCAAATTAAGTGTTTCTGTTCAAGTTAGATTTTCTAAACTTGATACTTAACTTGATTGCTTTATAAATTATATTTAGTGCCCTAATTTCTGCAGATGCACTGACTTAAAGCATCTTGAATTAAGACAAAGACCTAAGCATCTCAACCCTTTCTAGATTATCACTCAAAAGTACCCTAAGGTGCTTGTGAGATGCTGGCTTCTAAGTCTATAGGTGCATGCAGTTCTAGGGTTAGGGCCTAGGCTAAGTCCATTTTCGAAAAAAACCCTAATTTTTTAAAGGGGGTAGTTTTGAAATAAAAACTAAGTCGAAAAAAATGAAAATTGATTTTGAAGTTAAGTAAAGCGGTTTTTCAAATTCTATTTTGAGAAAAAAATAAGTAGAATAGTAATAGTAGAAAATGTAGTTAATCTATTCTACTGAACACAATCCTAACTGCCTTCTTAGTGAACTGAACTCAGATTCAGGTAAGGGTTTTGTGAATATATCAGCTAAGTTGGATTTAGAGTCAATATGCTTAAGTACTATTTCACCCCTGGCCACATGGTCTCTTACAAAATGATGTTTGACTTCTATGTGTTTAGTTCTGGAGTGTTGGATTGGGTTCTTAGTTAAATTAATTGAACTTATATTGTCAATAAATACTTGGGTTTGGGTGTAGTTGAGCTGGAAGTCTTTAAGTGTGTGCATCATCCATAAAAGTTGAGCAACACACTCTCCTAAGGCCACATACTCAGCTTCAGTTATGGATAGAGCCACACAGTATTGTTTTCTGCTGCACCAACTAACTAGACTTTGTCCTAATAGTTGGCAGCTACCACTTGTGCTCTTTCTATCTAATTTATAGCCTGCATAGTCAAAATCTGTGTATCCTGTTAAATCAAAAGTTGAGGTTCTAGGATACCAAATCCCTACATTTAGGGTGCCCTTTACATATCTTAAAATTCTTTTTAGGGCTGCTAAGTGCGTTTCTTTAGCACAAGTTTGGTATCTAGCACACATTCCTACCGCAAAGAGGATATCAGGTCTGCTGGCTGTAAGGTACAATAGGCTACCTATCATACTCCTATAGAGTTTAGGATCCACTGGTTTACCATCAGGGTCACTATCTATTTTTACATTAGTGGCCATGGGGGTACTTATGCTTTTAGAGTTATCCATTTTAAATTTCTTTATTAATTCTTTAGCACATTTGAATTGATGAACATAGTTACCATCCTTAGTTTGTTTGATTTGTAGTCCTAGGAAAAATGTAAGCTCACCAACTAAGCTCATTTCAAATTAATCCTCCATTATCTTGACAAATTCTTTTAGAAAGTTGGTGTTGGTGGATCCAAAGATTATGTCATCTACATAAATTTGGGCAATAAATATATCTTTTCCTAGGGTTTTAATGAATAGGGTTGAGTCAATTTGGCCTTGTTTAAATTCTTTAGAAGTTAAATAGGTTGATAAGCGTTCATACCAGACCCTAGGTGCTGGTTTTAGTCCATATAATGCTTTGGTTAGTTTGTAAACATGGTTAGGTTTATCTAAGTCCTCAAACCCTGGGGGTTGTCCTACATAAACTTCTTCTTTAATAACTCCATTTAAAAAGGCTGACTTTACATCCATTTGATATAATTTGAATCCTTTATGGGATGCAAATGCCAATAACATTCTTATGGACTCAAGTCTAGCTACTGGGGCATATGTTTCATCATAGTCTAGTCCCTCTACTTGGCTGAATCCCTTAGCTACTAAGCGGGCTTTATTTCTGACTATTTCTCCTTGATCATTTAGTTTATTTCTAAAGACCCATTTAGTATCTATGATGGATTTGCCTTCAGGTTTAGGCACTAGTTCCCAGACTTGGTTCCTTTCAAATTGGGCTAATTCTTCTTGCATAGCTATGATCCAGTCAGGGTCAGGTAGGGCTTCATCTATAGTTTTGGGTTCTATTTTTGATATCATAGCTATTTGACTGAGGTTTCTATATGAGGATCTAGTCCTGACTCCTAGAGTTGGATCACCCACAATTTGATCGGTTGGGTGACTAAGTCTGGGTTTCTTTGTTCTTCTAGAACTTGGTTCAGCCTCAGGTCCGGCTGGTCGGTTTGGTTCACTATTTGTTTCGACTCTTTGAGCTGGTTCATTTGTTGGTTCGATTCTTGGTTCAGTTGATTCATTAGTTGGTTCAATAGTTAGTTCGTTTAAGGGTTCAATTAAGGGTTCAATAGTTTGTTCATTATTTTCTTGGTCAGAGTTTGATGAAGTTGGGTCTGGATTATTAGATGTTGAATTGATTTCTTCATCAAAAATTAGGTTTGTTGTTTCTTCAATTTTCTTAGTTTGTTTGTTGTAAGCTCTATAGGCTCTACTTGTGGTTGAATATCCTAGGAAGATACCAGGGTTTGACTTGGATTGAAATTTTCCTAAATAGTCTTTGGTGTTTAGGTTATGGACTTTACATCCAAAGACCCTTAGGTAGTGTAAATTTGGTAGTCTATGGTAGTACAATTCATAGGGGGTTTTGCTGTGTCGCTTGTTAATTAAAACCCTATTTTGGATATAACAGACTGTACTAATTGCTTCTGCCCAAAATTGGTTTGCTAAGTTGTATTCGTTGAGCATAGCCCTAGCGGCTTCTTGTAATGTTCTATTCCTTCGCTCAACTATCCCATTTTGTTGGGGGGTTCTAGGACATGAAAATTCATGTAGGTACCCATTTACCTTACAGAATTCCTCGAATCGTTGATTTTCAAACTCTCCCCCGTGATCACTCCTAAGTCTTTTAATTTTGGTGTCGTTTTGATTTTCAATTAGTTTACAGAATTCATTGAATAGGTTTAGGGTTTCATCTTTGGTTTTTAGGAACCTAACCCAGGTAAACCTAGAGTAATCATCGACTATTACTAAGCAGTATCGGTTTCCGCTTAGTGACTTGGCTCCATGTGAATCAAATAGGTCAAGGTGCAGGAGCTCAAGTGTGGTTTGAGTTAGATCAGATTGAATTAATTTGTGATTGGATTTGGTTTGTTTACCTTGATTACAAGATTCACATATTAGGTTTTCATTATTTTTAATTTTGGGAATACCTTTGATTAAGCCAAGTTGGGTAATTTTTGAGATAGTTCTCAAATTGGTATGACCTAATCTCCTATGCCAGAGGTTTGATTGTTCTAAGTGTGTTAACATACATTTGGGTACAAGGGGAAGGTTTATAGTGTATACATTGTTTTTCCTAGTGCCCTTAAGTATGATTTCTGAGTCTTGTTCATTTCTAATCAGGCAGTTAGAATTGTTGAAAGTAACTATATAACCAGAATCACATAAATGACTTATGCTAAGCAGGTTAAAACTAAATTTTTCAACCAATAGAACTTTCTTAATAATGAAATCAGATTTAAGCTCAATTACCTGACCCAATTACCTTGAGTGTAGCATTATTGTCAAATGCCACTAAGCCTAGGTTTTTGAATTTGAGCTTGGTGAACTTCAATTTATCTCCAGTCATGTGTCTGGAGCAACCGCTATCCAACATCCATTGGTCCAAATCTTTATGTTCCTACGCATAAAGAATTTTCTTGATTTGGATCCAATTAGAATCAGGAATAGCTTAAATTGAGTTTCACTGCCTAGTCTGTCTCACCCAAATCTAGGATTTTCAATTACGTTAGCCTTATGGTTTTCGTGAGACAGGTTTTGATAGTTAAGTTTATTTTGAAAATTTTGATTAATTTTGAAAACAATTAAATTAATTTTGAAATTTTCGAAAAGATGTTTAAATCTACACTTAACTAAAATTTGTGTTAGATTCGAATTTGACAAAAATTAATTTGAATTTGAATTTCAAAAATTGACTTCCAGGTCTTGGCGAGGCACTAGGCCTTCTTTGGCCGAAGCCTTATGGGATCATCCACCCTTTCCTTGACAAAGTCTTTTAATGAAATTTCATTTTCAAAATTAATCTTTGAAAAATTTCTGGTCTAACTAGTTTGGATTTTGGATCGGTAGCTTCGGCTGGTTTCACCAGTCTAAAGAGACCAAGTAAACTTCATCTTATTAGAATTGGTTTCCCCAACGTACTATCATCTCACCTCCACCCAATACTATGTTTCCAAGTTTCAGTTAAGTTTGTTTGGTCCTTAAACTAGCCTAAGTCTAAGCATGGTAAATTGCAGAAATTAAATAAACAAGCAAACAATCATATTGCAAAAAAAATTTATCTAATAATGAATATAGTTTTCAGTTTGGCTCCCCCTGGACTAAAGCCACGGTGATGGTTAGGCAAGATGTGAATCTTGTCCTTGGGGATCCAATACTGATTTGATCCAGTTGGTTTGTTCAGGTATAGTTTAGGTACCCATGCCTGAATTTTACCTCTGGACTGATTCAGTACAGCAAGGTATGATCTTTGCCGAGATTTGGTTCTATAGCCCAATCCGGATCGATTTAGAACTGATTTCTGTTTTCCAAGGATCATGTCAAGACCTTTGGAACCAGATGTAAATCGTTCTAATGCTGATCTAAGATCCTTAACCTGAGTTTTCAGAGAGGAGTTTTCCTTTTCAAGTTTTTCAACTTGAGTAGGAGTTCCTTCCTGAACCTTCTCGGTTAAGGGTTTAGAGTCAGCTCCCTCTTTCAGGAGTTTTACTTCCTGTCGGAGGGATTCGACTCGGAGTTTGGCTTTTGCCAAATCTCGAGAAAGAAAAGAAATTAATTCAGTTAATTGCGATCTATTAAAACCTGTTACCTTAATTTCTCCGTCCTCTGTAAAAGTTAGCTCGCCGTCATCCTGTTCTGATTCTGACTCAGTTTCGACGTTTTCTGAGGCGGTCAGGGCTAGTAGGTTGGACTGGGGTGCCTCTTCTTCTTCTTCTGAGGAAGACTCGTCCCAGGTTGCTTGCAGTGCCTTCTTTCTTCTCGTCCTTTTTGTCTCCTTTAGGTTAGGGCACTCTGACTTGTAGTGGCCCTTTTTCTTGCACTCGTAGCAGGTCACATTAGGCTTGTTCGCGGGTTCAGCTGGTTCGTCCTTTCTTCGGCCGGTTCTCCGTGTGTTGGCTTGATTTTTCAATTTTTTGTAGTAACTTCGGGCCAATCGGACCAGCTCAGATTGATCTGCTTCTTCATCTTCTGCGTCTGAATCAGAGTTGAGCTCGGGTTCAGATTGAGGTTTCTTTTTTGTCGCTTTTCCAGTTTTTCCTGCAAAAAAGGCAATACTCTTCTCGGCCATATTGCAGTTAGTCTGCTCATGAAGTTCTAACTCTGAAAATAATTCGTCTAATTTAATTTTGGAGAGATCCCTAGAGACCTTGTATGCATCTACCATAGATGCCCACAAGGTGTTTCTAGGGAAGGCGTTTAGAGCATACCTTATTAGGTCACGGTTTTCAACCTTGTGACCTATTGTGTGAAGACCGTTCATTACATCATGGATTCGTACGTGGAGCTGGGCTGCTGTTTCGTTGTCCGCCATGTTGATAGTGTATAATTTGTTCAGGAGCAGATCCCTCTTGCTGATCCTGGTGTCTGAAGTCCCTTCGTGCAGCTCGATCAGTTTTGTCCATAGCTCCTTTGCACTGTTAAAGGGGCCTACACGGTTCAGCTCTTCCTTTGTCAGCCCGCATTGTAGGGTTTGTGTTGCTTTTGCGTCGGCTTCTATCTTTCGCTTTAGGGTGTTGTCCCACTCCGAGTAGTTTTGAGGTAGTCCTTCGGCGTTTTTGGGGATCTCCAGACCGGACTGGATGATGATCCACATGTCCACCTGAGTTTTCAGGTCGACCTCCATACGACTTTTCCATTAAGAAAAGTCTTCTCCACTGAAAAGTGGAGGTCTGGCGGTGCTGAATCCCTCTTGCATAGCCATTTAAGCTGAAAAAGAAAACTACAAGAAAAATATCCCAAGACTTGGTCTTGGATTAGTAGTGCGGGATAAGGGAAATAAAATATCGAGGGGTGTTGCACCAACCTCGATTAACGAAAGAAATTCGAACGAAAAAAAAATTTAACAATTCGAAAAAGAAAAAAAATTTAAGTAAATCCGAAAAGAAATTTTCAAACTGGTGGTTGCACCAAGTTTGAACTTCCCGCTCTGATACCACTTGTTGGATCGTGAAAGCCGATAGAGGGGGGGTGAATATCGGAAAAAGTTTTTCTTTCGGAAAATTAAGAGCAAGTGCAGCGGAAATTAAAAATCACAACACACACAGACACAGTAGATTTTACTTGGTTCGGAGCCTGTGTCGACTCCTACTCCAAGGCCCACGGTCGTTGACCGTTTTCATTGGGCAATAGTATATAGGCGCAATAAAAGTTTACAAATATTGATTTGCAAAATACAGTATCGTAAACTTAACAAAAAGGAAGCTCTTCTTTTTACCGACGTCCGATGAGGGTTGACTTTTTCGGAGCAGCGGGACGTCGTCGGCTCGAGTTGGGAGGTTTCCGGAGCAAGGCGTGAGAGCGCAAGAGCGTAGAAGCGTTGTGTCGAAGTGATTGTTGAAGCTTGGGGTCGAGGGGTGCTATTTATAGCACCTAGGGCGCCCTGGACGTCGGGGGCGCCCTGCCACGTGTCAGCCGATCCACACTTCGCTCGGTCAAGCTTTATCCCACTTGAATAGGGATGAGGTTTGACCTCTGGGGCGCCCTAGTCGCTGAGGGCGCCTTGGTTGACGCGGTCTTCTCGGCTGGATAGAGTTGATCGGCCTCGCTGGCATAGGCGCGGAGCGCCTTGGCTCCTGAGGGCGCCCTGGGCGCTGAGGGCGCCCTGGCTGCTGAGGGCGCCCTGGATGCAGAGGGCGCCTTCGGCCAGTGCTTAGCCGAACTCCTTTTTGCTTTACCTGTTTCTTGTTCACCTTGGAGGCGCCCTAGACACTCAGGGCGCCCTACTCAGCTGCTGCCTCACTCTTTTGAGGCTTTCTGAGCTGCAGACACACGTTCCTTTGATCTTGCATCCAGGGTTAGTCCGAAAACAAAATAAAGCATTAATTTGTTAGTTTATACAGCCTTAGCTGTCTTGGTTCTGACTTTGGTCTCCAAAATGGAGCCCTAGGTCGAACTGACGCTTACTGTTCCCTCGACGGGGAACGCGTCCTCACCTACTCCTCTCGGGAGAATGTACCTGATGCCAACCGCTCCTTTGGTTGGACTTTTGCCTGACGGTCCTTTGTCAGGTCTTGGATGCCGAGCTGTCCTTCGCCCGGTGCCTAGCATTCCTTCGCTAGGGCTTGGTGACTAGCAGCCCTTCGCTAGTTGCCTAGCAGTCCTTCGCTAGGACTTTGTCTCTGCACACTAGAGTAACTTGTTAGAAACACAAGTAAGACTTAACTTTTGACATATGTTGCCATTATCAAAACACAGGTTTGACTTGGGTGCATTCTGCACCAACACACACCTCCTTGGAGATGCTTGCTTAAGATGTTAAAGTATAAGTCTCCATGACCAAGATGACTTGAACACCGCAAGTCAAAGGAACATCGCACTTAAGCTGCAGTAATAACTTCAGTGACATATCTTTATAGATTACCATATGAAGTTTTACAGCTAGTCACTCCAATGAACTAGTTCCCTTAACTAGCATCCATGTTTATCTCTGGACATCCCAATGTCACCAGCCAGTGAGAATCAGCTGATTAGAGAATAACCCATGCTAGTCTCAACAGAATTGATAGTGTCCGTATTTATCTTTTCATCGACTAGGGATATTTTCAATACTTCACAATTGCACATTTAGAGATAATCACTAGTTGTGATCCCATCACAAATTCTCTTATGCTGTGAATTGTATTGCGGACATTCAGTTGATGAGTTTAAGATCCCAATCAAATACACAAACATGTATACTCAAATAGTGAATTATCATTTATTAAAATAAATGTTTACAATCATAAGGCGATTGCCTTAGGATACTTCTCTCATATCACTAACATAAATAACTAATTTAAAAGAAGATACCACTTTGTTACCTTAGAGTTATCGATTCCTTAGTGTAACTTGACTAGTCGATCCCAAAGTCCTTTAAAATTTTCAAAAGGTTCGATTTGGTTGAGCTCCTCCTTTGTTAGACCACACTAGAGGGTGTTTATTGATTTATAGTCAATTTAACCATTTTTCTTCATCTTGAGATTCTACTTTTCCATACTAGTGGTTCTCCATTTGATATTCAACCATATGTTTATGTTAGATTTCAAAAAGTATTCGATCCTCTTCTTCTAATAACTAAAATCATCGTCGTTAAGGAGTGGTGAATAGATAGTGTTGTAATCTCCTTGGTGGAGCTCACCATTCTTGCAAAATAAGAAAGACAAATGAGATTTCCAAGACTTCGTCTTGGGATTAGTAGTGTGAAATAAAGAATATGAAAATTGTTAGATGTGTATACTAAAAGACATTGCTCTTTTTTTATATATGAGATCATCTAAATTTTGAAAAGAGAATCACAACTACACTAGGTGCCTGTTTATATTAGTACATGCATAAAGTCTATTACTTCGCATTGTAGATAACATAGTGTATGGTGTTACACGAAAGATCATGTTATCAGTTCCTTGCCTAATATAAGTAGAGACTCACAACTGAAATGGAATTAGACAAACCATCGGGATGGTTGTAGTGTAATTAGGTGTGGTTGGTCTTGACCATAGAATTACACTAGTGTGCTTTGAGTACATTGAGCAGGACCAAAACCCGAGGTTATCCAATTTGTACTGACTCGATAATTGGATAGGACCTCAGATTTTATTATGGAGTACGATCCCTTAAATCCCGATATAATAACGGACATATATTATTAATTATTATTTCTTTGATTAACCAATGGGCGAGATCTATTCTGTTAGATCGATAAGCGCGGTAAATTAGGAGATAATATTAATAATATGATGTGCATTGATTATTATTGAATCCGTGTCCTGGTGAGTCGGGATATGATGCCCCCTTGATGAGCTCAAAAGGTTCATTATGCTAAACCCTGCAGGTGGATTGGATCCGGCATAATGATAAGGTTGAGTGGTACTAGTCAAGGATTCAGAAGATAATTAATTTGAATTGTCAGTAATTTGAATTAATTAACGGACATTCGATATCTTAAACACGGGAGATAGATGACTCGTAATAAGTGGAGCCATATGTAAATATAGGGATTGGTGAGGTAATTCAATGAGGGTCCTTTATAGGAATGAATCCTCATTAATGGATCGGGTTTGGATCCATTAGCAGGTCATGATCCAACTCTTCCTCATGATCCCTATCGTAGCCCTATATATATCCCATGGTGGCATGAAATCAGGTTGGTGGTTGATCCGATAGAACACTAGAAAATACAAACCAAACGCACCCTTAGGGTGCGTTTTTGGTTTGTATTTTTCAATTTGTTTTTCATTTTCATTTTCGGTAGAAAATGCGGTTTTCTAGAAAACATATTTGGTTTGCATTTTTCAGCTTTGTTTTCTAAAAAAATATAGCGTTTTCTGAAAAACTAGAGAATAAAATAAAATTATTTTTCAGAAAATAAGGAAATACGATTTTTTTAAAAATAAAAATGAAAAATTGAATAAACTAAACGTCCATTAAATTTTTCCTCTCCTCCTCCCTCTCTCTCTCTCTCCCTCTTCCGTGTTGATCCTCGGACAGACTGACGGGGGCGCTGGGGCTTTATTTTAGTTCGAGTTCGTTTTAAAGTACTTCCATTAGTATGTAAAAAAAAAAATAGGCTACTTCAGCAGTTCTTTTTTTTTTGTTCAATTTCTTCTCGATGTGCTCACGGTCTCCAACAAAGTTGCACACGGCAAGCGGTTGAAATTGTCATGGCATTGGAATTGCCTCTCACGGCAATTTCATGGAGCACGGAGCACGAGGCAATTGGAATTGCCGCCCATGCCAAGGCAATTAAATTGCCTCAAGGCAATTTTTTTGCCTCACGGCCTCCAAGGCTAGAATTTCAATTGCTCACGGCAATTCAATTGCCCTTGGAGAAGGATCACGGCGGTTGAAGCCGTGAGGGAGATGCTTTTCTCCAATTGGAGAATCTGCATGCAGCCGCGTCAAGCCATGGACCTTCTCCTTCTGTGGAGAATTCGCACGAGCAGATTGGAGAGAATCTGTTCAGAACAGATTGGAGCTTCTCCAAGTAAATCTGCTCACGTAGTTGTTCGGGGTTCGGGCGCCGGCGGTGGAGGAGAGGATTAGTAGGATTTATATTTGGATTATCTTTTCTCTTGGAGTAACTGGCGGCATCCCTTTGGTTAAGGATTGGTTGGCGCAAGAAGAAGGAATCAACTTGATGACCACGAGTCTTGGTAGATTGTCGCCCACACGACGTCCAAGAGGGGAGGGTCATACGGTAGAAGATCGTAAGATAATGGAAGGTATAATTCTTCCTTAGCTCCTTCGTTCTTATTTGTGCCTTATTTATTTGCCTCGTCATTTTATGTTAATTATTTAATTATTTTGATTTTGTATCATAGCCAATAATTAAATAATTGGACCCCGACCATAAACACAAAAGCCGACGATTCACTCGTCACCTTTTCCGTGGTCGAACGGTCAAACAAATTACAAGGCCTGATCTTTGTGATTGACCGAGTTGTAATTTGGATCGTTCGATACGACACGAGATGGTCGTTGGGAGTCGGGTCTCCATTCGGATTAATTTTTTAATCCGTATCCATATAGAGGTCTCTCAAGAACAACCAAGTATTCGCTTAGGAAACCCGCTAAATCATACCCAACAATTGGAATCAGAGCTGAGGTTTCTGGCTTTGTGTGTTTAAGGATTGGTTAATTTTTTTTTGTATTTTCATACATTTTATTTTGCTGGATGATATGTGGATGTGCGTAGGCTAACTTTGTGTTGAAGCATGAGATTCCAACTTGTCGTGGCCAAATATGATTGTATGAATGGTTGTGCAATTTATTGTAAATTAATTAATCCTCGGGGTTGACGAGGATAGGTATTTAATTTTTGTAATTAAATACGGCACATGTTTAGCCGATCTATTTATTTTACTTTCGATCTAGTTTTCATGTATACTCCTTTGTGGAGTATAGGATCGATGATGTAAATAATTAGCTAGTCATTTCAGTTCGGAGATCCCTCAAGGTGGCTTGCGCATAAGGGAGGAGCGGACGAAGTGACGACACGACTAGAGGTGCATTAGAGACCAAGGCCATGAAAGTTGAAAAATCTAGGATTTTCTGTATTTTTCATATGTTGGTTATGTGCTTGTTGTGTGGTTGTACTAGTTAAAATTTCTCGAAATAAATTACTAAGTGGGAGAGGGACCCTAAGGGTCCCATAGCCTCCATTGCAATCTGATATGTGATGCGAACAAGCCCGCGCGTTGGTTCTGAGTGCCTTCCTCCATAACGGATAGGCTTGTTCTGCGGATGACAAGGTCAGAAAAGATTATAGAGGATTATTGAAGAGCGTGTGTACTTCCCCAACGGAAGGCACATAATCTTAAATAATTCTCTTAGTATCGTGCAATGGTAAACACTTAGATACAATTATTAGTATCCTCCCCAATAAAGTCACTGCTAATAACTTGTAGGGCCGAAGTTGACCAACTATTAATCATACTTGTCAAAAAGTTAGGTTGACAAGATATTAAGATTAATGGGTAAAACATTCTCTAACGAATGTAGGGTTTGTATACGTCCACACTAACGTGACATGCAAATTCTCGGTGTTTGAGATGTTGGTTGATTTCAAAAATTTATTGTATAGAGGAATCAATTTATTTTCGATTTCTAAAGTAGTGTATGTTGTGATTCTTAGGATTTTCAAAATAGCCTTTAACCCACTAGCGATCATATTTAAGGAAAATAAACTTACTAGTCCCAAATTACATAGACTGGAAAAGAAACCTAGACATTGTCCTTTCTGCTGAAGAGTACAAATATGTGCTCTTCGAAGAATGTTCTGAAGATAATGACCCACCTCAATGAGATTGAGGTTCTTGGAGGATAAATCAACGGGGAAACCCAGGTCGATATAATACTCGAATCTCTGCCTAGAAGTTTTGAGCAGTTCTAGCTCAACTATAACATGTATAAGCATGAGTATACGTTGGGGGAACCCCTGGGAGAACTCCAGGTGGCAGAGGGGCTCTTTCATCAGAGTTCACAGGCTTTGGTCACTCAGAAGGTTTCTACTTCTGTGCCGAAAGGCAGGAAGAAGAAGAAACAATGTGAGTCCAAGAAGGCAGCAGAATCGCAGGGACTTCAGGCTGGTGTGAAGAAGCCGAAAGGCAAGTGCTTCACGAGCCAGTAGACTGGACGTTGGAAGGCGAACTATCCTCGTCGTCAAGAGTTAGGTATAACTTTTCCTTTTGTCATTATAACATGTTTAGCAGAGTTTTCTACTGGTACCTGGTGGGTAAATACGGATGTCACTAAACATGTCTGCAATTCTTTGTAGGGGTTCAAGGAAGCCCAACGACTAGCTGAGAAAGAGATTACCGTCTACATGGGATATGCTACGGAGGTAGCGACTATTGTAGTGGGAGTTATTTATTTGTCTTTAGATAGGAAAATAAAGTTTTGGTTTTAAGAAAATTGCTTTTATGTACCTAATTTTAGAAAGAATTCTGGTTCAGTTTTTGAAATAATGGATATTCTATTGCTTTTTGTTATGAAAAGTGGTATAGAAAGATTATCTGTTTGAAAACATGGATAAGCAATTAGAACCAAAGTCTCCCATGATGCAAATAATAACTAATAGCTCATCATCTAATCAAAATAAGAGAAATGTTCCTTCCGAGATGAACCAAACATACCTTTGGCGTCTAAGGGTTTGTCTTATTAACCTTAGTGGATTCAAAGGTTGATAGCCAATGGACTCTCGGGTTCATTGGTGGTGGGAGACTTCCCAACCATTGAAACTTGCTTGGAAGGTAAGACGACCAAGAGACACTTCAAGGATGAGGAGTATAGAGTCAAAGATATGGTAGAATTGGTTCATTCTGATTTGTGTGATCCTATGTGTTGGGACCGGGTGCATGTTGACATGGATGCGGGTTCATAATTTTAAAATTAATTACGTGCAGCGGAAGGTTTAGCATAAATAATTTCTCAAATTATTTAACCACACATCTAAGCATACAATTTTATCTTGTGTAGACATGATCATATATTTAAAATTTTGCAGAAACATAAACTAATTTACGTATTACCTCGCGTAACTCAAAGGAAGGGACGAGATCCAACCGCAAGCGTCCCTTGGAAGTTCCGCCTCTATTCGCGTCCACGTCGAGTATCTTCGGGATGACTTCGCAAAAAGCCACGAGTTTCGTGTTCTCGAGAACTACTAGATTCTCCGAGAACGCGACGAGAAAAACCAAGAGAGAAGTCGGAAGACTAACGACAAAAGGATGGTCGGAGCTTCCTTCTCCGGCAGCAGGTGGTGGTCGGCAAAAGATCCTTCTTGGGGCTGGTTGGCGCATGGCAAGAAGGGGAGAAGAAAAGGAGAGAAAGAGAGGGAGAGAGCCTATGCCTTCATCACTTCGTTAATTTTCCAAGCCTTGCCTTGGGTCCTTTATATAGTGGCCTCTCAACCATCAAGCCTCTCAAATATGGAATAACTTATTCCATCATGCCAAGTTTGATTTTATATCATGGTTAAAATCATATTTTAATTCATGATGAAAAGCAATCAAGTCTCTTTTCTCTTATGGAATAAATTTCCTTATCATGGTAAATCAATCCATGATTGATTTTATAAAATAAACAAATCCTTGGTTCATTTTAATTTCCATGAAAAATAAACCAAAACTTGGTTTATTATATATAAAAATTTATATCATCCATAATTTTATAAAACAAAACACACTTGGTTTATTTTATAAATTGAACCAAAAACTTGGTTCTCTCCTTTGTTGTGGCCGGCCAAGCAAAGAGGATGGAGGCCCTCTTTGGCCGGCCCATCCAAGCCATGCCCCAATGAATTAAACTTATTTAATTCATCTATTAAGTCTTCAAAAGACTTAGCCATTTTACGCTTTCGATGCGTCTCTGAAAAATTCAGATCCGACTTATCGTTTGGCTCAACCAAACTTAATCTCTCTTGATTGGAAAATCCAATTTTCAACTCGTTTTAAATCTCTTGGATTACTCGTAGTGTGTGTGACTAAATAGGCTTTCGATTTATGTTGGCCGTCTATAATTAATCAATTATAGAATGATCATGAGTGGCACCTAGTAGTACATCATGATCCCCAATTAATCGAAAGATCAACGGTTGACCTCAGAAATAATTCTGAAATCCTTCAGCAGCTATAATGAATCGTGCCCCATTCCATTCACCATCTTATACCCACTTGGTTCAGGACATGGTCTATGTGTGTCAGTCCCCACTAGGCTGACTACGTCACACCTAGCCCAAGTAACGTTTTCTCGTCCTACGGATTCTAATTACTCTCATGTATTTAAGAGATTCATACTCTGAACATGTCATGCTCTGGCCAGAGACTTTGAGTAACAATCTGACGATAGGCCTCGGGTATATATCTCCTCGCAAGGAGTGGTGAATCCTTTGTAGGCTGTTCAAACATCTTCGGGCACTTCGGCTTATACCCAATCATCCTGGGTCCACACCTCCTTGGTGATGTTTGCTTAAGATGTCAAAGTATAAGTCTCCATGACCAAGATGACTTGAACACCGCAAGTCAAAGAAACATCGCACTTAAGCTACAGTAAGAATTTCACTGACATATCTATATGTAGATTACCATATGAAGTTTTACAACCAGTCACTCCAATGAACTAGTTCCCTTAACTAGCATTCATGTTTATCTCCAGACATCTCAATGTCACCAGCCAGTGAGAATCAGCTGATTAGAGAATAACCCATGCTAGTCTCAACAGAATTGATAGTGTCCGTATTTATCAATTCATCGACTAGGGACAATTTCAATACTTCACAATTGCACATGTAGAGATAATCACTAGTTGTGAATTCATCACAAATTCTCTCATGCTGTGAATTGTATTGCGGACATTCAGTAAATGAGTTTAAGATCTCAATTAAATACACAAACATGTATACTCAAATAGTGAATATTCATTTATAAATGATTACAATCATAAGGCGATTGTCTTAGGACACTTCTCTCATATCACTAACAAACTCCCACTTGGCCTAATGCCAATCGCTACGGTACCCAATACCACAGGCTCTAACATGACCCTCAAACTTGCTTTGAGGCAAGGCCTTAGTTAAAGAATCCGCTAAATTCCTTTCAGTGGGAATTTTCTCAATTTGTATATCATTCCTACTTATAATCTCTCTGATCAGATGATAGCGGCGAAGCATATGTTTGGATCGCTGATGAGACCTTGGTTCCTTTGCTTGTGCAATAGCTCCATTGTTATCGCAGTAAACCGGTATTGCTTCATCAATGGTTGGAACCACACCAAGTTCTGAGACAAACTTCTTGATCTAGACTGCTTCCTTTGCTGCTTCCGAAGTTGCAATATATTCCGCTTCCGTGGTAGAATCCGCTACGGTGTCTTGCTTGGAACTCTTCCAACTTATTGCGCCTCCATTCAAAATAAATACGTATCCGGACTGAGATTTGGAGTCATCCTTATCTGTCTGGAAACTGGCATCTCTATACCCACGTATTACCATATCACCTTCTCCATATATTAGGAACACATCCTTAGTTCTTCTTAAGTACTTGAGGATTGTCTTGACAGCCGCCCAATGATCCATTCCTGGATCAGACTGGTATCTGCTTGTGACGCTCAGAGCATTCGATACATCAGGCCTAGTACATAACATAGCATACATGATAGATCCTATCGCGGATGCATAAGGAATCTTATTCATGCAAATCCTCTCGTCTTCTGTGCGCGGACACATAGACTTCGAAAGGTTGATCCCATGCCTGATGGGAAGGTAACCTTTCTTGGATTCTGACATGCTAAACCTTTCTAGCACTCGGTCTATATATGTAGACTGCGAAAGACCAAGCAATCGTTTTGATCTATCTCTATAGATTCTAATCCCAAGGATATAGGTTGCTTCTCCCAGGTCTTTCATGGAGAAAGTTTTGGACAACCAAATTTTAACTGACTGTAAGACTGATATATCGTTTCCTATAAGTAATATGTCATCGACATATAACACTAGGAATACGACTGCACTCCCACTAACCTTCTTGTACACACAAGGTTCGTCAGGATTTTGTGAGAAATCAAACTCTTTGATTGTCTCATCAAAACGGATGTTCCAGCTCCTGGATGCTTGCTTTAGTCCATATATGGATCGTCGAAGCTTGCATACTTTGGTTTTATTAACCGATATGAAACCTTCAGGTTGTATCATGTATACATCCTCAAGCAGGTTTCCATTAAGGAAAGCTGTTTTCACATCCATTTGCCATATCTCATAATCATAATGAGCTGCTATGGCAGGAGCATCCGAATGGATTTAAGCATAGCTACTGGCGAATAGGTTTCGTCATAATCAATTCCTTGTTTCTGACGATATCCTTTTGCCACTAATCTAGCCTTAAAGGTAACAACATTACCTTCCATGTCGGTTTTCTTCTTGAAAATCCACTTGCACCCTATGGGCTTAATCCCTTGAGGTGGGTTAACCATGTCCCACACTTGATTTTTGTACATGGAATCCATTTCCGACATCATGGCTTCAAGCCATTTATCCCTTTCTGAATTTATCAGAACTTCTTCATAATTGATAGGTTCGTCATTATTAACGAGTAGCACGTCGTTCGATTCACTTATGAGAAATCTGTGTCACTCTGGAATATTGCATGTCATATCAGACCTACAAAAAAGTGGTGTTGTTTTAGGTTCAACTGATAGCTCATCATTATGAGTTATTGGTTGTGGGTCTAGACTAGGTGTCTCTGTAATGTCTATTGGAGTTTCTTGAACTTCTTCAAGTTCAATGCTACTCCCACTGTTTTCTTGTAAAAGAAATTCTTTTTCTAGAAATACAGCATGCCTTGAAACAAACACCTTTTGTTCCAAGGGATGATAGAATTGGTAACCTTTCGTTTCCTTAGGGTATCCAATAAATAGACATTTATCAGACTTAGCATCCAATTTGTCTGATACAGTCCGCTTTACATAAGCAGGACAACCCCATATCTTTAGGTGAGATAAATGAGGTTTCTTACTATTCCACGTCTCATATGGAGTAGTAGAGACTACCTTGGTCGGGACTCTGTTTAGTAAGTAAACAGCTGTCTTAAGCGCATAGCCCCAAAAGGATTTTGGAAGAGTTGCATGATTCATCATAGATCTAACCATGTCCATCAAGGTTCGGTTACGCCTCTCAGATACACCATTATGCTGTGGTGTATATGGCGGAGTCCATTGAGACAATATCCCATTGTCCCTAAGATAATCTTGAAACTCTTGACTTAAGTATTCACCACCCGATCGGATCGAAGTATCTTAATACTTTTGCCAAGCTGTTTCTCTACTTCACTTCTGAACTCTTTGAATTTCTCAAAAGCTTCAGATTTGTGTTTCATTAAGAACACATACCCGAATCGTGAGTGATCATCGATAAAGGTAATGAAGTAGCTATAGCCTCCTTGTGCAAGAGTTGAGATTGGTCCACATACATCAGTATGTATTAGACCAAGCAATTCTCCCACTGGTTTACCTTTTTCAGAAAAGGGTAATTTGGTCATCATGCATTTTAAGTATGATTCGCATGTATCAAATGAACCGGGTTCAAATGATTCCAGAATTCCACATCGGTGTAATTTGGTCATGCGTTTCTTACATACATGGCCAAGACGACAATGCCACGTATAGGAGTCTATTCGATTATCTATTCGAGCACGTTTGTTGCTAACTTCGATATTGAAAACGTCACCGGATAAATCTAACGTGTAGATACCATTGCATAAAGTTCCGGTCCCATAAAGAACAGCATTTAAAGTTATGTAACAGTAATTGTTAATAAAAGTTAAATGAAAACCCTTTTCATTCATGCATGAAATAGATACAATGTTCTTTATTAACGAAGGAACAAAATAACAATTATCCAATTCTAAGACAAGTCCAGTAGGGAGCTTTAGCAAATATGTTCCGATGGCAACAGTAGCAATCTTTGCTCCATTTCCAACTCGCAAATTCGCTTCTCCCTTGACGAGTCTTCTTTTATTCCTTAGCCCCTGTATGTCATTATATATATGTGAGCTACACCCAGTATCAAGTACCCAGGTGTCTGAGGAAATAGAGTGACATTCAATAACGAAGATACCTGAAGAGGATGGGGCATCAGATGCCTTCTTCTTCAAAGACTCAAGATAAACCTTGCAGTTTCTTCGCCAGTGGCCCTTCTTGCCGCAGTGATGGCAAGTGCCTTTTGGTGCCTTTTCAATCTTTTTGGCCTTTTCTTCCTTCCCTTATTTTGTTCTTTGGGCTTCCTCTTAGAGCCTTTCTTTGAGGAACCAACTAACAGTACCGTCTTCTGATCCTGCTTTACAAAAGGCTCTACAGTCTTCAGCAGGTTAAGCAACTCAGGAATGGTAGTCTCCAGTTTGTTCATCCGATAGTTCATCACAAACTGTGAGTAACTCTTGGGCAAACAATGCAGAATTAAGTCAATACTTAGTTCGTGATCCATTGCAAATCCGAGTGTGCCTAGTCGCTCAATGTACCCCAACATCTTCAACACAAACTGTGAAACAGAAGTGCCTTCCTGCATCTTAGAGGTGAAGAGGAGTCTGGAGACCTCAAACCTTTCGGATCTCGCCTGCTCGTCAAACAGCTCATGAAGATGGAAGACGATGGTATGAGCATCCATATGCTCATGCTGCTTTTGTAGCTCAGGTACCATAGCGGCCAGCATGATGCAACTCGCAAGTTCAGAATCGGCCACATGTTTCTGATAGGCCACTAACTGGTCTGGAGTTGCATCTTCAGGAGGATGGTTGGGAAGTTGTTCTTCAAGGACATAAGCAAGCTTTTCTGCCTTGAGGACTATCCTCAGGTTTCGAAGCCAGTCCATGAAGTTTGGCCCAGTCAGCTTATTGGTGTCCAAAATGGAACGCAAATTCAGAGAAGACATGATCAGGTGATTATCTTAGAAATACAAATTGAGGTTATGTGATGAGAATGATAAAGAATGCATCAATATACATTAATTAAATCCTATTTATTTTTCGAATTGAATAACCCTTTTTATCAATTCGGGAGATCGTAGGAACATCTCCAAATAGGTTGATATCCAACCATAGATAAGAACAACCATGGCTAGAGTCCATCAAGTTATTCTTAGCTATGAAGGTAGGTAATTATACCGATTACATATTATACATATGTAACTATCACATTATGCTATCAACTAATTGAATGTTTGCATAAATCATTGGGTTGTTAACTCATTAACAAGTATGCAACAATATACATAGCACCCAACTGCACCTCTCTTTACATCGACCTTGGCTGTGGCACAACAAATCGATGCTCCAAGCTTAAGGCTGACCCATTAATCAAGAAATAGTTTTAATATGGTTGGAGCTCATTCAACCGTTTAGTCAGGCTTGGATGTGTCCAACAACCAAAACTAAGGATTGACCTCTGACTCCAACTATATTAATCATAAACTAATTCCATGGTTTGAACATGTTGAGGTTCAAGCCGGGCATGGATGTGTCCATCAACCCAAACGAGAAACAAAACTCCGGTTCTAACCATATTAATGGAAGGTGTTGGCCTTAATATTTTGTAAGGGGTTTTGGGTCTCATCCTTTTCTTTTATGCACATTCATGACATATAATTATGTCATGTTCTAACGATTTCCTTAATAAAGTATGTATGTGACTTAATTTATCAAGTCTCATTAATTGAATTAGGAACCGGATTTCCTAATTCTAATTTCATACTTTATTCAAGGAATTGTTTTGGGAAACAATTTCCTGAATTATCATAATCAATTTCGGAAATAATATGTTTAAGACTTTGATTTCTCTAAATCAAATCTTATTAAATTAAGAGACAGATTCCCTTAATTCAACCACATATTATTTTCATGAAAATCTTATTTAAGGAAATATACTCTATAGGAAACAATTTTCCTAATTAATTTTGGAGACAATAATATGTAAGAGCATCACCTCATAAATCAAATAAGGAAATTATCGTTTGAGAATCACCTCAAAAATTTCCAAGATTTGATCACATATTTTATTTATGGAAAATTAATATCAATAACTTAATTTGGACGGCTCCCCGAGGCTCAATCCAAATAAACATTTGACATTTAAATTCAATTTAGGAAATTTAATTATAACAACTAACTTTAAATTGGACGGCTCCCCGAGGCTCAATCCAAAATAAAGAATTTTGTAAATAATTTAATTTCCAATTATAATTTAAATGTCAATTAATATTCCTATAATTTGTCTAGACTTTCTTGAAAGAAAGTGCCCAAAATTGCGAGCTTTCCATAAATGGAAAGTTTCCAAAAATAAAAGGTTTTCAGAATAATTGTAAGTTTCTGGTACAAAGAAAACTTACGTTTTTCCAAAATTGAAAATTTCCAAAATAGGAAATTTCCAAAATTGGAAAGTTTCCAAAAATGGAAAGTTTTCACAATTATCATAAAATTTCAGAAACAGAGATATTTCAAAAGTTTGCGAAATTTCATGAGGATTTCCAAACTTTGAAATTCCTAAATCGAAAATTTACCATAATTGGAAAGTTTCCATAATTGAAAATTTTCCAAAATTGAGATCATGATAAAGCTTTCCGCAAAACAATTATATGATTATGTCGAACACAAACCTCGCTCTGATACCACTGTTGGGACCGGGTGCATGTTGACATGGATGCGGGTTCGTAATTTAAATTAATTACGTGCAGCGGAAGGTTTAGATAAATATTCAANGATGTATGTATGTGGTGCAAGCCAGGGCCTAAATGATGTTATGATGATTATGTTTAAGCATTTAAAAGTATGTTTAAAAGTTAAGCATCCCTTATGTATATGCATTCCACTCATGCATCCATTCATGTTATGCATTATGCTACGTTGATAAGATTTTATGCTTATGGTTCATGTTAAGAAGTCTGCATGAGAATGAATGATTTATGCCATGCTTAGAATGTTCACTCTGTTTATGATTTATGCCATGAATTATGTCATGCTTAGAATGGTCACTATGTTTATGAATTATGCCATGAATTATGCCATGCTTAGAATGTCTATGATGTTTATGTTTATGCCATGTATCATGCCATGCTTAGAATGTTACTATGTTTATGTTCCTGCCATGCTATGTATACGATAAGTGATGTAAGATGTTATGTTCTAAGTAGAGCACCAAGTATGTTAATGTTTTATATGCTCATTATGATATGATGAATGATGAATGGTTTTGTGAGTAGGAAAGAGTCTTACTAAGCCTGTGTGCTTATAGTCTTATTTCCTTATACCGCAGATCATTCAAGGGGACAATGAAGGAAGCAGCAGGAGGGCAAGAACGCAAGTGTGTCGTAGTGACTTGGCCCAGGAAACTATATGTTTACTTATATGTTTGAATAATGACTTATGGAACCTTATGATATAATGTTATGTGAGACATGATATGATGCTTAAGTTCAAAGTTAATATGCTATGGTTCCCATGTCAATAAGTTAAGAATGGTAACAGGGCATGTATAAGTTAAGTTATTCCGCTGCATTATGATGTCTACATGCCCTAAGCATGTTAACGTAACGCCGCTTAGGAAAAAAAAATAAAGCGGGCGTTACACTCAGCATGTTAGTACTTGCATGACTTGCCAGCAAGTGAAAACAGAACACCAGTGACCCGGAGGAGTTCTGCAGCCACTCGCAATTCCGGAGTGGAAATGGGAAGACATCTCTATTGATTTTATTTCAGGACTTCCCAGGACTACGAATGGATATGATGCAATTTGGGTAATTATGGACAGGTTGACAAAGTCTGCTCACTTCCTAGCAATCAAGATGACTGATTCAATGGAACAACTGGCTCAATTATATGTTAAGGAGATAATCAGACTTCATGGGGTTCCCAAGACCATCATCTCAGATAGGGATGGTCGCTTTACTTCGCATTTCTGGGAGTGTGTTCAGAAGTCTCTCGGCACTAAATTGTGATTTAGCACCGCCTTTCACCCTCAGACTGATGGGCAAACTGAACGGGTGAATCAAGTACTAGAAGACATGTTGCGAGCTTGTGCCTTGGATTTCAAAGGAAGTTGGTGTCGATATCTATGCTTAGCGGAATTCGCTTACAACAATAGCTACCAAGCTACTATCGGAATGACACCTTATGAAGCATTGTACGGGAGGAGATGTAGGTCTCTGATCTGTTGGTATGAGGGTGGTGAAAAGAAAGAAATGGGGCTCACAACGGATGTCATCGACAGCACCACCCGAGCTATACAGAATATTCGACAACGGATAGAAGCTGCTCAGAGCCGGCAGAAGAGTTATGCCGATGTCCGGCGTAGACCACTGGAATTTAATGTTGGAGATTTGGTGTTCCTCAAAGTGGCTCCTATGAAAGGGGTGACAAGATTTGGGAGGAAAGGAAAACTAAGTCCGCGTTATGTGGGGCCGTACCTGATTCTGAAAAGAGTTGGTAAGGTGGCATATGAGTTGGAGCTGCCTTCAGAGATGTCGGCCATTCATAATGTGTTCCATGTGTCAATGCTTAAAAAGTGTATCCCAAATATGGACTAAGTGATCGAACCACAGACAGTACAAGTGCAGGAGGACTTGAGCTATGAAAGCAGACCTATCCAGATCTTGGATCGGAAAATCAAGAAGCTAAGGAGTAAGGAAGTACCCTTAGTCAAGGTTCTATGGCAAAGTCAACGGTTCGAAGAAGCTACCTGGGAACGCGAGGACGAGATGAGGCGCAAGTACCCGGATTTATTCTAAGTTCGAGGACGAACTTTCACGAGGTATGGGGGATTGTAACGACCCGGAAAATTCTCCTAATATGTCTTTAAAATATTGAGCATGTTTAGATGATTTTCCAAGGGACCTAGAAATATTAACATGAATTTTAACCTAGAAATCCATATTTTTTTCATTTAAATTGAGGAAATAGGTACTAATGGGCCTTAGATGGGCTTTCTAGTACCATGATTATTGGTAAATTTTAGGTAAAAAAAATTATAGAAATATAAAGGGATTTTAATGGGAAATATTAACATAATTATGGGGGAATTTTTAAGGGATTTTCGAAATATTAGGGAAATAGAATAAAAATAAATGGAAAAAAATTAGTGCATGCACCAAGGATTGAACCTTGGACCTCTTGTACAACCATGCATGCTCTAACCAATTCACCTAGCAAGGGAGTGCTATGAGGAAATGAAGTGGATTATGGTTAAGGCTTAAGGGAAAATGAAGAGACACCATGACTCTTCACTTACCCTCCTTGATGAGTTATAAAGAGAAGCATGGGGGGTTACTTCTCTTCTTCCATCAAGTCACCTTTCTTCCTCCCTTCTTCTTCATCCTAGCCGAATACCCCAAGAGGGATTTCCCCTTGGAAAAAGTTCACCTAAGGCTTCATCTCCAAGATCCAAGGCTTTTACAAGGATACAAAGGCTAGGGGTGGTCAAGGAGCAACAAGATCTTCATCCTTCCTTCAAATCTAAGGTCTATAATCAAGATCAACCAAAGTAAGACTCCCTCACCTGTGGTATAATGGCTTTCCTTGAAGTTTAACATGATATGAAAGTCTTGTATGTGATTTTTATGTTGGAAAAAAAGAAAACCCATGAACCTAACCCTAAAGGTTTCGGCCACCATGGGATTTGGGTCTAAGGGAATGTTAAAAATCCCTCTCATGTTTTCTAATGTGTTATCATGATGAATATGGAATAAATATAATTTTTGGGGAATTTTTGGAGTACCCTAAAGACCCCTTAGGGTTTGGGACTCTCACCATGATTCTTTGGTTAGGATTGGGCCTAACCTTTCAAGTATGTACTTTGGGTATCCCCATGATTCAAGAGGAGGTTGGAAGTGAATTGTGTGAATTTTCACAAGGTCTTATGACCCTTGTAAGTTTCGGCCAAGAAGGTTCTAGCGCAAGAAGTTATGGCTTACCTCAAGTAAGGGCCCTAATGACTACTAAAGTAGGGTATGTTGGTGTTTAATGTTTGATTGGGGATTTTATGAAATTTTTCCATGCACCCATGGCCTTGTAGGGTTTCGGACAGCCCTAAGAAGGAGGGCTAAAGGTTAGGGATAACCCTAATCATGAGCCCTAATGGCTTCCTATGGTCTTATAGGTAATGTATGGTTGTTTCTTTACCTTATGCTATCTTACATGTTAATTGAATGATGGAACCCTTCCTTATAGGTATCGGCCAAGCAAGGTAAATAGGATGTGGGAGGAGTTAGGGTTTGATGAATGATGGTTTATACTTATTTATGAAGTATATATAAAGGTTCAAGCATGTGGTAGAAATTAAGTTACCTATACCCCTAACCCTAAGCACCATGTTTTATGTTCTATGTTTATGATTGGATGCCATGCTTAATAGGGTTTATTTATGAATGTCTTGTGTTCTATGCCATGCACTTGAATGGTAGGTAGTATGTTTATGGAAGTCCTACTTATGTATGCTTGGGATGAATACCATGCATATGTATGAAATGCAATGTTTACCTTATATATGTCATGATCATGGAAACCCTATGGAGTAGGATAATTGTCTATGAAAATATGTCATGTTCAATGAATATAATGCAATGTTTACCTTATATACCATGATCATGCAAGCACTAGAAATAAGAATGATGTTTATGTAAGTAGGCCATGTTCTATGAATGAAGATGCATGTTATGTTTATAAGTGAAGATGCATGTTATGTTTATGAATGAAAGTACATGCTATGTTTTATGAATAAGATGCATGCTATGTTTATGAATGAAAGTACATGCTATGTTTTATGAATAAAGATGCATGTCATGTTTATGAATAACGGCATGGTCGATGGTCGACGGTACGACGGTCATGAGGACCGGTAAATGGGCCGGTAAATGGGCTGGTAGACGGGCCGGGTCGTTATATATGTTATGTTTATGAATGAAGATGCATGTCATGTTTTATGAATAAAGATGCATGCTATGATGTATGAATGATGAAGCATATGAAGTATTTTACTTTATGAATGGGCTTGTACCGGACCGAAGTATGGGTCCAAGGGATGGGCACCTTAAGAACGCCCCGGTTCTAGACTACCGACTATGCTGTCCACGGTTCTGGCACTACTGAAGCTGTGCAACAGGGATGGGCACCTTAAGAACGCCCCGGTTCTGGGACTACCGACAATGCTGTCCTTACCCTAGTAGGTCGGGGCTCGCTACCTCGTATTTACTTAGGGATGCGCGCTTTTGATGTAAGTATGTGGTACAAGCCGGGGACCCCCAATGATGTTATGATTATGTTTAAGTATTTAAAAGTATGGTTTTAAAAGTTAAGCATCCTTATGTATATGCATTTGACTCATGCATCCATTCATGATAAGCACTTATGCTTATGTTATGTTAAGAACCATGCTATGCTTATGCTATGCTAAGAACCATGCTATGCTTATGCTATGCTAAGAATCATGCAATGCTTATGCTATGCTAAGAACCATGCAATGTTTATGCTATGCTAAGAACCATGCTCTGCTTATGCTATGTTAAGAACCATGCTATGCTTAAGTTATGTTAAGAACCATGCTATGCTTATGCTATGCTAAGAACCATGCTATGTGACAAGCCCAAATATACTAATTAATTTGTCACGAAATGTATGGGCTCATCAAATTTTAATATGATATGAATGACTGAAATGCTGGAAACCCTTTTACAACTCAAAAGTATGAAAATGTAATATAGGGGCCACAGGTCGTATTTTTCTCGGGGACTAGTTGACTTTGTTCGACTCAAGCTCGTATTTAGGTTTCGTTTGTGTTTTCGGGTTTCAAATAAAGATTTGGGTTTTGGTTTGCGATTATGAAATGAAAATTCAATGAAAAGGCAAGGAGAACTTAATCATGAACTAAACAAGAAATTGCAAATTATAACTCATCATCTAAGCACTTAAACAATTCTTTTGGATGCAAAATTAATGTCAATCAACAAAGCAACTGCTGATCCATTCAGGACTGATCGATTTAGGAACTTTCTTGATGCAGAAATGAATTGCAATAGCAAATTGGATGCAAGAATCAGCCAAAACAACTAACTCTAGATGCAATTTAATTCCAATGCCTACCATCACTGATGCAAACTCAAGCCATTACAAACTGACATTTCAGAAAGGTATTGACCTGCAAAAATGAAAATTGGATCGCAGACATGAAATCGATACAACCAGTTGCTTGATACGGGGAGGCAGGGACTGAAATCAAGTGTTGACATGCAAAAACTGATGCTACTTCAGAAATACATTAAATGCAAAAATTGATCCAAGTGCAGGAATTCAGAAATTTCACTACAATCAACTCACACGAACTAGCTGCAAACTTTGGACAACAAACAAATGCATATAAAATCCAGAAATGCTGAAATTAATACTTATCGATTTCAAACTCAATCATACACCAAAAAAAACAGATGGGTTTCGGATGCAAGCTGTGCCAATTTAGCTTGGCACGCAAGGATGAGCTGCTGCACAAATTAAATCCTAGTTTCAAAACCCAATCTCAATTGCTTTGAGATGAAACAACTGCAGAACTAGTTCAGAAGTAGAACTGAGCTAATTTGACACAATTTCAGAAGTGTTAACTGAAGATTTCAGAAATGAAAGCTGGATGGCAGACTTGAAAACTGGACATGGCAGATTCAGAATCTGATGCTGAATTTCAGCATCCGTTTGAAATGCAAAACAAGCAACAACAAGCTGGAATTGATACATAAATCTAATCTTCAGTAAAGGTTCATGTAAGGTTTAAGAGAGCTGAAACACACGTGATGCATTTGCAGGACAAAATGAAGTAGCAAAATTCAGAAACAGTTTAGAAACTTCACTGCAGAAACAGTTTGCAGAATTTTAATGTTGGCACGCACTTGGTAATTGATTCACAGAATTGAATTGCGACAACTAAAATTAAGTGCCATGTTAACTAAATAAGCTGTCGATCTAACATAAGTGCAGCAATTAAAGCCAACAAGTGTAGACATAATTCAGAGAGCAACCACTCTGATGCGAGTTCAGAAACTGCACGAAATTGCAGAAATGGTTGCAGAATTTCAGGAATGCAACTATGAATTGAGTTCAAACTTAACCCAGTAGCTTGTGTGAAGTGGATGGATGTGAAACGAACAATTAAAGTGCAAATTGATGAGCTGAAGTCGAAATTTTCAGAAATGAAATGGAGATGCAGGATTGAAGGTTGATACGCAATCTGAAATCAGGGAGTAACTGATACGCATGAACAACATTAGAAAAGAAATCGAATTTGATTACAATTGTTCACTAACAAACAATGAACCTAATTTACTTGCATAAACGAATCTGATTTAAAACAAAAACAAATCAGAAACTAAACTTAACAATTCTAGAATTTCAGAAACAGGAAGTGGCACACAAGCAATAAAATTGCAAACTACTGAAATTAAATCTAATTATCACTAAAACAAGCTCTTAACTACTTAGCATCTAAGAATTAAACCCTAATTAAGCTCAAACCATTCAGAATTACAACTAAGTTGCTGTATTAAACTGTAAAAACAGAACAAGTGCAGAATATAAAGTTTACAGCTAAAAACATTAGAAATTAAGAATCTAAACTACTCCTCAACCCTTCCTCAACTCAAGAGCTCCTTGGTCGTCAATCAAGGGAGAACCTCGGACCCGCAAGCTCCGCAAATCAGCAGGAAATGTCTCTGCTACCGAATCTGATCAGATCACTGCTCAAATTGAAATCAGCTTCCGAATCCTTCAAACTTGCTGTGGTGGATTGCGATCTTGATTGGGGAGGGACCGAGACCTTCCAGGGAACCCCTCTGGTCAGCTCGGATGCAATGGAAGTGGATCACAGCTGAGTTCAATGGAATCGGATAGTGAAACTGCCGAGACCTCGCGCAACTTCTCTATTGAGCAAATCTTCAATCGGAAACCACACTGAGACTCTCCATACTAACCTAACCCTTGCTTTGATGATGGATTGAGTGATCGCGCCTCCTTGATGAAGAAATCTAGCTAAGAAACGAGAAGAAACTGAAGAAGAAGATGAACAACGGTGGAGACGCGACGAGGAGAAGCTGCTGGGAAAATCTGATTAAATAGCTATCAATGGACGGTTGTGATTAATTTGAGAAATCCAACGGTTGATCTTCATCTGATCTGACCCAAACTTTGAGGATGTTGATCTGGGGTCAGGATCTGCCTTGTGGTAGCTCGGATCCTCCAGATATGCAACGGATGGTCCAGATCAACTCTATCTGTGAATGGACGCTCTAGAGCCTTCCTTGCTTGATCCAACGGTTGATTTAGCTCCGATTGGGATGAAACCTTCAGATCTTGATCATAGAGCTTGATCAACCCTAACCCTAGCTCGGATTGCTTCAGATCGTCCCGGATGGCTCAGATCTAGCCGCTCTTGAATCGGACGGCCCGGATTAATCGTAGGCTTGATAATTCGATCCAGTTCACATCCGACTCAAGTTTGACCCAGTATGCCCTAGGTCCAGGATCCTTTCATGCCTACAAAGATATATCAGAAAATTAGTGGCCAAATAATCCAAAAAATATGTAAATTTGCAATTAAGTCCAAAATAAGAGGAAATCCTAAAATCTAGGGTAAAATCACAAATAAGCAATAAAAACATAGGTCAAACATGGATTTTAACATCTAAAATAATCACAAAAATGGTACTTATCAACTCCCCCACACTTAACCTTGAGCGTCTCGCGAAACAACTAAATATGTATCCCTTAGGTTTTCTAAAGCATAATTAGAAGCAAATGAAAAGAAATTACCTAAGGTTGTCAATTCTCAAAAATCTAAGCTCTATGGATTAGTATCTTGTCCTTAAATCAACAACTTAGCCTTTTCATCAATCATGAGTCATTGAGATGAATTTAAATCACTAGCCTTTCAAGGGAAGTTTTGGTGGCTCTCTCCTTAAATTCTAACTTGATGATGGAAGTGGAGCTCACTCGAACACATATGATTCTTGCACTACCATAGGCTTGCTTATTATCTACTCTCCACCATTAATCATGAATAGGATCAACATCTATAAAAACAAATGAAAAACATAGAAAATGGTGAGAAATGGAATAAGACCCAAGAAAAGTGGAAAATTGAAAAAGTGGAAGACTTGAGTGCTCAAGGATGTTTCCAATGAACTTTGGCCTCTTTTCAGTCCCCTAGTGATATAAAAATGTGTGAAGTCAGATTTCGATAACTGCCTTTGTTTTGGATGAAAACTCCTTCCTTGGTTCAATGTGCCAATCTTCCTTCAATTGCGTGTCATTTCATTCCTTCTCTTTTCTTCTCATCAAATCTTTTTCTTTCTCTCTAGTAGATCTCAGACTGTATTGGAACAAAGGATTTGTTCAGATGAGGGAAACTTCACTGATTTAAAGTACCAAAACTACAGTCTTGTGTCATCTTGTTCTTCTCTTTTCTTTTCCTTTTCAAACTGTTTTTCTTCTCTCTTTTTTTTTTCTCTGCTCTCAATCTTCTAATGGAGCCTTTCAGATCTTGCAAAACTCCAATTCCTTCATATCAGTTGGTATCTTAAAGTAGTCGAGCACTTAAAGAATTCCACTCAAAATTCTGCTCAACAAGTTTAATTTCAGCCCTTTCACTTTCTATTCTGATCAGCAGTTGTTTCGAATTTTCTTTGCATCTTCCTGCATCAGATTCTAGCATCCATTGGTTCTTCTTATACCTTGCAAACTTCTGTATTTTTCTGGTGGGCAGTTAGCATCAAATAGAAATGGAAAGGTTGATCCCAGCTGTTTTGAATTCAGCCCACTGCATCCTTCTTTCTTAATCTGTTTCTTGATCTGAAAAAATCCAATCAGTCACATTTCTTCCTCCTTTGATCAGCAGTGAATGTGCCTAACAATTTCAGATATATTCCTATACCTACTGCTCTGATTTATAGCTTCAAAAACTCAATTAGGTTGCAAGTTGGTACAACTGCCTTTATAGCATTTACATTGGTTTTCCTCCTTTCATAACTGAATTTTTAGCTTAAGTATCAACTTGCTGCTCTCCAAAACCTCTTGGGCTTCGAGTGGTGTTTGTTCTGAGTCCTTTTCAGCTTTCTTTGCAGCAGCCTCATTAATTCCAACTCAATCCATCTTCACTTCAATTTCTGCACTGCATACAATTCCTACAATAGCACTTTACTGATTTTTCCAACTTCTTATATCCTTTCGGCAGCTCAGAATTTCTGCTTATATTCCACTCAATTCAGCTCAGATCCGATCAGCTGCTAATTCATTGTATTCCATTCCAGATCAGTAGATTGGATTCCAATCTCAGCAATTCACAAATTTTCTGCAATAGCACAGATTTTCTGCAATGAACAAATTTCTGCTGCCATGTTTCAGATTTGATCAATCTTTTGAAATCTGTACAGCTGCATTTAAGTTCCCATCAAAGAGTGGTTGATTTCTATCGCAAAGAACAGCTTCAATCCCAACATTTCTGCCCAAAAAGTTGAATTTCAGCCAACTTCTTCCTTTTCTTCCCTTTTTTTTCGAAACTTCTAGCAGCCATTTCTTTTTCCTAGATCTGAAATTGAATGTGCACCTTCAACTTCAGATACATTTTCATGCTTGATAACTTGATTCATAGCTTTTGAAACCTAGATTCATCTCCAAATTGATACAATCTTGTGCAAAAACTGCTTGCATGGTACACTAGTTTCAATCCTAGCAGTCCACTGATTTTTTTCTGTTAATGCACTTGATTTTTTTACTTGATACTCCCTGCTTACTTCAAATTCCAGCAACCCCTTCAATGGTTTCATAATTGTATAGCTACAGTTCAGCTCTTAGAAGAGTGGCTGAATACATGTTCTATAGCCAATTTGATACCTCATTCTTCAATTTTCGTGCCAATTTCTTTTCTTCTCTGCAGATTTTTTTTCCTCAGCCGAATTCATAGATTTGTCCTTCAAATCAGCTGCTGGCTTCTGATTTTGGTTGCAGAACAACTGCCCTTGTAATGCCGTTTGTATTATTTTAGCAGCTACAAATCACTCTCGGCAGATTACAAGCTCTGATTTGCTTCAATTCAGATTTTTCTCAGCTTCACTTCACTGCTCAGATTTTCTTTCCTTCCTCTGGATTTTGGCACAAATTTCTCTTGTCTTCAGATTATATAATTTGTGTGCAGCTTCTACTTCAGACTCAATTCATTCTAGCATTTGACAGCTGCAAATTCCTGAAATTACAGCCAATGTATGGCTGCAATTGTGTGCCAATTTAACCTTTGTCACAGCTTTTTTTCTTCCTTGATCCACCGAATTCAGCTTGGCACATGCAAAATTTTTTTTTTTTTTTCGAATTGAAGTGCCTCCTTGATACCAAATCTTTCCAAATCACTAATCACTCCCCCACACTTAAAACTTTGTCCGTCTCGGGCAAAATAGCATCAAGAAAACATCCCAAGCAAACAAATCCATAGAAAAATTGGGGTTAGAATTAGGAATAAGGAAAGACAAATAGGATAAATATGATTTTTGCCAAAGTTGATGTGGAAAAGTAAACAAAGTGATTAGTCTCTATAGATGTGATCCAACCATTGAAATATAATTTCGAAAGAACCTAGGCAAGTTCTAGAGCACAATAACATGTGTGTATCACAAGATAAGGCTAATCTCACTAGGTAAAAATAATCCATCTCAAATTCTCAATTAAGAATCCAAAGCCAAGTAGTACTCAAATATTTAAGATTTCATCCATGAGCTTAAACCCTAAGTTTTGACAACCAAATTTAACTTATTTTCAAAGAGATTCTAAAATGCTATGGAAGAACCTAGAGGGATACATTTATTCCTAGTCATGCAAGCAAAAGTGCTAAAAGAAATAATAAAGTATTTACAATGTCTATTTATTCAATTTACTCTAGAAAACATAAAAGTGAAAAATACGATAAAAGTAAATACAAGAAGAATCAAACTCCCCTTTATTCGGGTGGGCGGAGTCTATCCAGAAGGAGCCTCCATCTTGGTAGTGGAGGAACATGGGTAGTTGGGAGAATTAGGACTCCCCCACACTTGAACTTCGCAAAAAATTTCTCTGGTGGCCTAAGGCGATTCAGGTTCAAGAGCCATTCAAGGGATGGAGTGCTTTTAATTAAAGTCAAATCATCTCCTCCTTCTTGATGCCGATCAGAAGTCCTTCCAGGAGGCTGGAGTCTGTTCAGTTGGAGTACCCACTCCTGAAGTCTTCTGGACCCTGCAAAACAATATAATACCTCTCTCAAGCGTGCAGGGTCAAAAAGAAATAAAATGATATCAGTCTCTGCATGAGATGTATCCAAAACTGCATCATGTTCAATTAAATCAATGCTTGGTGTCTCAATAAATTTTTCACGGTTATTTCCTACAAAATTTGCATCCTGAAATTCATCACAAATAATGAAATCAATTTTTGACACTTCAATAAAAATTTCGCAATTATTTTTCAACACAGATGGATCAAGCAAAATATCACAGCCTATGAAATCAATCTCAGGTGCCTCAAAGAATTTTTCAAAATTATTTCCAGCATAAGATATATCAAAACACTCATCACAACAATTAACAACACTAGGCACTTCTAAAAAATTTTCACACTCAGCATTTTCATGATTTGTATCACCACATGCTTCATATTCAACATATTCTCCACTAGGTAACTTAATTAAGATTCAGTTAATACCTACATTATTGTTTAAATAACAGTAATTCTTAGAACGAAATTGACTTATTACTAGTCAAACCATGGTCAAACTGGTCAAACCATGGTCAAACTAGTCAAACCATGGTCAAAATAGTCAAATCATTTCAAACCATGGTCAAATCAATTAAATCATGGTCAAATGAAGACAAGACAACAAAGATTCCAATCCATTCTCAATCCGAGCGCTCGTGACTCCTCGGGCGCCCCCATGACTTTCACTTCTCTCAAGGCAAAAATCTGTCTTTGTCCCTTGACCAGGGTACCCGGAACCTTGCGGGCGCCCCTAGTACCAGTCAAAGCAGCAAAGCTGCCATGACCAAGCCTAACCTGGGCGCCCGGGCCATTGCGGGCGCCCCGAACAGACTTTGGACCCTGCCAATGGCAGAAGGCCCTGACTCGGGCGCCCGGAAGCTCCCGGGCGCCCTGGCTAAAAGCCCTATAAAAGGGCACCCGAACCCCCTCTTCTTGCCACACCAAAAACCATCCTCCTTTCTAACTTTCTTCCTTCCAAGGAGATCAAGTGACACTTGTGCTTCCTCAACTTCGACCATGCCTCCCCGAGCGGCCACTCGGTACAATTTTTTCAATTTCTTTTTTCTACGCACTTATATTTATTCTTTCTTCTAAATGCATATCTCTTATCTTAGCAAACGCCGAGCAACCCAATCGAACCCCGGTACCGAACCGAGTCACGATCCTAGGTTCCCTACCCTAGAACTTTTTAACAAATTTGCTCGAACAACTTACAAGCCTATCAAGACAAGTTACTTGAATAGACAATTCTTTAATCAATCATGTCCTTTGGCTATGATCGTTATCAACTTCTATCACTTAGACAACTTAGTGTTTTGCACTCATCCAATTAACACTTCTCTTTGTGCCGAATTCTATAACAACATAGTTAGGCAAAACGATCTTACGTTTGTTACCACCGTTCAAGGGATGCCCTTGACGATCACACCCTCACTCCTCAATCGATTCCTTGGACTCCGACTTACTCAGTCCACTTTTTGTTGCTATTCGCCTAGGGATCCTCCAATTGATCCTCCCTACTCTCACATTACTCTAGACACTCTCCACTCCTATTTCTATAGGGAAGCTAGACTCCCCGTAGCTAGACGATTCTAGTCCGTTGACCTTCAGGTCCAGGACTACGCCCTATACAGAGTTCTGGTCCGATGCATCTTACGACTATCCACTAGGGATGTCGCGACCATGCGACCTTTTCATACTTTCCTTCTGTATGCCCTGATCCATCATCTTGACATTGACCTTGGACTACACATGTTTCATAATATTCTGTATGCGTCCAGTGTTACCACTCAGGGACGAGTGCGCACCCCCTATTGCCACATCATCACTTCCCTTCTTCATCATCACGGTCGCGACATCACTGATGGTGAGATGACTGTGATGACTGACTTCCACGAGATAGGATTTAGGAACTTCTCCTTAGCTGGTATAGAGGTCTCGGGATCCGGGGTTTTAGGTTGGAGACGACAGCGAGCCGGGGCTCCGATCGACTCCGACGAGGAGGTAGACGTTGACGTTGTTGATCTCGCAGCAGAGCTGCGGGACCATATAGACCAACCTCCACCACAGACCATCGACCAGCGCTTCGCACAGATGCAGACGGAGATCCACAATCTCCGAGAGGAGGCCGAGGCCTACCACTTGGAGCAGATGGATGCTCATAGAGCCGATCGAGAGGTGGCCGATGCACGATACATTGAGATGATGTAGCTTCTCAGAGCATGACAGCCTGGCTCATCTGACCACCCTGGCCCATCTTCATAGTTAGACTATTTCAGCAGATGCTTTGTATTAGTAACTAAAACTTGACTCATGTTTGACTCTACTGATCCACTCTTTGACCAGTTAACTTATGGGCTTGACCAATTGTTTAATCTTAAGTATCTGATCTGGATTGTGCTTAGTAGAATAGGTTTACTCTATTTTTGGTTTCTTTTGATTTGAAAAATCAGCTTTTAAAAATAGTTTTAAAACTGCTTTACTGAATTTCAATATCAGTTTTTTTAAACAGTTTTTTTGCAGTTTTCGACTTAGTTTTCTTTTCAAAAACTACCCCTTCAAAACTAGGGCTTTTCGCAAATGGACTTAGCCTAGGCCCTAACCCTAGAACTGCATGCACCTATAGATTTAGAAGCCAGCATCTCACAAGCACCTTAGGGTACTTTTGATTGATAACCTAGAATGGGTTGAGATGCTTAGGTCTTTGCCTTAATTCAAGATGCTTTAAGTCAGTGCATCTGCAGTAATTGGGGCACTAAATACAACTTAAATAGAAATCAAGTCAAGTGTCAAGTTTAGAAAATTTAACTTGAACAGGACACTTAACTTGACTAACTCTAGAGAAAACTACTATTTATAACAGTTAGTAAGTAGCTAATTGAGTTAGACAGGACCCTAAAAGAGATAATTGAAACTGATTTGGTTTAGTGCAAATCCTGAATTGGTTCAGTACAACAAATTATGCAGTTTATTTTTTCTGCTATTATGCAATCTTTTTTTTGCTATATTTCCTTATTTTTGATATATGACAAAGGGGGAGAGATAGGAAAGGAGAGATTTTAAAATTTCTTAAAAATTTTTTTCTAAATCCAAAATTTCAAACTCTATCCTTTATTCAAAAAGTACTTAATTCATTTTCAAAAGTACTAAGTTTTTCTAAGTACGTTAAACTTAAGTTTTCAAAATTTTCTAAGTACGTTAAACTTAAGTTTTCAAAATTTTCTCTAAGTACTTTAAACTTAAATTTTCAAATTCTCTAAGTACTTTAAACTTATGTTTTCAAATTCTCTAAGTACTTTAAACTTAAGTTTTCAAAATTTTCTCTAAGTACTTTAAACTTAAGTTTTCAAATTCTCTAAGTACTTTAAAATTTTCTCTAAGTACTTTAAACTTAAGTTTACAAAATTCTCCTAAGTACTTAAACATAAGTTTTTCAATATTTTCCTAAGTACTTAAACGTAAGTTTTCAAAATTATCTAAAGTACTTTAAACTTAAGTTTTCAAAATAATCCATCTTTAGACTTAGAAGTTAGTTTCAAAACCCCACGAACTTTTGAAAAATCTAGGGGGAGATTCCTTCCAAGGGAGGAAACAATATTTCATTTTATATGTTCTGATTAACTTAACTTTTTGAACCAGGGTTGCCATAAATCAAAAAGGGGGAGATTGTTAGTGCAGAAAGCACCCAAGTCGAACCTGTATTTTGATAATGGAAAAAGGGTTCAAAAGTTAAGATATAATATTTATCTAACATGTTACTCAAGTGTGCAGGAAAAGTCCTAGCGAAGGACTGCTAGGCACCAGGCGAAGGAATGCCAGGATACAAAGCCCTAGCGAAGGACTGCTAGGCACCTGGCGAAGGAATTCCAAGATACAAAGACCTAGCGAAGGACTGCTAGGCACCAAACGAAGGACAGCTTGGTACTGAAGACCTGGCGAAGGACAGCTAGGCACCTGGCGAAGGACTGCTGGGCAAAAAGTCCAACCGGAGGAGTCGGTTGGCATCTGGTAAATTCTCCTGAGAGGAGTAAGTGAGGATGCGTTCCCCGTCAAGGGAACAGTAGGGGTTGGTTCGACCTAGGCCTCCATTATGGAGACCCAAAGTCAGAACCAAGACAGCTAAGGCTATATAAAACTAACATATTATTTCTCTATGTTATTTTGGACTAACCCTAGATGCAGGACCGAAGGAACGAGTGTCTGCATCTTAGAGAGCCTTAAAGGAGTGAGGCAGAAGCTGAGTAGGGCGCTCGGAGTGTCCCAGGTGCCCCCAAGGTGAATACAAAAAGAAGTGGAACAAATGTACGCTTCGACAGCTCATGGGCGGGGCGCCCCCATGATCCCGAGCGCCCCCATGCTCCCGGGCGCCCCAAGCTCAAGCTAAGGAAGCCGATAAGAGGCATGCCAGCGAGAAACCAATGGATAAGAGTCAACCCGGGCGCCCCCAGCGTCCCGGGCGCCCCCGTCAAAGTCTGATCCCGAGTTTGAAGGGATCAAAGCTGACCGACAGGAGCTCGGATCAGATGGCACGTGGGGGGGCGCCCCCAACGTTACGGGCGCCCCCAGGGGCTATAAAAAGGCCCTCGACCCCAAGGCTTTAAGACAACAATACTTCCAACACATTCACGCTCTTCTACTCCAGCGCTCTGTCCCGGAAACCTCCCGACTCGAGATACAAGCGCCGACGACGTCCCTCTGCTTCGAAAATATGATCTACTCCGGATGTCGGTAACTAAGAGCGACTTTCGTTTAGTTTACTGTACTAATCTAGTAATCTATTTCTGTAAACTTTTTGCGCATATAGAATTGCCCACAGTAAACGGTCAACGACCGTGGGCCTTGGAGTAGGAGCCGACCGCGACTCCGAACCAAGTAAAATCTTGGTGTTCGCGTGTGTTTTAATTTGTTTTACTTTAATTATTTCCGCTGCTAATTCTCGTTTACAAATCCGAACGTTTTACGATATTCACCCCCCTCTATCGTTTCTCTCCATCCAACAATATCAAATTGGTAATGGAGGCCACCGGACTCAAAGATTCTCTCTCCCACTTAGTAATTTAAAATTGAGGAATTTTCACATGCAAGCACAACAAGCATATCAAACAATAAACAATAAATATGAAAAACTAATTTCCAACTATTATGACTTTTTGTTTTCCAATACGCCTCTCGTCGTGTTGTCACCTCGTCTCCATCTTCTCCACCACCATGCGTAAGAAGAAGCCCCGAGCCGAGATAAAAAATTATTTTAATTTACATCCTTCGATCCTATACTTCACAAAGGAGTATGCATGAAATCTAGATTGAAATAAATTAAAATAACCGGCTAAACAATGTCGTATTTAATTACAAAAATTAAATTTTAATTAGCCTCGTCAACCCTGAGGATTCAAAAAATATTACAATTACATGCAACCATCATACACAAAAATATTAGTCATAATAGTTGGATCTTATGCCTACAACCAAAGAGTTAGCCTACACACATCCTACTATTATCCGGCATAAAATTATATAGGAAAAATGCATGAAAATAACCGAATCCAAAACACATAAAACCAGAAACCTTGGCTCTGATACCAATTGTTGGGATTCGATTTCATGTTTGATTAGATTGCTCTCCATGTCCCTAGATTAAAATTTTCTATTAATTAGAAACAACTCGGATGGAGAGAACCTTTCCGAACGACCGTTTCATCATCGTACTAATCGATTCGAGTGATCGCTTGAATAAACTTGTCGTTCAAGCAATCAAACTCTTCTAATCGATTAGCCACGGAATAGACAAAGATTTGATTGCCCGTTTTTGTGTTTATCTTCGGGGTCCATGACATACATTGAATACAATAATTGAACAAGATGCAAGAATGAACAAAACAAGAATTTTACCTCTTGTTTACCTCGCGATCTTCTACTGTATTCCTATCCTCTTCTTAGACGTCATGTGGGCGACGGTCTTCCAAGAAACGAAGTCACCAAAGCACCTTCTTCCTTCTCCAAGCTTGCGTCGAAACCCTAGAAGAAAGGAAGTTCCCTTCTTCTTCATTGTTTGCGCCAATCACGACTCCCTCCTTTTCTTGTTGCCGCCGGCCAAAGGAGAAGAAGAAGACTTCTCCTTTGCAAGCCCTATCCACACGTCCAAGGAGGGAGAAGAGAGGAGGAAGAGGAAGAAGAATAAGAAGAAAGTAAAGCGTCTTTCCTTGCTCCAAAACCCGCCATCCACCTCTATCTCCTTCCCTTGCCGCCGGCGCCAAAATGGAGGATGAACTCCTTGTTTTTTTGCCACCGGCAACACCTCCTAGCTTTAGGTTTGCACATGCCTAAGAGGAAGAGGAGAGGATGAGAGGACAAGGAACAAACAACTCCCAAAGCTCCTCTTCCCTTCCCGCCGGTGCCACAAAACCCTAGGAGAGAGAGGATGAGAGGAGAGAACCAAGAGAGGCTTAGGGTTGATTGTGGTGCCTTGGTTTCATGACTCATGAGGTATTTATAGGCTACAATAGGGACCATGAGGAGGAGTTGGTTTTGGTCTCCTAATGGATCCAAAGCCCGATCCATTAATGATAACCCGATCCACAAAGGGTTATCATTGAACTACCGCACTATCCCCTATAATAATATATGGGCTCCACCATATTATGTGTACATAATCTCCCCATATTTAAGATCTTGCATGTCCATTAATTAATAAAATTATTGTCAATTTAATTAATTAATATCTAACTCTATGAGTAGTACCACTCAACCTTTTTATCATGTCAGACCAAGTCTACCTGTAGGATTTACATGATGAACTTTATGAGCTCCTCAAGGGGACATCATCATCCAAACGCATTAGGACACAGTTTCCTTCTATAATCAATGACACACCATGTAAATAATATTATTTTCCAATTTACCAGGCCTATTGATTTAACAAATAAATCTCGCCCATTGGTAAATCAAAGAAATAGATATTAAGTGTATGTATCCATTATTATATCGGGATTAAGAGCATGTACACCATAATATCTTGTTGGGGCAATCTATGGTTCGGAGTGACCATGTGTTTTGATGTTTGGGAAAAGGGTTTAAGTTAGGTTTACCCTTCTGTTTTGATATGTGTATTGGAGTGTGAAGGTCTTGTAGAATACACATGGACTTAGCTGGACAGCTTCGGGTATGGTGAAGGGGGGCATGGAGGCAACCCGTGGGCTTGTGTGCAGCCGAGGGACCATGGATAGCAGGGACGATGAGCCGAGGGATGGGGACTTCGAGGCATACGTGAAGGATGACATAGAGGCAAGCTGGAGGGGTCGAACCCCTTTATATAGGACGTTCTAGGGCGCCTGTGATTCCTTGGGAGCCTGCCACGTGTCGGTCAAAGTCCATCCATAGCGCCAAACTCGCAGCATAGATAAGCCAGCCTTCCCAGGGGACAAGGACCAATCAGGCACTTGGGAAGCCACAGGCACCTAGCTTGCCAGGCTCCTGGGATGGGATTACCCAAACTGGGGAGCACTTGGTTCTTAGTCGCCTGATTCAAGTCAAGCACCCAGGATCCTTCTTCCCAGGTGAGTTTTTCTCCGGCGTTTGCTTCCCTATCTTGCTTCCAACTCCAGGTACCTGTAAGACAACAAACACAAGAAAAACATACAAATAATCTTATCTTAATGATTGGTTCTAACTTTGGATTTCACCCGAAAACCTAGGTCGAATCGACGCCTAATGTTCCCTTTCCTGAGGATCGCGCCCTCACCTACTCCACACTGGAGAAGTTGTGTTTGCCAATCTGAGCCTCCGATTGGACTTTCACTTAGCCTCTAAGAACCCAAATGTCGAGACGTCCGACCTCGACTCATCTCTACTTCTGTTCGCGATTCCCGCTCGACTAAAGCCTTTACCAAACGGAACCTCGAGCTGGACTTTTGCTCGGCCTCCGAGAACTTGGATCTCGAGACGCCCGACCTTGACCCGTCTTTACTTCTGTCTGCCATCCTCGCTCGGCAAAGACTCCGTTGCTCGATCCCTGACCAGGACTTATGTTCAGTCCCCCAGACCAAGACTTCGTGCCCTGCTTCACTCACCAGGACATAGTCCACCAAGCTTAACTCACTAGGACCCAACTTCACTCACCAGGATTTACTTCACCTAGCTTCACTCAATAGGATTTCCTTCACCTAGCTTCCCTTGCTAGGACATGACTTCACTCACCAGGATTTAGTTCACCAAAATCACTCCTTTGCTAGTCATTATGATCCTGACTAGACTTCCTCCAATCATCATGTAAATATAATCTCACTGTTAGGATGTATACTAAAACACTTGTCTTTTTATATGAACATCTACATTTTGAAAGAGAATCACGATAACATAGTTGCATGTTTATACATGCATAACCGTGTCATACTCTGCATTGTAGATAACATGGTGTATGGTGACACACAAAAGATTATGTTATCAGTCTCTTGCATAGTATAAGTAGAGGCTCACAACCGAGATGGAGTTGGACAAACCATCGGGATGGTTGTAGTATAATTAGGTGTGGTTTATCTTAACCATATAATTACACTAGTGCACTTTGTGTGCATTGAGCAGGACCAAAATAGAGGTGATCCAATTTGTACTAACTTTATAATTGGATCGAACCTCGGATTATTATGGAGTACAATCTCTAAATCCCGATATAATAACGGGCACGTGTATTTAGTATTTTATTTCTTTGATTTACCAATGGGTGGGATTTATTCTGCTAAATCGATAGGCTTGGTAAGTTAGGAAATAATATTATTTATATGGCGTGCCATTGATTATTGATGACATCCATGTCCTGGTGAGTCATGATGATGATACCCCCTTGATGAGCTCATAAGGTTCATCATGTTAAACCCTGCAGGTGGATTTGATCCAGCATGATGATAAGGTCGAGTGGTACTAGTCAAGGAGTTAAAAGTTGTTTAATTAAAATTGCCAGTAATTTAAATTAATCGACGGGCATACGGTATCTTAAACATGGGGAAATGGATGTACTCATAATAGGTGGAGCCCATATGAAAATATGGGGGTTGGTGAGGAAGTTCAATGGAGATCCTTTAGTGGAATGGATCTTCATTAATAGATCGGATTTGGATCCATTAGCGGGCCAAGACCCAACTCCTCCTCATGGTCCGTATCGTAGGCCTATATATACCCAATGAAGCCTTCAAGAAACAAGATTGATTAAGCCTCTCATTATTTTCTCTCCCTCTCTCACTCTCTCTCTCCTAGGGCAAAGAAGGGTCGACGGTAAGGGAATAAGAGAAGAAGTGATCTCTTCTCTTGTTGGCTTGCTTTCCCTACTTGTGGCGTGGCTCAAGGAAGGAAGAGGGCTTCTCCTTCTTCCTCTTGGCCAGACGCAACTAAAGTAGGAGAGGACAAGGCCCAGCGGCGGCATCTCCTTGGCTAGGGGCGGAGGCGGCGATAACCTCCAAGGGAGGTTTTCTGGCAGCCAAAAGAGGGAGGAACCTATCTCCTTGGCTTTTCCTTGGGTCAACAGTGGTTGTTGGAGGATGCAGGAGGTGGTGCCAGCGAGAAAGAGGGAGCTTCTTGCCTTGTGTGGCCGGCGACAACAAAAACCCTAGGGTTTTGTTGGCTGACGCAAGGAGAGGGAAGAAGAGAGGTTTTGGCTCTTGTTTGGTGACTTCGGATCTTGGTAGCTCGTCACCCACATGACGTCCAAGAGGGGAGGGACATACGGTCGAAGACCACGAGGTAAAGGAAGGTATAAATCTCTTCATTGGCTCATTGGTTTTTTTATCATTTCATGTGATGCTATAATTAATTGTCATGTTTAATTATCATTTAATTAATGTTTGATAATTAATTATTGGACCCTGAAAATAAACACAAAAATTGGTGATCTACTCATCGTCTTTTCCGCGGTCGATCGGTTTGGCGAATTATAGGGCTCAATCTTTGAGATTGGCTAAGTTGTAATTCGAATCGATCGATAAGATGACGAGACGGTCGTTAGGGAGATGGGTCTCCATTCGGATTAACTTTTAATCCATAGACATGGAGAGGTCTCTCAAGGAGGATCATGTATTCTCTTAGGAAACCCACGAAGCCATACCCAACACTCACAACTCAAGTCCGGTGTGTTTTAATCCCTTGGTCAAACTTACCATCCCTGGATTTTATTCACTCTGCTAAACATTAGATCTTGTTTGGCTTAACCCTTTGTCAAACTGATTAAGCCTGGGTTTACCGTACCAAATAGAAGGTCCTGTTTGGTTTAACCCTTTGTCACTTTGACTACCATTATATTGTCACACATATATCGTCACTAACTTAAGTATATTATCAAACATCGAAACCCTAGAGGATGAATGTTCATTACTTATGCATTTTGCACCAACAATCTTTCCCTTTTTGATGTTTGACAATATCTCAAGTTAGATTGGGTCTTCTGGTTCTAGGTTTAACACATGGGAGAAATCGAGGAGAAATTGAAAAAAATCTAACTTAAGCCCTCTCTCCCCATTTGCCACACATCAAAAGTGAATAAACAAAAAAAATTTGCACCAACAATATGAAAAAAAAATTAACATAAACCTTTCTTCCCCTTTTTAAGATAATCTCTCTCCTTTTTTTTAAAAATTAAGTACTTGTTTCAAGAAAAATATTCTAAATGTCACTAAGTACTTTAAAAAAATATTGCACCAACAATATATGACTATACTTTTTTTTAAAAAATGAACTTCCCTAAGTGTGACACAATCCTAAGAATCTTGTTGACCACAAGAAAATTCCTATCTGTCTTAGGGATTTTCCATCAATATTTTAGTTTTAGAAAAATAATAACTTTCTTGATTTGGTTTCTTTTCTAGTCTGACACAATCCTAGGAAATCTTGTTAACTACAAGAAAATTTTCCTATGTGTCCTGGAAGATTTTCCAAACTCAAATAAAAATTATTTACAAAGACAAAAGTTTTTTGAAATATGTTTTGGAAAATGATAGTATAATATTTTCAAAAGTATTTAAAAAAATAGATGGTGAGTTTTTTTGGAAAAATAATAGTTTTGAAATTAATGATAAATCTTTTAATTTGAACCTCCCCCTAATCCTGACACAGTCCTAGGAAGCTTGATGACTACAAGTGATCTTCTTCTAAGCCTTAGGGTTTGATTCAAAAGCAAAGAATTAAAAAATTTGAACTAATCAGGAATAATAGAAATAAATTAAGTTTATTATGTAGGACTCCCCATAAATCTGACACAATCCTAGGAATTCTTATAGATCGTTATGAAAATATTCTATGTGTCTTTAGAGTTTATCTAAATCAATAGAGCATTTTTTGAAGAGTATTTTTAAAATAATATGATAGTTTTCAAGAAAATAATTTTTTGAAAAATATTTTGAAATGACATAATAAGTTTTCGAAAAATATATTTTTGAAAAGCATTTTGAAATGATAATAATTTTTTTTAAAGCACAACCTATTTTGAAAAGATATAAATTTTTTGAAAAGAATAAATTTTGAGAAATAGTAAAAAAAATAAAACTCCCCCTGAGCCTGACACCTTCTGACTACCCTTGTTAATTACAGGACCTCTACCTAAATGTCTTAAGGGACTCTAGTGTTGACCTAGAAAGTTTGTGTCTATGTGTAGGTCAAATAACTTTCGAAAAAATATAATTTTTGAAAATGTATCTATAAATAATCTCCCAATCAAGCATGAAATTCATAAAAACATTATTATATTTAAACATTATTTTGAAAATAGATTTTTAAGAAAATATCTTAAAGATTTTGAAAACATTTTGAAAAAAATATTTGTCAATTAATTAGTCCTTAACATCTCACCCATTCTAAGTGTCGCAATACAAGCAAGCACGGTTGCCTTATAGGTGTTTGTGAGATGCTTGAATAATTTTTCCCAATTTAATTTATAGATTTCTTTACCTTGAGTTAGATTCGAGTTTACTCAACTAGTAGCTTAAAAGTAATTTTCAATAATCGGCTTCTAGGTCTTGGCGAGACACAGAGGTCTTCTTTGGCTGTAGCCTTATTAGATCATCAACCCTTTCCTTAGACAAAGCCTTTTAAAGATATAATACTCTTAATTTACTCTTTGAAAAACTCTGGTCTAACTAGCCTAGGATGTGGCGAGGTAGCTTTGGCTAGTTCCACTTAGCTAGACCAAGCTTCCCTAATGTACTATCATCTCGCCCCACCCTGATACTAAGGTTAGGCAAGTATCAATCGATCTTTTTCCTATCTAACCGTTCTAAGTAATGCAAAAAAAATAAACATGGATGATATGACAGATATTTAAGGAAAAATAAGTGTTAAGGAAAAATAAGTGGATGGATGGGCATGACATTTATGTATGAGTCAATCAAGTCGAAATATTTTAATTAAGTTTCTAATAATGTATCAAATTCTCGATTTGATACATACAATGTGAACCTGCAAATATAACAACCCACTTTGACATATTTATTATTATTTAGTAGGGCAGAATTTTATTAGTTCCATAATTGAAGTTAATTATTGAAATTTAGTTCATGGATTTTGTTGAATTAAGGATTGAATTGTTAATTAAGATTAAGAATTAATCAAGATTTAGTTAAAATTTAAGTTATTAAGGATTAATTATGTTTTAAAGTTATTATGATTTAATTAGTTATGAATTTATTAAAGTATAGATTATTAAGAAGTAATTAAAGGTTAAATTATTAAGAATTAATTAATGTTTAAATAATTAAGAATTAATTAAAGTTTAAATTATTAAGAATTAATCAAAGTTTAAATTATTAAAAAATTAATTAAGGATTATAAAATTAATTAAGTTTCAAATTTGTTTAAAAAATTAATTAAGGATTAAAATTATTAAAAAATTAATTAAGGTTTAAATTATTAGGAGGTAATTAATGTTGAAATTAATATGAATTAATTAATGTTGGAATTATTATGAATTAATTAATGTTGAAGGATCAATTAACGTTTAAATTATTAAGTATTAATTAATGTTAAAATTATTATGAATTAATTAGAGTTAAGATTGTTAAGAATTAATTAGAGTTCAAATTAACTTATTAAAGTTGTTAAGAATTTTATGTCTAGTTGTATCATTTCCATTAATTCAATAATTTCTGATTCATCTAGTTTTTCTTTTGAATTTGAGTTTTAAATTTTGTTTAATACTTCTCTTTTATCTGATTTCTTGTAAGCCCTATTAAACATAGCTTTAATTCTACTAATTCATCATTCATCTTCATTTTCAGAGTTATATTCAGAATTTAAAATTGCATCATTATATTCATAATCGGTAGAATAATTTCTACAACTGCTAATTAAGGTTGTAGTATTATATTCAAAATTTAGTGAACATTATCTAGAGTATTATATTCAATATTATCTTGAGGATTATGTTCAGAAACGGATTGAAAATTAATTTCAGAAATATAGTTATCAACAATAATTTCATCATAATCCTCAAAATTATCAGAATTAATGGTAATATTATTAATTAAGGTATTATCCTTAGAGTTGTTAGAATTATTAATTGAATCATTCTTAATATTATCAGAAATAGTAGAAACTAAACGATCATTAATAATAATTTCACCATTATCTTAAGAATTATCAACAATATTATCATTATCAGAATTATAGGTAATATTATTAGAATTAATTCTAAAAATTATTGCATTAATATTATGAATTAATGAGTTAATATTTGATATTTCAATATTATCTAATTTTGATTTAGATTCATCACTTACTAATTTATCATGCAGGATATTTAAATTGTTATGTAAGTAATGTAATTTAACAGGGATACTAACATAAGTATTATTTACCTTAAAAGAAAAATTATCTATTTTTGTAGGAATTTGAAAATTATTGCCAAAATTAATTTTTTGTACCTCTTTTGCCGTAGTCGCATTTTCCAACGTTGTGGATTGAGCCTTTTTTCAGTCTGGGTGTCTTGTAATGTCCTGGCTTTTGGCATGTGAAACAACGGATGTGGCTCTTGTCCGTCCGGACTCCTGGCGCTTGTACCTCCTCAATTCCTGGCGTCTTTGCTCCTTCGGTTGTTAGTCCGGTGAAGAGCTAGCAGGCTGAAAGTTGGCCTGGGACTACTCGACTGGTAGAGTTACCAGTCGACTGGTGCAGTCGGCTCCACCTAGAAATCACTCAACCAATCTTTCTATTCCCTCGAATTCCTGAGTGCAGTCGACAGCTACCTTGAGCAGTCGACTGATACGTCTGGAATTTCAGTTCCAGACTTCAGAACACATATGAATACTTCAAATAAAGCACTTCTACTCCAATCAAATAACACTTCCACTCCAACAGTAATTAAAACTCATAATCAAAATACTTAGACTAGATCATAAATCATCTAACATGCAACTCAAGTAGAAAGAAAACATCTCAATCTTATTGTCTTTGCGGAAACGGAACTACTATCATGAAACTTAAGTAAACTTATAAAGTTCTACTGCTTAGAACACTAGCAAGTCTCATCCCAAAAGATCTCACTCCACGGTTCCGCCACCACTGACACAAATCATCCTTCTTTTAGCCTCCTTGCCTTATATCCTTTCTTTACCTTTATTTGCAGTAAAAGGATGCAAACTATAAGCAAATTGCTTAGTAAGTAGATACCTATTCTCACAAAACATGCAATCGATAGTAAACATGCTCTTGGTCAAAATGCTTGCTTTTAAACATATGGAACTAGAAATGCCATGCTTAACATGAATATGCTCATGAATACACTTGTAACAAATGCTTGCATTTGAAAACATTGCTTGAAATGAAAATTGCTTATCATGCATGAAATAATTGCTTGCTTTTAAAAACTTTGAAAACTTGTATACTCTTATACATCTTATACTTCAAAATAATAAACCTCCTCCTTTGGGCGTAGCATAGTACCAATGTGCGCATCCCTAATAGGTTTCAGGGTAGCTAGCCACCAAACCCTACTAGAGCGTCTCTACTAGGCTTGCCTAGATCTCTATGGGTCTCGTCCCGGTACATGCCACTTAAAAAGTAATATACTTAAACTTGTACTCATGCTTGTATAAAATGCTTAACTTGCACATAGAAGGAAATGTTCCCAAAACTCGATTTAGGACACCACGAAACCTTGGTCTTGTACTTATCTCATTTCTTAGTCCCAGAACTCGTTCTAGGGCTTAGTAAGACCTCGGTCTTAAGAACTTTTATCAAGAACCTTGCGTGCCCTAACTCTCAAAACTTGTTTTGGGGTAAATCAAGACCTTGGTCTTGCTAAACTCATGATCACACACACAAAAGAAACTTAGAGTCAAGTTTTATGACAACTAGAAATCATACGAAAGCTACTTTTACTGCAGGTGAGTGATCTACTTGTTAGATCATGGCGCTTGCTAGTGGGGGAGGGGGTGAATAACCGTTTTCTTGAACTTTCTCTACAAGACGGTTAGCACAATATAAGTAATATAATGAAAAATATGAAAACCAATGCTAACACCGAGAGTTTACTTGGTATCCACATCCAATAGGTGACTAATCCAAGGATCCACGCACGAGCACACTCTCCACTATGAAAAACCTCATCAAGGTGGAGAAAACCTTTACAAGGTTGTCCTCTTCCTCTTACAAGATTAAATTGAGAATGAGAGGAAGAGCAGGAGGATTTTTTCACTAACAACACTTTGGTACCCCCTAGAACTGTACCTTTCATGCGCCTAAAAATTCAACTTTTAAATAAAAGTAAAGGACAACTCCCAGAGTCATCCAGCCCGAAACCAGTCGATTGCCCCTGGGGCAGTTGACTGGTCTAGCTTAATTGCTAGCCAACGGCTAGTTTTCGGGGGTATCAGTTGACTGCCCCTGGGTCAGTCGACTGGTCCAGGGTCGAAAACATTCTGTGAGTTTGAGAACTTGCTGGCAGTCGACTGCCTTTCTCCCAGTTGATTGTTCAGCTTATACAACCTCTTTTCCTCACTCCGAAGACCCACCTTCACATGTGCCATCAAGTACACTCCCTTGGCTTGCCCCTTGAAGTCTTCTTCCACCGGCTATCGTCCCTCAGATGCGCACACAAGCCTTCCCTTGGCTTGCCTCCATGCCACCCTTCACGTGTTCCCTTTGTAGTCCACTTCTCGGCTTGCCCTTGGAGTCCTCTTCCCTCAACTCTCGTCCCTCGGATAAATCCTCCATGTGTGATTCTCCAAGTCCTGTAAACTCAATCACACATATCAAATAATAAGATAGCACCCTAACCTTAACCATGTTGACACACATCAAAACCATGATCTTCCCGATCATCCTTGGGTCGATTGCCCCAACAATCTCCCCCTTTTTGATGTGTTGCAATATGTTTAAGTTAGGGATTAAACACCAGCAGATAACAACAATTGAAAAACAAGACATAGGAAAACTAAGAGATAAACTTGTTAGTAGGAGCCCTAAAGCCAATTATGTGATGATTGACTAGGGACATTTTGTATCATATTCTATCATTAATAATGACATGTTTGGTTATTATACTTACTGTATTTGTGCCAAATAACTAAGTATAATAATGTCCTTGGGTAGTAGGTTCTTATCTACATTATATCGATTGGTTGAATTGATAGTGAGATGATATAGAGAATACTACTCTAAACTATTCCTGGTCAAGTATTAATATTCAAGGACAATATTAATGCATGGAGACTAGCATGTAGGTCAGCTAATAACTTGAGCTCACAAGTCATGGATATGTGATATCAAGTTGACACATGGGTATACATTAGAGAATGAGTACTGAATTTACTCGCCATGAGATAGTTTCATAGATTGTCATATGAGTGTCATAAACATTCTCATGTGACTATTAGTATTAATAGTCCTTAGACCTGAAGTCACTACGGTTCCCTACATAAGGAGTTATGTACTTTGGTATCGTCAAATGTCACCCGTAACATGGTGGACTATAAAGGCGATTACTGGGTATGTAATGAATTATGCGGAGGGATGTGAGTGATGTAGATGGGATCTATCCCTCCCATATGACGGGAGTGATATCTGTGGGCCCCTTGATCGAGTAGGACTACTAAAACACATGGTCATGCTCAAATGAGTCAATATGAGATATTGAACTCATTTGTTTGAGTGAGTCTACTCGGGGATCAAGAAACACAAGATTGATTGAGGATGACATGGTCTATGCCTCATTGGTCAATCTAAATATCAAGGATAGAAGGACACGGTCATACATTATCATAGTCACGGAGGTTTAGTCAGATCTCGACTTTTCTTATTACTTGGGTAGCAATGATGCATTGCTAGATGTCGCTCATTGCTTATGGGTCTAAAGGGTTTAGGCGCATTGCCAACATCATGAGAACCTATTGGGTTACACATTAAGGACATGATGCTTCGGGAACCCGAGTTGGGATCTCGGGAGATCTGAGCCCGAGTTAGGACTCGGGAGGTCAGTTTGGGAGCTCGAGTTGGGAAATCGGGAGCGTGAGTCGGGAGGTCGGCACTCGGCAGACTGAACTGGGTGCTCGGTAGACTGAGTCGGGAGCTCGCCACTCGGCAGACTGAGCTGGGAGCTCGGTAGACTGAGTCGGGGGCTCGGCACTTGACAGACTGAGCTGGGTGCTCGACAGACTGGGTCGGGAGCTCGGCACTCAGTAGACTAGGCTAGGAGCTCGACAGACTGAGTCGAGCTCGGCACTCTGCAGACTGAGCTGGGAGCTCGACAGACTAGGGTCGGGGGCTCGTCGCTCGGTAGACTGGGTCGGGAGCTCGGTGACTTGCTCGGCAGACTTGGTCGGGAGACCTGGTCGGAAGCCCGAGAGGCCCGGTCGGGATTACAAGGGAAATTCATTAAAGTGTTTAATGAAGGGAAAAGAAAAGATTCTTTTCTTGCATGAGAAAAGATAAAGAGACACATGAAAAGATGTGCTCTTTATTGGTATTAATGAAGGAAGCCAAAGAGACACAAACCTTTTCATATTCATGGGATGAGTATAAAAGAGGGCCTTGTGACTTTGGATGATGGCTTCTTCCCTTTCTTCTTCCCTCCCTCATCTTCCTCTTTTGGCCGAATCCCTATATTAGGGTTCTTGGTGTTCTGCGAGCTACCTCAAGTTGCTAGCACAAGTAAGGTAGTTCTCCTGAAATTGAGAGATTGTGTCTGTGTGGATACGAATTGAGGCACGGACACTTGAACGTGCAAGAGATCCGGCGCATCTTGGATGAGGTGGAAAAGCAAAGGAAACGCTCCAAAGGTATACACTGTAGATATATCTATTAGATAGATGAACATTGTACGAGTTTTCTTTCGCATGGATCGCTCGAGGGTTCTTGTTTCCGCTACGTTTTTATGTTTTTGTGCTGGGAGAACCCAACAAAACTCCCACTTAACCTATGCCTTCTCCCATTTTCAATTCTTATCATAAACCAAATTTAAACCAAAAGTTTAAGTTATAAACCTAACTTAAACCACCCATTTTCCCCATTTGACACCATCAAAACGATTGACCTAAGCAATACTCACCCATGGCATCAAATGAGAGAATTTTGCATTTCTGAAAAATTCAGAATCCTGAAATCAGACGTGCCAATCGACTGCCCCAAGGGGAAGTCGACTAATACTCATCAGTCTACAATTTCAGGTTTCTGAGTCTAATTTCAGAAACTCCCCAAAAATTCCAAAAAAATTCAAAATTTGTGAAAATTTGCAAGCATGTTTCATATGATATACTCTAACAAGTAAAAATATCAGTTCATGAAAAATTCAAACACACTTGACTTTTTAACTAAAGTTTGAATTCCTTGAAAAACACTAACTTTGTATCAAAGTTTCATCCTAGTTTTGCAATCATGCATGTCCCAAGCTTATGGCAAAACATATAAAACACAGAATGGTTTTCAAATGTTTAAAATGTCCAACCATGATCTTTGGGCAAAATGCCCATTAATTAAACACTTGCTTTCCCCATGGTTGGTCTATTTTTCATAATTTGATACATCTCATGACCCAACACTATGCCATAAGCACATGTGAATCATTTGTATCATCCGGTACATGTGATCCTAATGGATCAAGCACCACCTGTTGATGCAGTCTGGCCCGGTTGTTGTTTTGTTGTTTGACAATAATTTAAGTTTGGTTGAGTGAATTTGGGTTAAAGTCCTGGTCGGGGACTGGGCATGAAATCCCGGTGAGTGAAGTCGGGTCCTGGTGAGTGAAGCCAGGTGATGGAAATCCCGGTGAGTGAAGCCGGGTCCTGGTGAGTGAAGCGAGTTGTTGAAATCTCGGTGAGTGAAGCTGGGTCCTGGTGAGTGAAGCCAGGTGATTGGAAATCCCGGTGAGTGAAGCTGGGTCCTGGTGAGTGAAGCCAGGTGATTGGAAATCCAGGTGAGTGAAGCCGGGGCCTAGTGAGTGAAGCCAGGTGTTGGAAATCCCGGTGAGTGAAGCCGGGTCCTGGTGAGTGAAGTCAGGTGTTGGAAATCTCAGTGAGTGAAGCCGGGTCCTGGTGAGGGAAGCCAGGTGGTGAAAAGTCCTAATTCGGAAGGTTGGGTGAAAAGTCCTAGCTTGGAGGGCTAGGTGAAAAGTCCTAACTTGGAGGGTTAGGTGAAAAGTCTCAACTGGAGGGTTAGGTGAAAAATCCTAGCTTGGAGGGCTAGGTTGGATGAAGTTCTAACTCGGAAGGGTTGGGTGAAAAGTCCTACCTTGGAGGGCTAGGTGAAAAGTCCTAACTTGGAGGGTTAGGTGCAAATTCCCAACTTGGAGAGTTAGATGGAAAATCCTTAGCTTGGAGGGCTAAGGTGGATGGAAACTTAGCTTGGAGGGCTGAGTTTAAGTCCCTGGATCGGTCTGGTGATCAATCAGGGATTTTGGCACGCTGCTCCTTCGTGGATCGGTCTGGTGACCGATCCAGCGATGACTGATCGGTCGGGTGACCGATCAGGGAACACACAGTGAGGTTGGGAACCTACTGTGCTGCTCCTGATCGATCTGGTGACCGATCAGAGAGTATGCGTTTCACCCATTGACTGGCTCCTGATCGGTCTGGTGACCGATCAGGGAGCAAGCAGTGAGGTTGAGTTCACTTGCTGAACAGCTCCTGATCGATCTGGTGACCGATCAGGATCATTGTGCAGATCGTTCTGGTGAACGATCCAGCTTCGCGGACTCCTCACTAAGATCGATCAGGACGGTTCCTGATCAATCTGGTGATGACCTGATCGGACTGCTGACCGATCAGGTGACACCCTGATCGGTCAGTTGACCGATCAGAAGGCCTAGCCTGCGAAACTCAGAAATCGCCCAAGATAAGGGTGGATCGGTCAGGTGAACGATCCACGACCTGGGATCAGTCTGGTGATCGGTCCAGGAGAATCTCAAAGAAATCACGATTTTTGATTGAGCGTTGGGGATCGATCAGGACGAATCCTGATCGATCTGGGACCAGCCTGATCGGTCTGGTGACCGATCAGGAGGCTCTCTGATCGGTCAGGTGACTGATCACTTTATTTAAAATACGCTGTTAGAAGCTCTGATCGTTCCTGTTTTCACTACCGATTCTCTGCTACTTGCATATTTCATTTGATATGCATTGCTAAGCTTCTATTGGAGTGTGCAGGCTTTACAGGGATGATTCAAACATTGGAGGAGAGTCAATGGGAGGTTTTCCATCTAGCAGGTTTGTTTGTTTCCTTGCTTCAGGTCTCAATGGCTTCTGGAGAGCAGCTGGCAGCTGACGGAGGCTCAGTTGGAGAGGGTCTTCAGTGGACTGAGTGCTCGGGGAGTCAGGGGGTCAGGCTGTGGCTTCAGTGGATGCTGATGGAGAGTCTGATGAGGGGAGTAGAGGCTTAAGACAAAGAAGAGGCAGAAGAGCAACAACAACACAGATAGACAGAAAACTTGAGGAGTTTGGCTGGGCTAGGTTGTGTGCTCTCTGTGTTTTGTGCTTAAGGGCTCTACTACATCCTTGTGAGCCTTCCTTCTTGTGTGTCTCGTGTGCTTATCCTGTATTCATCTACTGAGGCGATTGTGGAGAGGTTTCTCCACCGAGATGGAGGCGCTTGATATCCGGTGTTCACCAGGGCTTGATCTGCCAACGATCAAGGGATCGCCCACCTTACGAGCACGCCATGGAGTAGGGGCAAGTTATCCCCGAACCTTGTACATCACGGTGTTAGCGTTGGTTTGCTTTCCCTGCATTTTTATTTGCTGTTCTTCGTTTCTGCAATTGTATTCCGCTACTTAACCCTTGAAGTGCAGAAATATCCAAAAGAGCAAGCCTTGTAGTGATTGGCTATATTCACCCCCCCCCTCTCTAGCCATCTCGTTCCCAACACCACCTTCCTATTGTATTACCCCAAGGTCCATCCTATACTTCTACAAAACACATACTAAGGCCCCTTCTTAAGGATGTGAACTCGGCTTCGGGAAGAGGCTTGGTAAATATATCGGCAAGGTTTGACTTTGACTCAACATAGTACAAATCTATGTCACCCCTTGCCACATGATCCCTAATGAAGTGATGCTTCACTTCAATGTATTTTGTTTTAGAATGTTGAACCGGATTTTTATTTAAGTTAATAGTACTTACATTATCACACAAAACCTTGACATTAGAGTAATGTAACTCATAATCCTCTAAGGTATGCATGATCCAAAGTAGTTGAGACACACAACCACCCATTTCCACATATTCGTCCTCCGTTGTTGATAGGGCAACACATGGTTGTTTCTACTACTCCAACTAACTAAATATGACCCAATAAATTGACACCCTCCACTATTACTCTTCCTATCTAGTTTACAACCCGCATAGTCCGAATCAGTGTATCCAACAATTTCAACATTTGGAGTTCTACGATACCAAAGCCCGACATTAAGAGTACCTTTAATATATCTTAAGATCCTCTTGACTACCACTAGATGAGACACTTTGACACATGATTGGTACCTTGCACACATACCTACCACAAATAATATGTCGGGTCTACTAACGGTTAGGTACAATAAACTACCAATCATGCTCCTATATTGTTTTGAGTGTACTATTTTACCTTCAAGATCATTATCCATTTTGACATTTGTTCCTATAGGGGTAGATGCTACTTTAGCATTTTCTAGTCCTAATTTCTTAATGATTTCCCAAGCATATTTAGATTGATACATATGAGTCCCTTCATTTGTTTGTTTAACTTGTAAGCCTAAAATAAAAGTCAATTCTCCCACAAGACTCATCTCAAACTCATTTTCCATACATTTAATGAACTCATGGAGAAATTCACTATTTGTTGACCCAAAGATAATATCATCCACATAGACTTGGGTCACAACGATGCCCTTATCCTTAGATTTTAGGAATAAAATTGGATAAATCATAGCTCTCCTAGAACCCTTGAACACTAAGAATGATGAAAGCCTTTCATACCAAGCCCGGGGAGCTTGTTTCAATCCATACAAGGCTTTTCTTAGTTTATAGACATGTCTAGCTAGGGTAATTTGGGTTCTCAAACCCGGGTGGTTGTTCTACATATACCACTTCCTTAATGACTCCATTAAGGTATGCCGACTTCATATCCATTTGGTGAAGTGTGAACCCCATGTGAGCGGCATATGCTAATAAAATTCTAATAGACTCTAATCTAGTTACGGGGGCATATGTCTCATCATAGTCAAGACCCTCAACTTGATTAAACCCCGTAGCAACCAACCTAGCCTAGTTTCTAGTTATCTTTCCTTGATCATCTAGCTTGTTCCTAAAGACTCATCTATTGGTGACAATGGTACAATCATTGGGCCTAGGAACTAACCCTCATACTTCACTCCTTTCAAATTGATTTAACTCTTCTTGCATGGCTAGGAGCCAATCCACATCACCTAATGCCTCATCAATAGATTTCGGTTCTAATTGAGAAATCAAGGTAATTTGACTACTATGCTCCCTCAAGTAAGACCTAGTCCTCACCCCTTGAGTGACATCACCCACTATTTGGTCAATGGGGTGATCTTGGTGATGCATTAAGGGCCTAGAGGTTATGGGTTCATTAACTACATGATGTTCATCCTCTAGTGCACTTCTCTCTCCCCCTTGATCAATGTCCCCCCCCCCCCCCCAAATGTAGGTCTTGAATTTCTTGGGTAAGGGGTTGACTTTCTTCTATGTCTTATAATTAGAAGATTTCCTAGGGTAGGTACTAGTGGTCTCATCAAAATCTACATTTGAAGATTCCTCAATTACTTTAGTCCTTTTGTTATAGACTCTATATCCCCAACTAGTGGATGAATATCCAACTAAGATCCCCTCATCCGCTTTAGATTCAAACTTTCTCAAATCATCCTTGGTGTTTAAAATGTGGACCTTAGACCCAAAAACCCTAAAATAGTGAACTTGTGGAATTCTCCCATTCCACAACTCAAATGGGGTTTTCCTAAAAACCTATGAATTAAGACCCGGTTTTGGATGTAACAAGTGGTATTTACCGCTTCGACCCAAAAGTAGCTAGGTAGTGAATATACATTAAGCATAGTCCTAGCGGCTTCTTGTACGACTCTATTTCTCTTTTCTACCACACCATTTTGTTGAGGGATTCTTGGGCATGAAAATTCATGCTTGTACCCATTTTCTAAACAAAATTATGAGAAGTTTGAATTTTTAAACTCCCCACCATGGTCACTCCTAATTCCGTTGATCTTGAGGTGTTTCTCATGTTCAACCCTCTTACTAAAACCTATGAAAATTTCTAAGGTATCATCCTTATGTTTCATGAAAAATACCCAAGTAAATCTAAAAAAATCATCTATAATTACCAAACAATATTTACTCCCTACTAAGGATGGAGTACTATGACAATCAAATAAATCCAAATGTAATAGCTCTAAAGGTAATGTAGTTCTAGTCAAGGTTTTACCTTTGTGTGATGATTTAGATTACTTACCCTCTTGGCATGCATCACACATCTTGATCTTTTCATACTTGATCATGGGGAGCCCCTTCACCAACTCCATCTTGGCAACTCTTGTAATATTCTTCATGTTAATATGCCCAAGTCGTCGGTGCCACAACCATCCCTCTTCTTCTTTAGATATGAGACACTTAGGCAAATTGTTAGAAGCATAAGTAAGATTAAGATAATAAAGGTTAGCTTCTCTATATCCATATAGCATAATATTTTCGGATCCATTTTGTCTAATTAAACACTTTCTAGCATGAAACTCAACCCTATATCCCGCATCACAAAGTTGACATACACTAAGTAAATTAAACTTCATATCCTTAATCAAAAGAACTTATGAATTTTAATTGTTGGAGATACATCAATGGTGCCCCTACCAATTATTTTGAGTTTCCCACTATTTTTGAATGACATGGTTCCTTCCCTTAGATAGCTAATGGTGGAGAATTTGCTCACATCTCCGATCATATGTCTTGAACACCCGCTATCTACAATCCATATTTTTTAGGCTTCCTTCACTTTCACCTATACAACACAGAAAACACAAGCTTTTGGTACCCAAATGGTAGTTCCACAAGCATCATTTAAATATTTCTTTGGTACCCAAGCATTCTTTGCATTTCCATTAACACCTTATCCCTCTAGAAGCACCCTTTCTACCCATAAGTGAAACAAATGCTACCTCCTTGATTTTTGGCCTATAACGTATCCCGGCTTTGTTATACACGGTTCTTTGGCTATTTATGATCATATCATGGTTGCTAGAGCCAACTTGAAATTACCTAAGTGCCTTGATTAGGTCTTCTACCTTTTCCCTTAGCTCCCTATTTTCTTTTTCCAAACATGAATCATTTGACATGGTAGAGGAAACATGCAAATTGTCTTTATGTTTCATGGATTCTAATTTGAGCATGCAAACTTCATTTTTTAATTCTTTAACTTTTCTCCTAGACTTAGCCAAATCATCATTTGTACTAGTAATACTTTTGACAAGAGTAGAGGAGGGTAAGTTATATACCTTACTCACCGATACATCGGATTCGGATGATGAGCCTTCACTTTCATCTTCACTACTTGAACTTCTCTCATCTTCGGATGACTCCAAGTTGTCTACTCCCATTAGTGCAAAGTGTGACACATGATTTCCTTCTTCCTCCGATGAAGATGGATTATCCCAAGTAGCTTTGAGGCTTGTGGCACTCTTTTCTTTTCCCTTGGACTTCTTCTTGTAACCCTTCCTTTTCTCCTCCTTTTCTTCTCTTTTCTTTAATTGTGAGCACTCATTCTTCATGTAGCCCTCTTAGTGGCAATTGTAGTAAATAATGTCCTTCCCTTTGCTCTTGCTTCTTGACCCTTTCCTACCATAAGACTGTTAATTGTATTGCTTATTTGTCATGGACCCCTAAATCAAACACATAAACTGGCCATCCAATAATTCGTCAACTATTCCATGGCTATTCGACAAAGGAGTTAGATTGCTTAAACAACAAGTTTGTTCAAGAGATCACTCAATCGAATAGCGCGATGATGAAAAGGTTTTTCAGAATGTTTCTTTCCATCTGGATTATTTCTAATTAATAGAAAATTTTAATCCAAGGACATGGAGAGGAATCCTAACCGAATGGGAGAAACCAACAATTGGTATCAGAGCCATTGTTTCCGATTTTGTGTGTTTTGGAATCGGTTACATTCATGCATTTCATATATGATATATGCCGGATAACAGTAGGATGTGCATGAGGCTATCTTTTTAGTTGTAGGCATAAGATCCAACTATTATGGCTATGTGTGATTGTGTATGATGTGATTGTGTGATTGTAATATTTGTTTGAATCCTCGGGGTTGACGAGGCTTTAGTATTTAATTGTGTAATTAAATACGGCAAATGTTAGCCGCTTATTTTAATTTATTTCGATCTAGATTTTATATACACTCCTTTATGGAGTATAGGATCGAAGGATGTAAATTAAAATAGTTTTTATTCTCGGCTCGGAGCTTCTAGCTTACACATGGTGAAGGAAGAAGAGACGAGGTGGAAACACAACTAGAGGCATATTGGAGAAGAAAATCCATAATAGTTGGAAATTTAGATTTTTCATATTTATTTCTTGATTGTTTATTATTCTTGTTGTGATTGCATGAAAATTCCTCAATTTTTAAATTACTAAGTGGGAGAGGGAATCTTTGAGTCTTGTGGCCTCCATTATAAATTTGATAAGTGATGCAATCAAACTTGCATGTCGGCTCTGAGTGACTTCCTCCAAATCGGATGAGTTTGTTTTGCGGATCACTAGATTAAATATGATTATAGGAAATTATTTAGGAGCGTGTGATCTTCCCCATCAGAAGGGACCTAATCCAAGGTAGTTGACTTAGTATCGTGTAATGGTGTACACTTAGACGCAATTAATAGTATCCTCCCCATTGGAGTCACTGCTATTATTTGTGTGACCGATGATAAAGCAACTATTTAATTTTATTTGTCAAAAAGTAAGGTTGATAAGATAATAAAATTAATGGGTAAAACCTCTTCTTACAAATGTTTGAATTTGTATACGTCCACACTATCGTGGCATACAAAATTCACGGTGTTTTGAGGTGTTGGTGATTTTAAAATTTTATTGTTTGAGGAATCAATATGATTTTAAAATCTAATATTTTGGCCATTATGATTCTCAGGATTTTTTAAAATGGCTTTCAATCCCCTTGCTATGATTTTAAAAGAAAACAAACTTACTGGTCCCAATTATATTGATTGGAAACAGAACATGAATATTGTCTTGACTGCTAAGGAGTACAAATTTGTACTCTTTGAGATCTATCCTAAAAGGCCCAGTGAGAATTCTATTGAAGAGGAGAAGGAATGTTATAAGATGTGGGTAAAGGCAGATGAGATGGCGTGGTGTTACATTTTGGTTTCCTTGTCAAATGTGATGCAACATCACCATCAGGCTTTTTCCACTGCATATGACATAATGTTCAATCTCAAGGAACTCTTTGAATACCAGAATCAGGCTGCTAGGAAAGAGGCTATGAGGAACTTAATGATGACCACCATGGCTAAGGGAACACCCGTGAGGGATCATGTCCTCAAGATGATGGCTCATTTGAATGAGATGGAAGTCCTTGGAGCAGAAATCGATGGGGAAAACCAGGTTGACATCATTCTCCAGTCACTACGTAGGAGTTTTGAGCAGTTCTGCCTGAACTACAATATGAACAAAAGGACATTCATTGGCAAAACTTCTAACAGAACTTCAGGCAGCTAAGGGGCTATTTAGTTAAAGTGCTCAAGCTTTTGTTGTTGAAAAAGTTTCTACTTCTAAGCCGAAAGGCAAGAAATGAAGAAACAAGGCTTAGCAAAGAATGTGGCTGGTTCTCAAGGACCTCAGGCTGGAGTGAAGAAGCCGAAAGGCAAGTGCTTCACATGCAAGCAGACTGGACATTGGAATGTAGATTGTCCCCGTCGAAAGGTGAACAATAAAGGTATATCTTTTTCATTAGTTGTTGAAACATGTTTAGCGGTGCTATCTATCGGTACCTGGTGTGTAGATACGGGAGCCACTGATCATGTCTGCAATTCATTACAGGGGTTCCAGGAAACTAGATGGCTACGTGAGGGTGAGATTACTGTCTACATGGGCAATGCTACGGAGGTGGCAGCTATTGTAGTGGGAGATGTTTATTTATCTTTTGACAAGAATAAATGTTTGGTTTTAAGAAATTATCTTTACGTACCTTCTATTAGAAAGAATTTAATTTCTGTTTCTAAATTATTTTTGGATGGATATTCTGTTTCTTTTAATGACAAGGTTGTTATTAAAAGGAATAGAGAGGTTATCTGTTCTGGTACGTTGGTTGGTAATTTATATACTGTTAATCCAATAAAACCCATGATGCAAATATAAATTAATAACTCTTCATCTAATCATAATAAGAGAATAGAGCCTTCTAAAATGAACCAAATATATCTTTTGCATCTAAGGTGAGGTCATATTAACTTGAGTAGAATTCAAAGGTTGATAGTTGATGGACCTTTGGGTTCATTGGTGGTGGAGGACTTCCCAACCTGCGAATCTTACTTGGAAGGTAAAATGACCAAGAGGCCTTTTAAGGGGAAGGGGTATAGAGCCAAAGATATGTTAGAGATGGTTCATTCTAATTTGTGTGGTCCTATGTCTATCCATGCAAGAGATGACTTCGAATATTTCATCTCATTTATAATCGACTATTTAAGGTATGGATACATTTACTTGATGTGCCGCAAGCCTGAGTGCTTTGACAGGTTCAACGAATTCAAGGCTGATGTAGAGAAACGTCAAGATAAAAGTATCAAGACACAAAGGTCTGATCGTGGTGGTGAGTAACTCTTAGGAGAGTTTAGGAGTTACTTATCGGAGGCTGGGATTCAATCCCAATTGTCCGCACCTAGTACACCCCAACAGAACGGTGTGGCGGAGTGAAGGAATAGGAGTCATATGGAGATGGTTAGATCGATGATGAGTTATTCTAAATTACTGGATTCATTTTGGGGGTTTGCTCTGGAAATGACAGTATACATTCCGAACTTGGTAGCTTCTAAATCACTACCCTCTGTTGAGGCAATCTGTGATCCGTAGTGATCATGAGTTTTGATGGTTGGGCAAAGGGTTTAAGTTAGGTTTACCCTTGTGTTCTTATATGTGTATGTTGAGTGTGCAGGTTGTACAGGTTACACATATGGACTTGACTGGACGGCCTCGGTACGGTGAAGGGTGGCATGGAGACAAGCTGAAGGCTTGTGTGCACCCGAAGGACCTTGGAGAGCAGGGATGATGAGCTGAGGGGCGCGGACTTCGAGGCATGCATGAAGGATGGCATGGAGGCAAGCTGGAGGCTTGCGTGCATCCGAGGGACGGGATTCGAAGTTGAAGAGGGCGCGAAGGCAATAGTTGAGGCTGCAGATGAGGAGTCAATCGAGTTGTGAGGGTATGAGTGCTGTGTGATTGTAATCGGGAAATCCTAGGGTTTGAGTGCGGAGTGGAATGTACTCAGGAAGGGTAACCCTAGGTGGGTGAGTAGGGCAGTCAACTGCCCTTGTGGCAGTCGATTGATAAAACTCACAGAAGGGTTCTGGCTTGGGACCAGTCGACTGGCCTGGGGGCAGTCGACTGGTAGGTGGCTGAGAATTCAAACGTTGGGGTGCAACGGTCGAATTTCAGTGGTATCAGTAGATTGCCCTAGGGGCAGTCGATTGGTAGCGAGGGTTTCAGCCCGAGTCCTATTTAAAGAGGACTTCGTGGTGGCTGAGACTTTTGATGAAACTCACTTGGGTAAAGTGAGTTAGTAGTCTATTGTGTTCAGAGAGCGTCCGAAGTGTTGTGGCGAGGTTTCTCCACCCACAAGGAGCGACAGATCTAGCCGGAGGTTATTCGGGGGTTGATCCACCATCAGATTCTTAGATTAGTCACTCGTCCGGGGTGGATACCAAGTAAATCAGGTTGATAGAGTTGTTTGTTCTTTTTATTATTGTTTCCGCTGTGCAACTAACAATGCAGGTACAAGAAAGATCCGAAAACCGCTATTGACCCCCCATCTAGCGGACACAAACGATCCTACAGTTGGTATCAGAGTGAAGGACCGCTCTTGATCGAACTAACCGCCGAGGGAGCACTCGCTAGAGGATGAAGAACATGGAAGATAAGTTGGGGGAAGACATCAACACACCCCCATCGTACAATCATGAAGAATTCGGGCATTGGAAGGCAAGGATGGAAAATTGGCTAGGGATGGATTGGGAGTGTAGAATGGTCATTGAAGATCCCTTTGAATTTCCGAGAGACAAGATCTCAATCAAATACACAAACATGTATACTCATATTGAATATTCATTTATTAAAATAAATGATTACAATCATAAGGTGATTGCCTTAGGACACTTCTCTCATATCACTAACAAACTCCCACTTGGCCTAATGCCAATCGCTACGGTACCCAATACCACAGGCTCTAACATGACCCTCAAACTTGCTTTGAGGCAAGGCCTTAGTTAAAGGATCCGCTAAATACCTTTTAGTGGGAATTTTCTCAATTTGTATATCATTCCTACTTATAATCTCTCCGATCAGATGATAGCGGCGAAGCACATGTTTTGATCGCTGATGAGACCTTGGTTCCTTCGCTTGTGCAATAGCTCCATTGTTGTCGCAGTAAACCGGTATTGCTTCATCAATGGTTGGAACCACACCAAGTTCTGAGATAAACTTCTTGATCCAGACTGCTTCCTTTGCTGCTTCCGAAGCTGCAATATATTCCGCTTCCATGGTAGAATCCTCTACGGTGTCTTGCTTGGAACTCTTCCAACTTATTGCTCCTCCATTTAAAATAAATATGTATCTAGATTGAGATTTAGAGTCATCCTTATCTGTCTGGAAACTGGCATCTGTATACCCACGTATTACCATATCACCTTCTCTATATATTAGGAACACATCCTTAGTGTTTCTTAAGTACTTGAGGATTGTCTTGACAGCAGCCCAATGATCCATTCCTGGATCAGACTGGTATCTGCTTGTGACGCTCAGAGCATATGATATATCAGGCCTAGTACATAACATAGCATACATGATAGATCCTATCGCGGATGCATAAGGAATCTTATTCATGCAAATCCTCTCATCTTCTGTGCGTGGACACATAGACTTCGAAAGGTTGATCCCATGCCTGATGGGAAGGTAACCTTTCTTGGATTCCGACATGCTAAACCTTTCTAGCACTCGATCTATATATGTAGACTGCGAAAGACCAAGCAACCGTTTTGATCTATCTCTATAGATTCTAATCCCAAGGATATAGGTTGCTTCTCCCAGGTCTTTTATGGAGAAAGTTTTGGACAACCAAATTTTAACTGACTGTAAAACTAATATATCGTTTTCTATAAGTAATATGTCATCGACATATAACACTAGGAATACGACTGTACTCCACTAACCATCTTGTACACACAAGGTTCGTCAGGATTTTGTGAGAAATCAAACTCTTTGATTGTCTCATCAAAACGGATGTTCCAGCTCCTGGATGCTTGCTTTTGTCCATATATGGATCGTCGAAGTTTGCATACTTTGGTTTTATTAACCGATGTGAAACCTTCAAGTGTATCATGTATACATCCTCAAGCAAGTTTCCATTAAGGAAAGCTGTTTTCACATCCATTTGCCATATCTCATAATCATAATGAGCTGCTATGGCCAGGAGCATCCAAATGGATTTAAGCATAGCTACTGGCGAATAGGTTTCGTCATAATCAATTCCTTGTTTCTGACGATATCCTTTTGCCACTAATCTAGCCTTAAAGGTAACAACATTACCTTCCATGTCGGGTTTCTTCTTGAAAACCCACTTGCACCCTATGGGCTTAATCCCTTCAGGTGGGTTAACCATGTCCCATACTTGATTTTTGTTCATGGAATCCATTTTCGACTTCATGGCTTCAAGCCATTTATCCCTTTCGGAATTTTTCAGAACATCTTCATTACTGATATGTTCGTCATCATTAATGAGTAACACGTCGTTCGATTCACTTATGAGAAATCCGTATCTCTCTGCAATATTGCGTGTCCTATCAGACCTACGAAGAAGTGGTGTTGTTTTAGGTTCAACTGATAGCTCATCATTATGAGTTATTGGTTGTGGGTCTAGACTAGGTGTCTCTGTAAGGTCTATTGGAGTTTCTTGAATATCTTCAAGTTCAATGCAACTCCCACTGTTTTCTTGTAAAAGAAATTATTTTTCTAGAAATACAGCATGCCTTGAAACAATCACCTTTTGTTCCAAGGGATGATAGAATTGGTAACCCTTCGTTTCCTTAGGGTATCCAATAAATAGACATTTATCAGACCTAGCATCCAATTTGTTTGATATAGTCCGCTTTGTTGGTGCAAGTTGCATCAATGATGTTCTCCTTTAAAGTGTTTTAATGTTTGACAACACACTTAAGTCAGTGATACATTGAACAGACAAAGGGGAGCAAAGAAGATGTAAACTAAGCTGAAGAAAAGTCCTAGTTAATCTTGGCATCGAAACCCTAAGTCCCAGAGAAGGGCTGCTAGGAACCTAGCGAAGGGCTGCTAGGTATCGAAACCTTAAGACCTAGCGAAGGGCTGCTAGGTATCGAAACCTTAAGACCTAGTGAAGGGCTGCTAGGTATCGAAACCTTAAGACCTAGCGAAGGGCTGCAAGGCACCTAGCGAAGGGCTGCTAGGCATAGAAGACCTAGCGAAGGGCTGCTAGGCACCTAGCGAAGGGATGCTAGGCATAGAAGACCTAGCGAAGTGCTGCTAGGCACCTAGCGAAGGGCTGCTAGGCATAGAAGACCTAGCGAAGGGTTGCTAGGCACCTAGCGAAGGACTGCTAGGGAATGAAGACCTGGCGAAGGACTGCTAGGCACCTGGCGAAGGACTACCAGGGAATGAAGTCTTGGTCCGAGGGACTGAGCAACTTGTCTGAGCGATGACTAAGGACAGGAGTAGAGACGGGTTAGGGGTTGGGCGTCTCGAGGTCCGGAGGTATCGAAAGCTAAGTAAAAGTCCACCCGAAGGACTGGGTGACAACCGTCTCCTGAAAGGAGTAGGTGAAAGGTGCGTTCCCGGGGTTGGGAACTTGCGCCGGTTCGACCTAAGGTTTCGTGCAAATCCAAAGTCCGAACCAAGTCTTTAAGCCTAATATTGTATGTATATGTGCATTGTATCTTGCAGGTACCAAGAATCGGTGACAAAGCAAGTTCCTGAAAAAGGCTGTTGGGGGTGCCCGGAGTGTTGGGGGCGCCCGGAACAAGGCTTAAAACCCAGCCATGGGTTTAAGCCATGGTTGGGGGCGCCCGGAATGATAGGGGCGCCCGGAGCAAAGAAGAAAATGCAGTTTTCGTAAAGTAAGCAGAATAGGTGTCAAGGGGGGCGCCCGAAAGGTCCGGGGCGCCCGGGTTGAAACTTATATTTGCTGTTTCACGTTCAAAATGCAGATAAGCGCTCAGGAGGGCGCCCGGAAGGTCCGGGGTGCCCTGGTCAAAGATTTTATCACCTGCGGCGAGGTAGGAGCAAGGATAAGGTTTGACCGAGTATTTCGGGGCGCCCCCAGCGTCCAGGGCGCCCCTAGGAGTGCTATATAAGGGGCTTCGACCCCTCTGCTTCAATATCAACTGCTAAGTACCATTCTGATCTTTCTGACCGACGACAACGTGCTAAAGATGAGGCTCTATGACTGGGAGGCTCCAGGAGAAAGTGCGCGGCACTTCGGAGGTCCAGATCGGCCGAGTTTCAGTTCTTGTTTGTTCGGTTTGAGTTTACTATTACACACTTAATTTTACTTATCTTTTGATTGCAAACTTGCACTGTAAGTCGGGTTTCTCCGACTCCAGAAAGTCCGAGAAGGTGACCAATAGTGGACGGGCATTCCCGTGCATAGGCCTTGGATGTACTGACCCTGGGGGTCGGGAACCATGTAAAAATCCGCTGTGTCACTGTCTTGCTTTATTTCTTTTATTTACTTTTCGGCTGTGCTACTAATGTTCTAAGTTCAGAACAATCCAAGTTTTTCTACGAAGTTTCCGCGAGTAATTTTCACGATCGATATTCACCCCCCTTTATCGACGACATCGGTCCTACAAGTGGTATCAGAGCCGAGCCGCTCTTCACCGGACTAACCGCCGACGGAGCAACAACGCCAGGAGTCGAGGGGGAGCCCAGGGGTGAATCATGTATATTTTTTTTTAATGTCTAATTTTAAATTGCATATCATTTGTTTCACATGCAGGGAGAGAGGGCAATATAAAAATCAGTGCCCTACACGTAAGATTCGGTCTACATCACCAGCGGCAAAGGGGATACCAGCGCCAGGAGTCCGGAAAAACAAGGATCACGCGTAATGCTTCAAGTGCGAAAAATTCGGACACTACAAAAACAAATGTCCGACAAAGGTACGAAAAATTTATGTTCCAAAAACTTTACAAATTCCTGCACTATCTTATGATAACTTAGTTAATTTTCCTGATAAATTAGATTACCTGTGCAATAGTATTAATATCTTGCATGTCAAATTAGAAAATGCAGATATGACTAAAATATCATAAATTAATTGTTTAAATCAGAATATCAATTCAGTAATTGATAAAATTAATTTTGATAATTATTCTGATAAAATTAATTTTGATAATTATTCTGATAAAATTAATTCTGATAATTATTCTGATAAAATTAATTTTGATAATTATTCTGATAAAATTAATTCTGATAATTATTCTGATAAAATTAATTCTGATAATTATTCTGATAAAATTAATTCTGATAATTATTCTGATAAAATTAATTCTGATGATTATTCTGATAAAATTAATTTTGATAATTTTTCTGATAAAATTAATTCTAATAATTTTAAGTCTGATAATTTGAAATCAGATAAAATTAAACCTAAGGATAAATTTGAATTCAAATTCGAAAATCTTAAGGATAATTCGGAATTCAAATTCGAAAATCCTAAGGATAATTCCGAATTCAAATTTGAAAACCTTAAGGATAATTCTAAAGATAACCATGAAATTATTGAAAATCTTAAGGATAAAGATGATTTTGTTGAAAATATTCTTGAGGATAATAAAGATAAAATTCTCCTAGATGATAACTTAATTATAGATAATCTTGAAAGTTATTACAAAAATTTAACTAGTGGCCCATTTTACTCCACCTATGTTGAGGACATTGAAAGATCTAATGTTGAAGAGGAGATAGAAAAGGTCATAGTCAATAAAAATTACAAAAATTCAAATAAATCAAAATTACTAGAAAAACTTGAAAAGATAGATAAAGATGAAGAAGAAATATTCGAAATAATAAAAACGATGAATTTAAATCCACAATTATTAATTAATCATTTCAACCTTAATTATTCGAATTAAATCTTAATAATTCAAATTTGAATTAAATCTTAATTATTTAAATTCAATTAAATCCTAATTAAATTCAAATTAATTCAAATTAAATCCTGATTAAATTCAAATTAATTCAAATTAAATCCTAATTAAATTCAAATTATTTCAAATTAAATCCTATTTAAATTCAAATTAATTCAAATTAAATCCTAATTAAATTCAAATTAAATCCAAATTAAATTCAAATTAATTCAAATTAAATCCTAATTAAATTCAAATTAAATCCTAATTAAATTCAAATTAATTCAAATTAAATTCAAAATTAAATTCAAATTAAATTAAATTCAAATTAAATTAAATTCAAAATAAATTAAAATAAATTTAAATTAAATTAAATTCAAATTAAATTAAATTGAAATTAAATTAAATTCAAATTAAATTAAATTCAAATTAAAATTAAATAAAATTAAATTAAATCCAAATTCAAATTAAATTCAAATTAAATTAAATTCAAATTAAAATAAATTTAAATTAAATAAAATTTAAATTAAATCTTAATTCAATTTAAATCTTAATTAATTAAATCGTACCTAATTGAAATTAATTCAATTAATTAATAATTTAATCTTAATTAATTCAAATTCTATTAATTCAACATCAATTAATTCTTAATTAATTAATCCTTAATCAATATAATCTCTAACTAATCGTTAAACAAGTTAAACTTGAACTAAAATAAAATTTTACCTAAAACTATAACAAATAAAATTAATAACATTAAATATGTCAAAGTGGGTTGACATATTTGCGGGTTCACACGACATATATCAAATCGGGAATTTGATACATCATTAGAAACTTAAATAAAATGTTTGGAATTGCTTGACTCATGCATAATTGTCATGCCATGCATTTGCTACTTCTTTTAAATATATGACTTGTCATTCATATTTAAATTTTATGTATATATTAGAATGGCTATAGGAAAATGAATAATTGAAACTTGATCAACCTGGTGTTGGGTGACGGTGAGATGATAGTACGTTAGGGAAGCCAACTCTAATAAGATCAAGTATACTTGGTCTCTTTAGACTGGTGAAACTAGCCGAAGCTACCGATCCAAGACCCAAACTAGTTAGACCAGAATTTTTCAACAAGTAATTTTGAAAATGAAATTTTATTAAAAGGCTTTGTCAAGGAAAGGGTTGATGATCCAATAAGGCTACGGCCAAAGAAGGCCTAGTGTCTCGCCAAGACCTGGAAGTCGATCTTTGGAATTCAAATTCAAGTTACTTCTTGTCAAATTCAAATCTAACACAAGCTTCAATTAAATCTTAGAGTTAATAATAAATTAATAAAAATGATTCAAGCATCTCACAATACACTTATAAGGCAACCATGCTTGCTGTATTGATACATCTAAAATGGGTGAGATGTTAAGGACTAATGAATTGAAAAATATTTTTCAAAATTGTTTTTCAAAATTGTTAGAATATTTTCCTAAAAATATATTTTCAAAATAGTGCTTCAACATAATAATGTTTTTATGGAATTCATGCTTGTCTGATTCAATATATATATATTATATGTTTTCAAAAATTATATCCTTTGAAAATTGTTTAACTCACTCAATTAGACACAAGCCTCTTAGGACAACACTAAAGTACCTTAAGGCACTTAGTTAGAGTCAAACGGTGTTGGATGCAGGGGGAGTGTTTTGTTCTTTTTATTAAAAATATTTTTCAAAAACTGCACCTTAATTTGCATCACATATGTTTTCAAAATTATCTTCTTTCCAAATTGTGGCTTCAAAATTTATCTACTTGAAAATTATCATTTCTTTGACTTTGATAAACCCTAAAGATACAGAGGAAAAGTCCACTTTATGATCTTCAAGAACTCATAGGACGTGTCAAATTTAGGGGGAGTCTGACAAGTTTTAAATTATTTCGAAAATAATTATTCTTTTGATCTGAATCAAACCTTAAGACTCAGAGGAAGAGTACTTGTGGTCAATAAGCTTCCCAAGATCGAGTCAAGTTTAGGGGGAGGTCACATCAAAAGAACTATTTAATAACATGTTTTCTTGAACAATATCTTCAAAATCTAGCTTAAAACATATGTATTTTTTCGAAATACTATCATTTTAAAAAAATACCAGTATGTTCAAAAATTCATTTGCTTTTGATCAATTTCACAAAAAAATGTTTATCTTGAGTTTGGAAAATCTTCCAGGACACTTAGGAAAATGTCCTTGTGGTCAACAAGGTTTTCTATGATTGTGTCAGACTGGAAGATAAACCAAATCAAGTATTATGACTTAAAAAATTTATACATTTTTCAAAATATACTTCAAAATGTATTATTCTATTTTTCAGAAGTTATGTGATTATTTTTATATTTACTTGGGTTGGAGAATTTCCAGGACACTTAGGAAATGCCCTTATAGTCAACAAGGATTCCCAGGATTGTGCCAGACTAGAAAAGAATCCTAGTCAAGTAAAATATGATGTTTCAAAAATTACTTATATTTTTCTAAAAGTCTCATCTTTTTCAAAAAGGTTACTACTTGCAAAATATGCATAATATTTATATTTTCCAAAATAGCATTCTTTTAAAAGTTACACATTTTCCAAAAGTACTTAATTATTCAAAAATTCAATACATTTTTCAAAGGTACTTATATTCTTCAAAAATTACGTAGCTTTTCAAAGTACTAGTACTTTTCAAAGCATATAGCATCTTTTTCAAAATATGCATCTCTCAAAAAAGTGCAATATATCATTCAAAATACAATGCTTTCAAAATTTTACACTAAGTATTTTCAAATAAAACCAAAGATCTTCATTGTTGGTGCTAGTATTCTCTTTTTTTTTATGTATGACAAAGGGGGAGAGGTGTGCTTAAGTTAGAAGTTAAAAAAATTTTCCACCAAAAATTTATATCAGTTTTTCATTTTTTATCCCAAGGATAGTGAGTTAGTCCCTTTAAACCAATCTAACTTAAGTTATTGTCAAACATCAAAAAGGGGGAGATTGTTGGTGCAAGTTGCATCAATGATGTTCTCCTTTAAAGTGTTTTAATGTTTGACAATACACTTAAGTCAGTGATACATTGAACAGACAAAGGGGAGCAAAGGAGAAGTAAACTAAGATGAAGAAAAGTCCTAGTTAATCTTGGCATCGAAACCCTAAGTCCCAGCGAAGGGCTGCTAGGTATCGAAACCTTAAGACCTAGCGAAGGGATGCTAGGTATCGAAATCTTAAGACCTAGCGAAGGGCTGCTAGGCACCTAGCGAAGGGCTGCTAGGCATAGAAGACCTAGCGAAGGGCTGTTAGGCACCTATCGAAGGACTGCTAGGGAATGAAGACCTGGCGAAGGACTGCTAGGCACCTGGCGAAGGACTGCCAGGGAATGATGTCTTGGTCCGAGGGACTGAGCAACTTAGCTGAGCGATGACTAAGGACAGGAGTAGAGACGGGTCAGGGGTTGGGGCGTCTTGAGGTCCGGAGGTATCGGAAGCTAAGTAAAAGTCCACCCGAAGGACTGGGTGGCAACCGTCTCCTGAAAGGAGTAGGTGAAAGGTGCATTCCCGGGGGTGGGAACTTGCACCGATTCGACCTAGGGTTTCGTGCAAATCCAAAGTCGGAACCAAGTCCTTAAGCCTAATATTGTATGTATATGTGCTTTGTATCTTACAGGTACCAAGAATCGGAGACAAAGCAAGTTGCTGAAAAAGGCTGTTGGGGGCACCCGGAGTGTTGGGGGCGCCCGGAGCAAGGCTTAAAACCCAGTCTTGGGTTTAAGCCATGGTTGGGGGCGCCCGGAGCAAAGAAGAAAATGCAGTTTTCGTAAAGTAAGCAGAATAGGTGTCAAGGGGGGCGCCCGGAAGGTCCGGGGCGCCCGGGTTGAAACCTATATTTGCTGTTTCAGGTTCGAAATGCAGATAAACACTCAGGAGGGCGCTCGGAATGTCCGGGGTACGTGCAAGGATTAGGTTTGACCGGGTATTTCGGGGCTCCCCCAGCGTCAAGGGCGCCCCCAGGAGTGCTATATTAGGGGCTTCGACCCCTCTGCTTCAATATCAACTGCCAAGTACCATTCTGATCTTTCTGACCGACGACAACGTGCTAAAGACGAGGCTCTACGATAGGGAGGCTCCAGGAGGAAGTGCGCGGCACTTCGGAGGTCCAGATCGGTCGAGTTTCAGATCTTGTTTGTTCGGTTTGAGTTTACTATTACGCACTTAATTTTACTTATCTTTTGATTGTAAACTTGCACTGTAAGTCGGGTTTCTCCGCCTCTGAAAAGTCCGGGAAGGAGACCAATAGTGGACGGGCGTTACCGTGCATAGGCCTTGGATACACTGACCCTGGGGGGTCGGGAACCAAGTAAAAATCCGCTGTGTCACTGTCTTGCTTTATTTCTTTTATTTATTTTTCCGCTGTGCTACTAATGTTCTAAGTTCAGAACGATCCAAGTTTTTCTACGATGTTTTCGCGAGTAATTTTCACGATCGATATTCACCCCCCCCTATCGACGACAATAGTCCTACACGCTTTACATAAGCAGGACAACCCCATATCTTTAGGTGAGATAAATGAGGTTTCTTACTATTCCACGTCTCATATGGAGTAGTAGAGACTACCTTAGTCGGGACTCTGTTTAGTAAGTAAACAGCTGTCTTAAGCGTATAGCCCCAAAACGATTTTGGAAGAGTTGCATGATTCATCATAGATCTAACCATGTCCATCAAGGTTCGGTTACGCCTCTCAGATAACCATTATGCTGTGGTGTATATGGCGGAGTCCATTGAGACAATATCCCATTGTCCCTAAGATAATCTTGAAACTCTTGACTTAAGTATTCACCACCTCGATCGGATCGAAGTATCTTAATACTTTTGCCCTAAGCTATTTCTCTACTTCACTTCTGAACTCTTTGAATTTCTCAAAAGCTTCATATTTGTGTTTCATTAAGAACACATACCCGAATCGTGAGTGATCATCGATAAAGGTAATGAAGTAGCTATAGCCTCCTTGTGCAAGTGTTGACATTGGTCCACATACATCAGTATGTATTAGACCAAGCAATTCTCCCACTAGTTTACCTTTTTTTGGAAATGAGTAATTTGGTCATCTTGCCTTTTAAGCATGATTCGCATGTATCAAATCAACCGGGTTCAAATGATTCCAGAATTGCACATCGATGTAATTTGGTCATGCGTTTCTTACTTGCATGGCCAAGACGACAATGCCACATATAGGAGTCTATTTAATTATCTATTCGAGCACGTTTGTTGCTAACTTCGATATTGAAAACGTCACTGGATAAATCTAACGTGTAGATACCATTGC